>CM026566.1:29349822-29902417 GCA_015143295.1 Tetracentron sinense
CTGTCATTTCTTTTGGTACGTACTAAGGATCTCTTCTATCTCTCTCCTTACTCCTTGCAATCCCAATTCCTGGTGTCGTTTGGTCAGTAGTGTGGTCTTTGATACAGGCATATACTGAATTTTTACTTTACACATTTCATACGGTCTTTATATCATCTAAGAGAGTTAGTTAGGGCCCAACAATTAGTTGTCCAGTCTGCCTTAACTGCCTTCTGTCTTGGTGGACATTTGGTTAGTTGGAGGAGTAAGAAACGAGCAGTTGTGGTAAGGTCTAGCTCTGAAGCAAAATTCAGAGCTATAACACATGGTTGACACCGGAAAAATGGAGAAGAGAGGAGGAAACACAAGTGAAACTCAAATATGCACTCGCCACCTGTTGGAATCCACCAAGGGATAAGAGGTAATTCAGCTTGCTACCCTACGGAATCCACCGAAAGGATAAGAGCAAAAGAAATTAAGAAGAACTTCTTAAAAGCCAAAGACTGTAACTTTTCATTCAAAATTCTGGAATTCTTTTACAAGGTTTAGAGTTTAAATAAGCATGGAACAATCCTCCAGCCATAGATAGAGTTCCAAAACCACTATAGATAGAGTTCTAAAGCCACTATCACTTCCAAGGTAGACAACACTAGTTCCAAGGAAGAAGTGACAAGAAAACTAAGAGTCATTTGACTAAAATTAAAAAGGCTTTGGGAACTTGAAAATGGATTAAAAAGGACCTCCAATTTGAAAATTCCAACATGCAAAAAGAGCCCAAAAATTTGTTGGAACTGCAGAATCGTAATTTGGGTACTGTTCTTGGATAAAACAGAATCTCCTCACTTCGTTTGAGCCAATAAGCTATATACCATTTGAAAGCCCTTGAAGTCTAGTTTCCAACCCAACAAACGGTTCGCTAATCAGAGTTTTGTAGAAGAAAATATTACCATTTTACCGACATGTGTTAAGAGCTGACTGTTACCATCCGAAAATCTGCTCTTGCTTTTGTTGGGCTGGCCCATTGGTGCCTTAGCAATGTATTTTCCGGTATCATTTACCAATGGGTCAGCCCAACAAAAGTAAGCAGATTTTTGGATGGTAACAGTCAGCTCTAACACCTCTCGGTAAAATGGTAAAATCTTCTTCTACAAAACTCCGATTAGCGAACCGTTTGTTGGATTGGAAACTAGACTTCAAGGGCTTTCAAATGGTATATGGCACATTGACTCAAACGAAGTGAGGAGATTCAGTTTTATCCAAGAACAGTACCCAAATTACGATTATGTAGCCCACTAGGCCCTTTATTTTGAAAGCTCGTTCCAACAGATTTCTGGGCTCTTTTTGCATGCTGGAATTTTCAAATTGGAGGCCTTTTTTAATCTCTTTTCAAGTTCCCAAAGCTTTTTTAATTTTGGTCAAATGACTCTTAGTTTTCTTGTCTCTTCTTCCCTGGAACTAGTGTTGTCTACCTTGGAAGTGTAAGTGGCTTTGGAACTCTATCTATAGTGGCTTTGGAACTCTATCTATGGTTGGAGGATTGTTCCATGCTTATTTAAACTCTAAACCTTATAAAAGAATTCTAGAATTTTGAATGAAAAGTTACAGCATTTGGCTTTTAAGAAGTTCTTCTTAGTTTCTTTTGTTCTTATCCCTTTGGTGGATTCCGTAGGGTGGCGAGCTGAATTACCTCTTTATCACTTTGTGGATTCCAACGGGTCGCAAGTGTGTATTTGAGTTTCACTTGTGTTTCCTCATCTCTTCTCCATTTTTCCGGTGTCAATGGGGCTTGTGAACTATTATTGATAAAGACCTTGTTGATAGAAGTTGGGTTCCCAGTCTAGTCATAAATGAAATTATAATATGATAATAAAGTTGCCATTAGCATCACACTTAATCCAGTTCAACATGTCAGGAAAAAGCACATAGGAGTCGACAACGATTTTATTTGAGAAAAAAGTTACATCTAAAGTAATTTGTCTTCCATTTGTTAGAATAGAGGATCATTTAGCATATGTTCTTACTACGACATTGGCTTCAAATCGGCATCATAGAATTATTGGCAATTTGGACATGTTAGATATTTACTTCTTGCTTGGGGGGTGTTCTGATGGATCTAAATCAGTGTAGTCAAAAATGTCGCCTAGGCCACTTGTCACGGCCGTAGTTCTTTTACCGACCTTGACCATGCGGCAATTGTGTTAGAGTCCGTCCTAGATGAGTCAGCCTTCCCAGCTAGCTTGCTACTAAGCTACTAGCTCACAAGAGAATAGATAACACTAGATAGAGGAAAGAAACCAATACATTCCACTGGAACAATGCTTACACTAGGAAGAGAACTCAACTCTTGGGGATGTCCTTGAATTGGATACATACAAATGAGGGGCTCATCCCTTTTTATAGCCCTCATGGGAATGTTCTAGAATCTAGAACATTCCCACCTCCTTTCTTGGATTTCTCTAGAGAGCTCCTACACATTTCCTTTCTAGAATTCCCTTACACTCTCTTTCTAAGAGACATCTATACTAGCTTCCACACTCTTCCTCTAGGAAGCTTCTAGAAAGCCTACCTTAGAATCTCTACAATATTTATACAATTCCTACAAGGTGGTTGACAAAATGTCTATGTGGATAACCCGTGACACTGACACTCTCTCCCACCTAGCTTCGCGATGCCCTTGTCGTAACTTCTTCCTTTCTTTACGCTTTTGTAATATTTTGCCTTGCATGGTGATCTCTTTTTGTCAATCTTTTGGGCATTTCCAGCAAGACTTGAGATGACTTGCATATGTGGTCAAATTGTCCCATCGTCGCCATCTCCTTTTTGTGCGCGTCCTCTTGTGCCCCTGTCTCATGCATCATTTCTTCATGATGTATGAGAAGCTAACATTGGCATTGGTGCTGCTTTCACCATGCCCAAGAATGCCATCCTTAGAATGCGTTGATAGTCATCTTGCACAGCTACCAACAAGTTTGCCTTATCTTTTTGTGCCCCAATGTGTAGCTTCACTCCCTGGGCCACACCATGAATGAGTTTGGCTTCTATTTCGACAGCCTTGATCATCCCCGATCTCTTGGCCATCTCCAGTTCCAGTCCTTCTGTCAAGACAGAGTCACATTTTGCCTCCGTGTCTCTAATTACACGAGTGGGCTTATCTCCATCATGCTCCTCAACGAACATAACTCCCTCGTTTGGAGGTAGCTCCTCGTGATCCTCCTCATCTGAATCATCCTCATCCTCATCCTCTTCATCTGTCTTGTCTTCTTCATTGTCTCTTTCTCTTTATCCAACTTTTTATACGGGCCTTGAGAATCTCACAATCTCTAGCCTGATGATTCCTATCACAGATGAAGCAGATGATTTTCTTCTGCCTCCACCTACTTAGCATGTCCTAGATGGTTTCCCACTCTTGTCGTTGGGTGTCGAGCATCGCTTTCATGGTGACCTTCATCTCCCCTTCAGGTTCCTCAAATCCCCTTTCAAGTCCTATCATGCATGAGCCCATCTCTCCAACGTGATCTCTCTTGTTTGCCACAACATGCACTCCCTTGGCAAGTTGTGTCCCC
Organism: Tetracentron sinense; assembly: GCA_015143295.1. Classification (NCBI taxonomy): domain Eukaryota; kingdom Viridiplantae; phylum Streptophyta; class Magnoliopsida; order Trochodendrales; family Trochodendraceae; genus Tetracentron; species Tetracentron sinense. The sequence goes on from CM026566.1 coordinate 29,353,365, forward strand.
AAGGCAACCTGAGCGTCCATGGACGTGCCCCTTCTTAGCTCGTCCATTCCCATGAATTCCTCCATGATCCCTGACATAGTGCTCTTCCCCATCCCATGCGTCACGACCCTTATCATAACACGGCTCTAATACCACTTGTCACAGCCTTAGTTCTTTTTCCAACCTTGATCGTGTGGCACTCGTGCTAGAGTCTGTCCTAGATGAGTTAGCCTTCCCAGGTAGCTTGCTACTACCCTACTAGAGCACACAAGATAAGAGATAACACTAGATGGAGGAAAGAAACCAATACATCACACTAGAACAATGCTTACACTAGGAAGAGAACTCAACTCTTAAGGATGTCCTTGAATTGGATACATACAAATGAGGGGCTCATCCCCTTTTATAGCCCTCATGGGAATTTAGAACATTCCCACCTCCTTTCTTGGATTTCTCTAGAGAGCTCCTACACATTTCCTCTCTAGAATCCCCTTCCACTCTTTCTAAGAGACATGTATACTAGCTTCCATACTTTTCCTATAGGAAGCTTCTAGAAAACCTACAATTCCTACAAGGTGTTTGACACAATGTCTAGGTGGACAACCCGTGGCACACCGCCTCGCCTAGCCAGGACCCATATCACCTAGATGGTGATCTAGGCGGGCACTCACCGAATCTTACATAATCTCAAAAAATATAACCAGGAAAAGTAAATTTTGGTCGCCTAGGAATCTCCTAAGCAACGCCTAGGCATCGCTTGGACGTTTTGACTACATGGGGCCTTTTGTAGCCCAGGTTCAAGAAGTTTGTTCATGGATTTAAATTTATTTATTAGACGTGCTTAAAAATCCAAATCTCTTGATTCAAGTACCAACTATGTATTACAAGTGTAATAATATTTCTAAATATAGATACTTCTATATTTATCATATCACTTTGGATATTCTTACACTTCCTTATACAGATTCTTTTAATATAAATTATTTTGGTTTGGTTGAGTCATTTACATGGATTCCATACTCATATGCATGTTGTATCTTTGCAACATGCCACGGGTACCTTGAGGGTTCATAGGATTGTGGTAAAATAGCTAGTTGCATTTCAAACCCTGAACTTTCTACTTCTATTATCACCTCAAAAGTTCACTATTTTGATCCAATTTCCATAGTTTCCAACCCACCCCTAGATGTAGACTTCTCCCCAATTCTCAAATGTCATTCCTTAGCAATCCTTTATTTTTCTCTTAGAATTTCCTAATCCCCTCTCAACCTTCATACTTTGCTTACGTTTATTTTATCCGTACTAGATGGATTTTGCGACTTCACGTTTGACTTCAATGTTCTTCTTTGTTCCTACTCTAGCTTCTCAGCTACGGTCTTTGATATTTGGAATGTAGCCATTACTAATTAGTAATGCTTGAACACAACCTTCGTACTTTGCTTGCATTTATTTTATCCTTACTAGATGGATTTTGTGATTTCACGTTTTGACTTCAATGTTCTTCTTTGTTCCTACTCTAGCTTCTCAGCTACGGTCTTTGATATTTGGAATCTAGCCATTACTAAGTAGTAATGCTTGAATTCATGGCTTATGTGATAGTGACACGATCATCCAGTGTAATGTCTTGGACATTGGCCTATTCGATAAGAGCAAGATCCTCCAATCCAATGGCTTTGAGCCAATCATAATATCATATACTAAAATAATAGTGCTGCAGTTTGTCTTATTTACTAGATTTCCAATCAACAAATAAAGCTATATGGTCATCCAAATCAGGTTAATATTTTACCTTAAAGATGTTTTAATTGGAGCCAACAAATGCTGCAAGTGGGGGATCCCAACTTGTGAGAATGTGATGTGTCGAGTAAAGAGGGAGGGCTATCAGATGATTCATATCCTTTAGGGTAATTTGGTGCTTTTCAAGGTGAACTGAATTGAGTTGTCCATGTTTTCTTGGGTTCTTTAGTGGAGTGCTTACTCAAACAAAGCTGAAGCACTAGTTTTTTCTTCATGGTCTAAAGATCTCCAAGGATTTAAATTCGGGGAACTTTGTAGTTGAAGGCTATTCCAACATCTATCAATTGGGCATCTGGAAAGAAGAGAATCACGCGAAGCCTTCTTAAATCATTGAATATATCTGGGATTTTACTTGTTTTATGAAAATCTCATTTTCCCTTTTGTTGAGGCCGGAAAATGATATGACGGACTACCTAGCTAGAAATGGTGTTTCAAGGAACGTGTTGTATGGTAGAGAGGAGATGCCGCTATTACCCTATGCTTTTCTTTTTTCCTCTTGTTTTCTCTTTACCTCTTTCTTATTCTTTTCAAGAAATTTTTTTAAGTTTCTCAATTTTAAAAATGAAAATGGTAAAAAAGGAGCACTAATAATGTTATCCCTCCCTCCGCCTTTAAGATTCTTATGTTTACTTTTTTGATGAAAAGGATATAATATCTAGGAAGTGAAGCACTAAATGCTGCAAATGAAAGTTAGACTTATGTTTGTCTTGCTTTGGTTTAGTCATTATGAAGAAAAACAAAGCTGCTCTTTCTCCGAGAGGGGAACAGAACACAGACATTTGAATCTTGCGAGCGATGAATTATAAAAGGTGCATCTATGATCTCTTCTGTCCAATTCTTTCCAGCTAGCTGATTGATGAATAGGTTTGCTTCATATGAAATGAATTTGATCTTCTTTTGATAATCCATCTGCAAAAACTGTCCATCTTATATTTGTAAATCCCTTGCTTGCATGGGGGGAAACATTTTAGGGCTTTATTCATTTTCTTTTTCTTCATGTTTGGTCTCAAATTTGTTGTGGGGATCTTGGTAGAATAATTCACTTTTCTAAATTTTGCATTGAATCATCAAAATAATGCAATCTTGTTCTTCTAGATTATTTTTATTTTCGTCAAGGTGGGAAATAAAACTATAATAATAACCTTTTGTAGTCTGTAGACGTAAACTAGTATGTACGTCTAGTAACTTTGTTTAATTAGTTTTGATTTTCATCAAGGTGGAAAATGAGCTTATTGTTCGTCTTCAGTGTCATTCTCAATCCTTCTGAACGGGAGTTCGGTGGGGGTTTTTTCCTAGCTCCAGGGGTTTGCGTTAGGGAGATCAGCTATCTCCCTTTCTTTTTTGATAGTCTCGGAGGCTTTAAGCCGTTTGTTATCTAGGGCAGAGGGGAGGTTTTTTTGAAGAGTTTCCGATTGGAGCAGATAGGTTAAGTATTTCCCACCTTCAGTTTGCTAACGATACCCTTATTTTCTGTCGAGCTCAGAGTAGTGATCTCCTCTATCTTAGATGTATCCTTCGTTGTTTTGAAGCAGTTTCTGGTCTGCGAATGAACTGGGGGAAATAAGAGATTGTGAGTGTAGGCGCAGTCCCAGATATAGATCTTCTTGCTCGGTACCTCAGGTGCTCTATGGGGTCCCTCCCTTCTGTTTACCTAGGTATGCCATTAGGTGCGAGCTTTAAAGCCAAAGCGATTTGGACCCCGGTTCTTGATAGGGTGGCCAGAAGAATCTCAAGACGGAAATCTTCCTGTTTATCTAAAGGGGGGAAATTGACTCTTATCCAGAGCACCTTGAGCAACCTTCCTACCTATTTCATGTCCATTCTAACCATTCCATGTTCGGTGGTGGTCGCTCTCGAGCGACTCCAAAGAGATTTTTGTGGAATGAAAAAGGTGACAGATTCAAATACCATCTTGTAGCCGGGAAACTCATGTGTAGGGCCAAGGAGAGTGGGGCTTTAAACCTCAAGTCGCTGTCCTAGGTAAACAAGGCTTTGTTAGGTAAATGAGTTTGGAGGTACGGGGAGGAGAGGAATAGTTTGTGGCGGGCTGTGATCATCGTCAAATACAGGGAGCTGTCGAGTTGGGTGCCGAAAGAGGTGAGAGGTTCTCACAGGCAGAGTTTGTGGAAGGGGATTATGGCCAACACCAACCTAGTTGTGCCGTTTTTCAGGTTTAGATTTGGGAGGGGGTCTGAGGTCAGGTTTTAGTTAGATGTGTGGTGTGGGGACTCTAGGCTCAAGGATGACTTTGGTAAGTTGTTCATGTTAGCGTCTAACAGGAGAGCATCAATAGGGGAGTCGTATGAGGGGTCGGGGGAGGGGTGGTGTGGTGTCCTCGTTTGCGTCGGGACCTAAAAGATTGGGAAATTGAGGATTTGACCCGACTCTTGGAGCGTGTTTCCTCGGTATCCTTGTGTGCCGAAATTAGGGACAATAGGATGTTGGCGAGAGACAACCTTGGTCGGTTCTCAGTAAGATCACTGTTACATTCTTTGTATCCTGTGCCCTCCAGGTCGTTTCCTCATAAGATTGTGTGGATTCCTGACATCTCTTCAAAGGTATCTTTTTTCGTATGGAATGCGGCGTTGAATAAAATTCTAACATGTGACAATTTACAAAGTAGAGGGTGGAGGATGGCCAATCGGTGTTTCTTGTGCCTTCAAGCGGAAGAGTCCGTGGACCATCTTTTAGTGCATTGTCCTATCTTGTTTGAGATTTGAAGTTTCTTTCTTTCTCGGGTAGGGGTTGCTTGGCTCTTTCCCTCCTCCTTTCTAAACTTCTTATCTTGTTGGACGGAGATGAATGTGGATGGCGCTAGGGAGGGGATTTGGGTGGTTCTCCGGAGGGCTATTTCTTGGATGATTTGGAAGGAGAGAAGCCTCAGAGTATGCCATTAGGGAGCGTATTTGTGCGCGGATCCGCATGCTAGTTTTGGAGTGGGCGGGGCTTCACTTCGAAGTGGAGGTTCTAAGGGAGGTGTTGGGTTGATTTGGTGGTTTTAGGTGCATGAGGCTTATTTATATGAGTTTATGTACTTGTAAACTCTTTCTTTCTTTTCCTGTGTGCCTTTGCATTGCTTTCTCTTTTTTAATTCATGGTGCTTACTTATCAAAAAAAAAAAAAAAAGAAACAGGGAGCTGGGATTCAACTCATCATTTTCCAAAATAGCATAGCCCATCATTTGTCCTTATGACAGCCAGATATCGATATATGTGTAATGATAAAGAACAGGGAGCTGGGATACAACTCATCATTTTCCAAGACCAAATTTTCCTGTCTGGAAGAAAGGTATATGCACATCTTGTAATGTTTGGAAAGCCATAAATGGCTGGAATTTAGCAAACAATTACTAATGTACTAGATGCTAACCCATTGTGTTAGTTCCTCTGGAATTATTATCTCAAATTTTTTTTGTTTATTTTACGGAATTTCATGTTTAGGTTCATTAGATGTTTTCCCCTATAATGTTCAAAATGAAACTCAAATTGTTTATGGTATGTTTACCCGACTCTTATCACTTGGAGATCTTTATGCATCCAGGGAGCACCGTAGCAATAGAGTTGCTCTCTTTGATGGCATTGAGGAAGGTGGTATCAGGGCCTCCTCATCTTATTCCTCCCATGAAATTGATGAGCATGACAATGATAGAGCCATTGATGGATTGCAAGATAGAGTCATTCTACTGAAAAGAGTAAGTTCCCATCTTCGTAGATGTCTCTCTGTTCCACTATTTAGCTATCTGTTTGTGACTTGTGTGGTAGGCCATGACTGTGACAACATGTGAAATTTGCATGCTATTATTGCAAATCATATAAGGAGATGATATGCAATATTTGAAGCCTGTTCCCAGCATCTAGTATCGAGGATATTTGACTAACACTCTAGAGTGGTAAAAGCGCTTGCAACTTGACAGACCAGTAATTGAGATAGACTAGAACTTCTCTAGTGGTAAAAGCTATTAGAACTCTACTGATTGTCATTGTGTAAACTGTGAACATGTCCATCAATGTGTTTCTTGCACTGTTTTTGATGTAGATGTGGTCTGCATGTGTACCAGAATGCTAGAATTATCCCTGCTTATGAGTATTAAGTTGGCACGGAGTGTGAATGAGGTGGTGCATTGGTTAATTGGGATGACTGAACCATGTGGACCTAGAAACAACCCTCTTCCGATTGTCCAGAGGAACAAACTGTTCTCACCCTATACTCGAACATGTGGTTGATTCTATTGCTTTCCTCTCTTGTCAAGCATTTATTAGAATTTAGAACACTGTTCTTTGCCTGAAAACAGTATCTCTGAAAGCTTACAAGATTCATGTATCTGGAATCTCTCTCCTAAAGTATATCTTGATACATGTTGCTTATCTATTAATAGTTGACTGGTGATATACACGAGGAAGTTGACAATCATAACCGTGTGCTGGACCGAATGGTACGTAGGCTGCAGTCATTTAAAACTGCACCTTTTCCTTTAATTGATAATAAAAAATTGTTATTTTTTTGTTCCCTTTGTTTTCACATGGACTGTTCATGAACCAGGGAAACAATATGGATGCATCAAGGGGAATCCTATCGGGAACTATGGATCGGTTCAAGATGGTAAGTAAACCTGATTTCATATATTCTCTTGGCGTCATTTTTCTTCTTCTTTCTACTGTTGCCATATCTGAGTATAACAAAACTATTGCAGGTATTTGAGACCAAGTCAAGCCGGAGAATGTTTACACTTGTGGCATCTTTCGTAGTCATCTTCCTAATCATATACTATCTCACTAGGTAATCAATCTCTCCATGGCATTTACTAGGGTACAAACGCTGGGTTTATAAGAACTGGTAAGACTTTTTTGCCTACATACTCTAGTTCCCCCCTGTAAGATACTTCCACATGAAATATAAAGATGTTTCCGTGTATTAGACATATATTTAGATGGGTGGAATGCTTCTCCTATGTCATTTACATTCAACTACTGAACTATAACTAATTATTTACTCTTTATTTTTTAGTTGCATTTAGGTATTCAACCAAGGAATTTTTTTCTTCTCATCATGAATTGTATTTAGATGGACTTGTCATGCCATTTTCACGGCTTTATTCTCTAATAAATTTTGGCTGTGTTCTGATAACTCCTGCATGTATGTCATGCCTAAGGCATAGGCAAAGAGGACTCTTGAGGCATTTTCCACACATGGAAGGGGTTTCGGACTCAGCATTTGATTAGGCAAAATACTTTTCATGTAGGAATTCTAGATCCCACCTGCTCAATTCTCTAATTAGGAAATAAGGATCAGCCCGTTGCCCGAAAGACCAATCAGATGATGCCATGTCAGAAAAGTACTTGTGACCTACTGTTGTGCTGTCACATTACGACAGTGTTTGCTGACATGACGCCACCACCTTTGCTTTTGGGCAACAGAGCAACAGTCAGTGCTGTTGCTCATCCTTTATCCCAATTAGGTGATACGATTTCTTCACATGTACTGAACTACAATTACATTTAGGCTCCTTTTGTTTCAATGCAAAATAGGGGAAAACAAATGAATTTCACTGAAAATGTCAATTGTCTTAAAGAAATTATGTGTGAAAAATGATATTTTCTGTGAAATTCATTTGTTTTCCCCTATTTTACATCAAAACAAACGGAGCATTAGAGATTAATTTTGAGCTGGAGCTCTGCTTCACTGCCGTGAAGCGGAGCTCCCCTGTTTACACTATGGCAGTGATACATTTGTAATTACTGAGAGAGGCTGGGGCAATTAGGCAACACATAATTACAACATTGCCACTGTCACAATGTAAAAAGGGTAAGCTCCGTTCAACGCCCTGAAGTAGAGCTCCTCTTTGTATTTAAATTGTTACATTTACCACAGAGTACTATGTCCTTTCCTTTCGGTTGGTAAGCTGGAACAGTGCTCGCGAACCCATAGTTGCAGTGCGGAGCTTCGACCAACTGAGCTACGGGCTCAACCTAGTGTTAGGAATGACATATCTTTATAGTATTGTAGGCTTCAGATAATATAATAGTAAATGTTCACATCTTGTAATTACGAATAAGAGCTGGTTTACAATGTTCTTTTGGCTCGTTTTTGGCTATGATGGAATTGATAACCTTATCCAGGATTAGGCAAGGGAAATATTCATCTCTGCGCCTTGCAATCCTTTGGCGCTAATCTAGCCAAGACAAGGAGGTACCAATTCAAGTGGATTCCTCCTGTTATTTTGTAGCCAAACACAGATAATGGAAGAACGAATTGGACCTTTAAACGGATCGGATTTGAAGTGGATAATGGACCATCCAAATCCAATCCAATATAGGTGGATACTGGATAGTGAAAGAGTTTCTGAATTTGACTTCAATTAAAAGATTCAAATTTAGATATTATTCAATTACTTTAATAAAAAAAATTAAAAAACAAATAAGGGCCAAAAAAGGAAAAAACATAAAATTTTTAAACAATAATTTATTAAAATAATAATATAATGTGTCAGCCCTAACTGATTGCCAATAAAGATGGATGCAGAAACTCTTAAAACCGTTTAATCTTAAAACTGTCGCGGATAGTGAAACCCATACGACCTTCGACCCTGAACCCATAGAACCATTTGATGTGTAGAGGAGCAGCCCCAGACCAGGGCTAATTCAAATTGGCCATTTTGGGTGAAATTGTTCAGGAAAAAAAAACTAGGAAAAAAAATTTAAATAACAAGAGATTTATAGGCATGGGGCTCTGCTATTAGGATTGTACCTGTGGTCAAAGGATCAAAAGTAAGACCTTGCCTTAAAACAATTCATGCTGTCGACAAGCAACTTACTATTTTATCCCATGCCTATAAAATGTTGAATTAGTCTCCTGGTACTCCCAAATATACTCCCAAATCTTAACCGAGTCTAACTCCATTATTATACGATTTAGGATTAAAACTGATGTGGCATTAGAATTGACAAAATAAGCCAAGTCAAATTTTGACCCTTAGTGGTTAGTAGTTATAAACGGTTAGGATTAGAGAGTATATTTGAGAGTACCCATAGATCAACTCTAAAATGTTAGGATATGATACTTTATAAGTAGAAGCTTTATTAGAAATACCCCTTAATTTGACATCTTTATAAGTAGAAGCTTTATTAGAAATACCCCTTAATTTAACACTTCATACGGAGTAGTGATTAGAGGACCACAAGGTTCTCTTGTTAGCTGACCACCCAATCAAATTTCTCTACAACAGGTTTTCTTTAATTTATTTTTATCTTTATTACAAAGCAATATAACCTATTAAACAACTTAAAAAATTTCTTAGTGTCACGTGCAATTGAAAAGTCTTCTAGCAAGTTGACCATGCATTTCTCATGAAGGCCTTGGATTGTCTCTAGCGAAAGCTCTCGTGGTTCCATTAATTGTGCAACATACATTGTGCAACAGTTGGCATCAAAATGGGGAGAAGTCATTTTATTTTCTTCCCATAATTTTGACATCTCCCGTGTGATATCTCTCCCCCAATTCTCACACATTTATCGCCACATATCTTATTATGGGCGGAGAAGTCAAAATAATGGCCCCATGATTTTTGACTTCTCCACCACTTGTCCCATATTCTATGGAACCCCCAAACAAGCTTCGCCAGAGACAATCTAAAGCCTGAAGGGACTAGTCTTGTCCCTGCCTAGAAGGTTTCGGGACACCCTCTGTTACTCTAAAAAAAAATTAAAAAAAAAATCTATATTTCTTACACTTGAGTAATAAACTCACGTGGACTAATTTTGATTGTTTCAGCTTTGACAACTTTGAAATAAAAAATGTAGGTACCTTACACGCCTTCTGGCTTGTACCAGTGGTACTGTGTATATTCCTCATAGGCCTCGGATTGTCTCTGGCGAAGCCAGAAACCCTCTCTGGCAAAGTCAGAAACCCTCTCGGGTTCCATATATTGTGCGACAGTTAGCGTAAAAATGGGGGAGAAGTCATTTTATGGGGAGAAGTCATTTTATTTTCTCCCCGTGATTTTGACTTCTTCCCATTTGATATCTCTCCCCTTATTCTCACACACTTATCGCCACATGTCTTATTATGTGTGGGGAAGTCAAAATCATGGGTCCCATGATTTTGACTTCTCCACCACTTGTCTCTTATTCTATGGAATCCCAGGACAAGCCCTTTCTGGCTTCGCCAGAGACAATCCAAAGCCTTCCTCATATTAGAGTGACCGGTTCCATTCCCTCGAATGACGATGTAGTAGCTTGCTTTTAAGTGAGGCGTTTGACTCTCTAACCTATTAACCACTGCGAATCAACCCTAATGGGGTTGCAGCCAAACGATACACAATCCAAAATAAAATTCAGGCAAACGTTATTTTATAGTCTTGAGAAGCGGATACAAGGGTCCGCTTCTAAGCTGACCCAAGTGTCCCGTGTCCTTTTTAACCGTTGTTTAATCAAGGTTAAACTTAACTAAATTAAAATAAATATTTTTGTTTTTTCTAAAAATCATGATTAGATTATTTAACCTTAGGTGTTAACCACAGTTGATGGATCGTAAAGGGGCTTGGACCAATGAGGTCACTCAGGTCAGCTTGTAAGTTACGTTTTCCATTTCTCTTTCTTATATAATATTTACATTAAAAACTAAATGTTTTGAGGACTGGAAGTCAATCATTTGATATGATCATCCCTCCATTTTTCGAAAGGGAGCGATATCTACTCCTTAAACAATTAATGTAGTTTACATTTTGAACCTCTTCCTTAATTCTTTATGGAAAATAATCACCTCCTTGCTTGGTGACGCAAGGAGGCGGCTCCCCTTTACTTGTCATTTATTTTTGTCATGTGTCTCTTTTTTAACTTTATGTAACTGTGGTTAAATTTTACTAACCCTTAAAGTTAAAACATGGAACTTTAATTTTAGTTTTTTTTTTTAAAACCACAAAAGTTAAAATTTCTAGTTCAAAGCAATTAGTGGGGCTTTGTGAGAGGATGAGCAATAGTTGATTCCTAGCGGTTTCTTTATTATTATTTTCTAAGGGAATCAAAGAGAGTGCTCACAGATTCACCGGGCGAGATATACACTGAGCATGGTCGTTCGTTGCAGCCTCTGACCAATGAGCTGTCGCCACATAAAATATAAGTACAATAATGCTCCTTAAAATACTTTAGAGTGGAGTGCTAGCCCCGTCAACCCCAGTGAATCTCCGAAAAGGATGGTCAAATCACTTGTGGGCCGCACATTCAAAATTAAATTGGACATCATCTTTAATTGGGTAATTTAGACTTGCATAGGCTTTAATAGATAGGGGCTTAGTGTGCATCAATATCATTTACCTACTTTTCTATTAATTTTAGTGGGTAAATGTGTCGGCGGCTTTACGTACCCCATTGGACTGTTGGATAGTAACAATTTAGTCCCACATCGAAAGTCGATGTAGACCTCCTTATCCTTATAAGGCTCCTTTCTCCCTCCAAAAGATAGGCCTTTTTGGTAGGATGTATTGGGCTTCAGTCTAACAAGACAGGTGTGTGTTGACATATATGCCGTGTGTTTAAATGATTAGTGATTAACCACAAAAAATGTGCCATGTGCCGGCTTGATAGTAATTTGCTGACCAAAAATTAACAATAATGCGAAGGCAACATAGGACCACTGACATTCTGACACATGAAAAGTATAAATATATACACTTCAAATAAAAAAAAAAGTGGTTGGGCCTCGGGTCCAAGTGTGTTAAGTGTGTGTAGGGTTGGAGCGGATTCAAAGCAGATAGTAGTATATCTAGATCCGATCCGTTCAACAGATAGTACACAAAATTAACAATAATGCGAACGCTACATAGGACCACTAAAAATTCTGACACATGAAAAGTATAAATATATACACTTCAAAAAAAATAAAAAAGTGGTTGGGCCTTGGGTCTAAGTGTGTGTAGGGTTGTCAACAGAGCGGATTCAAGGCAGATAGTAGTATATCCAGATCTATTTCGTTTATCCTAACCTACTATCCGAATCTGCTCCGTTATCCAATAGATAGTAAACCCAAGTCGAATCCAGATACCATACGGATTCCACTGTTTATCCTAAATCTCTCTAAAAAAGGAAAATGAAAGTAAAGTGGAAAAAAGGGACTATAATCAAGAGATCACATTCTTACTTGTTGGGTGTTTCGCAGGAGAAAACACGGATCTAACATCCAGGAAATAAAAAAGGCTAACATTCATCAAAACATTCCCGACGATCCAAACTTCTCACTCCAAGAGCTCTTCTGAATCTTGAATAGGGAAGAGAGGTGAGGTGAGTCAGGCTGCAAACACTCGATAGTAGACGTTTCTAGGGTTTTGTTGTTGAGAGAGATCTTTGGGGAAAGAGCCCAAGGAGACAATGAGACCCAGTAAGGGAGTAATGGGAGCTCCGCCTCCAGAAATTTTGTTGTCGCCGGAAGAGAGGAGAGAGGAGAGGTGGGAAGAAGAAACGAGAGGAGATGGTGGCTGAATGTTGAAGATGAAATTTAGGGTTTGTTTTTTAGATCAGGTTACAACAGTACCATTTTAACTTTAAAGAATAACAAAGGGCAATATTGGTATCTAACATTATACATATATATATATATATATATATATATATATATATATATATATAAACAGTTTGGATAATAATCGGATAAGATAGGGTACTATCCGTATCTACTTCGTTTATAAACGGATATATAATAGGATATCTGAATCCAATCCGCTGGATACCTATTCAGATAATTATCCGCTTAAATGGATACAGATTCGAATACGAATTCGGATAATAAACGGATAGTTGACAATCCTAAGTGTGTGCATGGTGTGTATGAGTTAATTTGTTATAAAAAAAAGTTACATCAATATTTCATTTTTTTATAGTTGATAAATGTGGATATCCTGAACCTTAAAGACTCAGACTAGTCCCACGTGCTGCATAGGGAATACCCTTATTTAAAAGTCTTATATTTTACAATTTTATATGTCAAAATGTTATTGGTCATTTGTATTTCTAAGTCTACAACGACGATTATTGCCAAATTTTACTCCAATTTAGTGAGAGTTTTCCTCCCTACAGTAGAACAAGTCACTGAAAGTATGGCTAGTATTCTTGTAGCAAAAGCCAAATCCTACAGCAAAAGCAATATCCACCAATCATTATTTATTATCAACAGAGGGGAGAGGAATGAAATTTTTGGAATTGTGAAAATATGGCTAACATTCCTTCATACCATCTAACACCAAGAGCTATCCCATAAATTATTCTTCATTTTTCTTTTCAAAATGAAAAAAACAAACTTGTTATTGGTTCTTCAGTTTTGGCTTCAATTGATATTTACCGAAAGAGAAAATAACTCAGGGCTACAAACAACTAAAGACTCATGGACAGATTCGAAAATGTTTCAGCTTTACAATTGTGCCAGACACATTTTTTGATGTATCCAGAGGTCATTGGTTGTACAATGACCATGGTTGCTAAGTTTTCACCTCATAAGTGAGGGATTTAGGGTTTGGAAAAAGAAACAAATCAATGACATTATTATCGAGGAAGACCCAATAAAATCGATGAGAATACTTTGATTAACTGGATGACTTGTAATCATGTTTTATCCTCACAAAATATTTCATCCAATCACGACTTCAGCATGTAAACGAGTTGTTGAGTAGCACTTTGGTGGGACCAAGTGCAAAGTGTTTGAACTTTTCTCTTTAGAGGCAAGATTCATCATACGTGTCAGCCTTTTATTCTTTTATAGGGCGAGATTTGGCATGCAAAAGAATGACTAACACTTTTGGTGGGCATACATTTAAAGTATTCGACTTTTTATTTATACGATGATTAATAGTTGACATGATTGGAGCTAGCACTCTCCAACCTCTTATATAATTTCAAGTGACTCATCCATAAGGAGGATAATACAGACTTTTGGCACTTGATTGCTGACTTTTTAATGTTCCTTCGATTGAGGATGGTACTTCCTTCCCTCAATCTTTTTCCAAATAGTAATGCTCTTAGGTGCCCTCAATCTTTTTCCAAATAGTAATGCTCTTAGGTGTGTTCGTCTGAATAAAAAGTGAGTGAGAAAAAAAGTAAAACAAACGAAAAGAAAGGTAAAAAAAGAAAAAGAAAAAGAAAAAGAAAAGAAAAAGATAAAGAAAATAAACTTAAATTTTCTTTCAAAATAACCATCAAAAGATGGAGAAAGTTGTCACTATTGAGAAAGTGCAATAAAAAGAAAGTATGTTTAATTTCTTGTATACCGAACATTGAGAATGTATATGAAAACTCACTTTTCTTTTAATTTTCCTCACTTTCTCACCAAACGAAGACACCCTTAGGGTTCAAAGCATGTTAACAATTATTTAGTTTAATTTTAATACTGATCTGAAGAGAAATTTATTTGGAAAGGAATGTACTCAGGTATGTTCACTACTGAAACCTGTCAAGAATGCAATAAAATTAGTTCAATGAGAAGAATTTGACACTTTTTTATTTGGACTAAGAAGAATGCCAAACGATACTGATCTCAAAATCCATACTTTCACCCTTTTTAAATAATAAAATAAATAACTTTGTGTGAGGCCCACAATTGAGCAGATATAAAGTCATTTGTTTTGTTATGTAAAAAAGGTAAGAGTAGGGATTGTGAGAGTATGCTTAGCATTCCTCTTTAAAATAAATAGTTGGCTTAAAATATCTCATTTGTTAAAGAAAGTCATTAATAATGGAATTTCTATTGATTGCATGCAACCTCCAATCTAAGGATATCTCATATAGAAAAAAAGATTTAAAAAAAAAGAAAAAAGATGTACGTGCCTCTAAAAAACAAAAAAAAAAAAAAGAAGGATTTTTAGCATACTCTCACACTTTTTAGATAATAAAACAAGGGTGGTGCTACGTGCACCCCACTTTTTACTGATATACACCAAACTATAAAAAAATAATTAAATATAAAATAAAACAAGGAGAAGCCAAAACTACCCTCTTCTCCTTCCTTCTTATTTACCAAGCGTTTGTGGCTGCTGCTGATGCTCAAGTTTTCTGCTAATGCGTATACTAACCTAAAGACCTAATCTGTGCGAGTGATTATCTCCAAACAATGGGTGATTCCCGAGAAATTGTGATCTCCGCTCAAGCTAAAAGTAGCACTAGGTGTGCTTGTTCTGGTGTCAAGCACTGATGCAACATCACCTGTAGTGATTTTTTTCATGGAAATCACCCTTGGACCCCCCTGTGGCCTCCACAGATTCCATTCTCTCCCTTTTTTCATTTTCTATGAGAAGAAAATCAACCCATAAATCTGCAAATGACTAGAAGATAAAGGGGTATCTCAGAATAATCATCAAAGTTATCCATGAAAGGTTGGAGTTGCAAAGCCAAAGAGAAGTTGTTCCGTATCAAGGAATTCTAACAATTAAAGTGGGGCTATGGCGAGAAGGGAATAGTGGGACAAATAGCTGCAATGGTTGGATCATGGCAGTAATGGGGATCAAAGGGAAGAGATGGGGTTAGCGTTAGTGGAGTAGAATTAGGGTTTGTTTTTAATTTGTAGTTGTGATGGTGTTTGGGAAGGAGGAAGAAGGAGAAGATGGTAGTTTTGTCTTCTCCTTGTTCTATTTTATACTAAATTATTTGTTTTAAAGTTTTGTTTTAAAGTTTGGTGTATATAAGTAAAAAGTGGGGTGCGCATAGCACCACCCTAAAACAAATGAATTTGTGTGCGGCCCACAAGTGGACTGACACAATTTTTTTGTTTTATTATCAAAAGCGGTGAGAATATGAATTTTTTTTGAATTGTGAGAGTATGCTTAACATTTCTCAAAAAAAAAAAAATAAAAAAAATCCAAGGATATCAATGAGACTAGCTAGTAAATGTTGTTGTTGTTGTTTTTTGTTTTTTTTTTTGCATCATAGAGGGTAGTAGTAATTTAAGCTTGAAGTGAGAACGAGAGTGAGAGAGTCTATTTTTAAATATGGCATAGTGTCAAGGGTACTAGCGCAGAATGAGAGTGGGAATGCAAGGATATTGCATAGTTTTGGTTACTTCTAGACTATCTATTTGTTGAAAGTGAAATAGCTTCTTTTTACACTTGTCCCTCTAACTCGGATGATGAGGCGTGTCCCTTAAAGAAACTCAATATTATTGGATGGTTTACAAGGATCAAAAGAGAGTTTAAATAGATAATTCAATATTTCTATCATAGAAGGAAACCTCAATCAAATCAAAGCAAATCTAATTTGACCTAATCTCATTAATTCAAATTCAAATAACCTTGTGATGACATATAGTGTATCTCATCACACTTTGTTATCCTACTCTATTCTATATCACCCCTCTTATGAGGTGGTCCTAGTTTCATCCTGACGAGGGAAACTTTCCCTCGGAAATGTGGTATGTAGGAGGTTCACTTACTATTTACTAATCTTAATTAGTAACAATAGTAAATTGTGCTTTGAAACCCCCACCAAAAAAAGAATAAAAGGAAAGAAAAAACTAGTAATGTTGCTAAAATTTGATCAATCCGCAGGTTCAATTATTCTTTCAGAACGATTCGAACTGGGATTTATAATGCTCTTATTCCATAATTGATTATTTTGGAAAATTTAGAAGGAATGCAACAACTGATAGGAAGTGTGGAGCCTGCCTCGAGGGGTATTTTGGTATTTTCTCATTTGGTATGTAACCCTAATACTATTAAGAATAGGTGTGGGCGGCTACTGAAAATTTTAGATCGCAACTTTGTAATTCCTTTTGCTCCAGAACATAGTGAAATCTCGGCGACTCTGTGGACGTACCTCAACTTGAGGGAACCACGTAAATCTGGTGTTCTTGTGTGTTTTGTTCTTGAATTCCTTTTATGTCTAAATTTCGTGTCTCATAGATCTTGTCGTAGGGTTGATTCCCTAACAAGTGGTATCAGAGCTCTAGGTTTGAGTGGGAGCGATGGCCGATGATGGAAGGGTTAAGATCGACAAGTTCAATGACACAGATTTTGGTTTCTGGAAGATGCAGATCGAAGATTATTTATACCAGAAGAAACTCTATCAGCCTCTTTCAGGAAAGAAACCAGATGTGATGGAAGATGATGTATGGGCTCTTCTTGATAGACAGGCGCTTGGAATTATTCGATTGACGCTGTCTTGTAACGTCGCCTTCAACATAGCGAAGGAGAAGACCACGGCAGATCTTATGACCGCGCTTTCAAATATGTACGAAAAACCTTCTGCCTCTAACAAGGTATATTTGATGCGGTGGTTGTTCAACCTAAAGATGTCAGAAGGTGCGTCCGTGGCTGAGCACTTGAATGAGTTCAACATAGTCACTACTCAGTTGAGTTCTGTAGAAATCGAATTTCCTGATGAGGTTAGAGCTTTGATTCTTCTATCATCTTTGCCAGAAAGCTGGCACGACACTGTAACAGCAGTGAGCGGCTCTTCAGGAAATTCGAAATTAAAGTTTGATGATGTTCGGGATTTGATTCTAAGTGAAGAGATTCGCAGGAGGGAATCAGGTGAAACATCGGGTTTTGCTTTAAATACCGAGTCCAGGGGAAGAACGTATGGGAAGAAAAATTCTGATCGTGGTAGATCTAAACCTAGAAAAAGAAGTAAATTGAGATCTGAAAAATTACCAGAGTGCTGGAACTGTGGGGAGAAGGGACATCTAAAGAGAGATTGTCGAGCACTAAGGAAGAATGACAGAGGTGAGCAAAACTCTGCAAATGTCACAGAACAGATTCATGATGCTCTGATTTTGAGCGTTGACAGTCCTATTGAATCATGGGTTTTAGACTCAGGGGCATCCTTTCACTCTAGTCCACTTCGGGAAATCATGGAGAACTACATCAGTGGTGATTTCGGAAATGTTTATTTGGCTAATGATGAACCTTTGAATATTGTGGGCAAGGGAGATGTTCGGATCAGATTACCTAATGGAGGTACATGGAAGATGCAGAATGTTAGGCATATTCCAGGCTTGAAGAGAAATTTAATTTCTGTGGGTCAACTTGATGATGAAGGGCATGCAGTAATCTTCGTGGGTGGTTTGTGGAAAATCACCAAAGGAGCTTTGGTTGTAGCTCGTGGAAAGAAGACAGATACTCTCTATATGACAACAAATACTAGAACTACCATTACAGTTGCTGATACAGGTGTAGATTTGAATATGTGGCACCATAGGCTTGGTCATATGAGTGAAAAAGGGGATGAAGGTACTTTTGTCGAAAGGAAAATTGTCTGGTATAAAATCAGTGGATATTGATTTGTGTGAAGACTGCATCTTCGGGAAACAGAAGAGGGTCAGTTTTTCAGAGGCAGTCAAAACACCTAAGACAGAAAAATTAGAGCTAGTTCATACTGATGTGTGGGGACCTGCTCCAGTTTCATCTCTTGGAGGCGCATCATATTATGTTACTTTCATCGATGACTCGACAAGAAAGGTATGAGTTTATTTTTTGAAAAATAAATCTGATGTTTATCGATACCTTTAAAAGGTGGAAGGCCATGGTCGAAAATGAGACAAGGTTGAAAATAAAGTGTTTGAGATCTGATAATGGAGGGGAGTATGGAGATAATGAGTTCAAACAATTCTGTGCAATTAATGGGATCAGAATGGAAAAGACTGTTCCCGGGACACCGCAACAGAATGGCGTCGCAGAATGTATGAACAGAACTCTTAATGAGCGTGTTAGAAGCATGAGGATATACTCTGGATTGTCCAAGATGTTCTGGGCCGATGCAATTAATACTGCAGCATACTTGATTAACCGTGGACCTTCTGTTCCTTTGGATAACTGCTTACCAGAGGAGGCTTGGAGCGCAAAAGAGGTAAATCTTTCACATTTAAAAGTGTTTGGTTGTGTTTCATATGTGCATATAGATTCTAATGCTAGGAGCAAACTTGACCCAAAGTCCAAGAAATGTACTTTTATTGGGTATGACACTGATGAGTTTGGTTATCGGTTTTGGGATTACCAAAGTTGGAAAATCATTAGAAGTAGAGATGTCATATTTAATGAAAAAGTAATGTACAAGGAAAGGTCAGTTGTAGAATCTAAAAATGCAGGTACTCATGATGAGAAGGCTGAGTACATTGAATTAGAAGGGATCTCTGAGAATGATGTGCAGAAGAGTTCAGAATAATCCCGAAACAGTGGTTCCAAGGGTGGAACAAGTTGCTCCACAGGTGGAACAAGTTATTCCACCAGTGGAACAAGGCACACCTATGATTGAGGTGAGACGGTCCACCAGAGGTTCCAAACCTACACAACGTTATTCTCCTTCCTTAAATTATATATTGTTGTTTGATGGTGGTGAACCAGAAAGTTATGATGAAGCATTGTAGGTTGAAAATTCGACCAAGTGGGAGTTAGCTATGCCAGATGAAATGGACTCCCTCATATCAAATCAGATATGAGAGTTGACTGAGCTTCCAAAGGGAAAGAAGGCTTTGCATAACAAATGAGTTTACAGGGTCAAAGAAGAACATGATGGTAGCAAGCGCTACAAAGCTAGATTGGTTGTGAAGGGATTTCAGCAGAAAGAAGGTGTAGACTACACTGAGATTTTCTCTCTGGTTGTGAAGTTGACTACAATCAGATTGGTATTGAGAATTATGGTTGCAGAAGATTTGTTTCTTGAGCAGTTAGATGTGAAAACAACTTTTCTCCATGGTGATTTGGAGGAGGAAATCTACATGAAGCAACCACAGGGATTCATAGCACCGGGAAAAGATGGATTGGTATGCAAGCTACAGAAGAGCTTGTATGGTTTGAAACAGGCTCCGAGACAGTGGTATAAGAAATTCGATGGATTCATGTGCAACAATGGCTTCATGAGATGTCAGGCAGATCATTGTTGCTATGTTAAGAGGTTTGACAACAGTTATATTATTTTACTCTTGTATGTGGATGATATGCTTATTGTAGGGTCAAGCATTCAAGAGATCAATAACTTAAAGAAGCAATTGTCTAATCAGTTTGCAATGAAAGATCTAGGTGATACTAAATAGATTTTGGGGATGAAGATCAACAGAGATAGAGTGGCTGTTACTCTAAACTTGTCACAAGGAGAGTATGTCAAAAAGGTTCTCAACAGGTTCAGCATGCAAGATGCAAAACTAGTGAGCACACCATTAGCTAGTCACTTCAAATTATCTAAAGAGTAGTCACCGAAGATGGAATAAGAGCATCCATACATGGAAGGGGTTCCATATGCTTCAGCTATTGGCAGCCTAATGTATGCTATGGACTGCACCAGGCCAAACATAGCACATGCAGTGGGAGTTGTGAGCAGATATATGAGTAATCCGGGTAAACCACATTAGGAGGCAGTAAAATGGATCCTTAGATACTTAAAGGGTACCACAAACACAATACTTTGTTTTAAAGGGACAGATATGACACTGCGGGGTTATGTTGATTCAGACTTAGCTGGTGATGTTGACAATAGGAGGAGTACTACTGGTTTTGTGTATACTTTGGGTGGTACAACAGTAAGTTGGGTTTCTCAGTTACAGAAGATTGTGGCTCTCTCCACTACAGAAGCTGAATATGTTGCAGTTACTGAAGCTAGCAAGGAGATGACCTGGTTGCAGAGTTTTTTGAGAGAGTTGGGTAAGAAGCAGGAGAAGAGTATTTTGTACAGCGATAGTCAGAGTGCTATTCATCTTGCAAAGAATCCGGCATTTCATTCAAGAACGAAACACATACAGTTAAGATACCATTTCATACGTTCTCTTTTAGATGATGGAGTACTGTTACTTGAGAAGATCCGTGGAAGTGAGAATCCAACAGACATGTTAACCAAGGCAGTCACCATTGAGAAATTGAAGCTATGTTTAGCTTCAGTATGTCTATAAGCCTGATGATGGAGGAGTGAGTTGCTGAGATGTTCGTTTGTGTTTGGAAGCATGTGGAGTTAGAGCTTGTGTTGGAGTCAGTCTCCAAGTGGGAGATTGATAGGAAGTGTGGAGCCTGCCTCGACTGAACATCTTAAAAAATGTGTATTTTGGTATTTTCTCATTTGTTATGTAGCCCTAATACTATTAAGAATAGGTGTGGGCGGCTACTGAAAATTTTAGATCGCAACTTTGTAATTCTTTTTGCTCCAGAACATAGTGAAATCTCGGCGACTTCGTGGACGTACCTCAACTTGAGGGAACCACGTAAATCTGGTGTTCTTGTGTGTTTTGTTCTTGTTCTCCTTTTCTGTCTAAATTTCGTGTCTCATAGATCCTGTTGTAGGGTTGATTCCCTAACAACAACAAGAGAATGATGTTATTAATCTTAGCTCATTTATAATGCTCTTATTCCATAATTGATTATTTTGGAAAATTTAGAAGGAATGCAACAACAAGAGAATGATGTTACTAATCTTAGCTCTTCTATAATCGATCTCACTACACATTGTATTAAAAAAGATTTTCTTTAGTTAATGGCTTAAACCAAATAGAGGTATGTTTAAGCTCAACTTCAATTCTAGAGGTAATCTAGGCATCAGTGGAGGTGAGGACTTATCAGGAACTTCGAAAGTAACAATTTTTTTTTTCCTGTTTATGGTTTTGGTACTAACATGAGTACAAAGGCTAAAAGTCTTGTAGATGGTATTATCCTATGCAACACTATACATTGAAACCCTATAATTGCAAGTGATTTAAGAACGAGTAATCTATGTAGCCATGGTCAAAGTGGTACTTGACAAAGCCTACTGTTAGATAGAGGAATAAAGTTCCAGATAGTCTAAGCAAGTCCCAATCATTTACTAATGGAGATAGCATCCCAAACAACATCAAGGCCTTGACATTTCTAGGTAAAGTTGATATAACTACAAAACTGATGGCCTATAGCATCACTTTTTTGCAGTGGTTATTATAAACCACAGCAAAAAACTATATACAACGGTGGTTTTGAAAATCCACCGCTAATGCCGTGCGAGAACCGAATTCAAAGGTAGTTTTAAATAAACCACCGCTAATTATATCAATTGTCGTGGTGGTTTTTAAAAAATTCCTGTTAATATAATGGTGGGAATCCAGTATCAACGGTGGTTTATAAAAACCGCCTCTGAAATTAGTTCCCGCCTTGACATTAGTGACGATTAATAAAGATTAAAGACCTTTAGTGGCGGGTTTTAAAATTGCCGCTCAAAGTCCCGATTTTGGGCCCTATCTTTCCCTCTTTTCCTCTTTCCCTCTCTTCGTATACGTTCCCTGCTCCCTACTCCTCTGCGCACCCAACTCCGACGCCGGCCACTTCCGACGTCTTCTCCGGCCAATTCGGATGCTGACCACTTCCTTCTCTCTCCCAAGTACTCTCTCTCTCTCTCTCTAATTGTTTCTCTCTGTGTAGCTCACCCCACCTCTGCTCTCTCTGTAATCTCTCTCTGTCTCTGTCTCTCTCTCTCTCTCTATAATCTCGCAGTCTTTCAATCCCTTTGGTGCTTATAGGTTGGCCCTCAAGCTCCCGGCCCGCAACTCTCTCTCTCACAAGCTCTTGGGTGCTAGCGGTGAGAGCGGTGACAAGTCTCTTTCTCTCTCTCCATTTCATCTGAAATTTTGGATTTTTACATTTATCTGAATTCTAATTGCTTTAATTTAACTTATTTACATTCATCTAAAAAAATTTCAGAGCTCAATTTATGGATTACATTTAGCTGCTACGAATTTCACCTGAGGCGAGCCTTCCACTGATTTGTGCATGGTATCCCTTTTTATTTTCTTGATTTAGGGTTTTATTAGATTTGGAGTTCTGAGTTACATAGTACAGTGGCTTTTTTAATATGTTGATTTAGGGGCATCATTTTTTAGATTAGAAAGTAGGGAATTGAATTAGGGTTTTACTCGAAATTAACTGTCAAATCAGGTTCATTTTTCTTAACTCGCTACAAAAATTGGATATTTTTTGTTTAATTACTTCCAGTATTCTGAATCATGAGAATTTAGTACCATATTCTTGTCTTAATCTGAATTCTAAAGTTCAATGAACTAATTAGATCTCTAATAGCATGAATTTCCCTATGAATGAGATTTGCCAGAGGGGTTTGTTATGGAAATTGTTCTAACTTATCATAATATCCAAGACAACTTTTGCATTGCTAAAACTTCTCAAGCGTAAAGTCTTCTGTCGATTCACACGAACCTCCTTTGAATTTCCAAAGCTTTACTCCAATGGAAGCTAATGGCTCTTCCGATCATTGCTCTTTAATCTTTTCTTCTTTTCTTTGATTCAAGAACCTTTCTTGATCAACCCCTTCCATTCAAACTCTATGATCTTTTATTCTTTTCTTGAATGCAAGATCCTTTATTGAATGCAAGATCCTTTTATAAAGATTGGTTCTAATATTATTCAAGATTGGTTTTGATATTATCCAAGATCAAAACAAAAATCAAGAGAAGAAAGAAGAAGGGAAAATGTGGTTTGAACAATTCTTGATCATCAAGGATTTGTTCTTGATCTTCTTCAAGATCAAAAACCAATCATAGAAGGATATGAGAGAGGTGGTCGTACAATCCATAAAGGGGAGGGGAGGAAAAAGTGGGAGAGAGAGGAGAATCCCCATGTGGACGTTCCACTATGAGGGGGGGGGGGGGGGATCCTTTTATAGGCACCCCTTTAGCTAACTTGTAGCTCAAGTCAATAACCTCCTTTTTAATTCTAATCCAATTAAAATTCCCTTAATTGATTCCTTAAAGATAAGTCCTAATCCAATTAGGATTTATCATAATTAGAAACTAACCTTATCCATTAGTAAGAAACTAATTTTATCCTTATCTATTAGGATAATTAATTAGTAACAAACTAATCTTATCCTTATCTCATAAAAAAACATTAATTAGCAACGAAGTAATCTGCTCCATGTAATTCATGATAAAACTTGTAGTGAGGATACCCAATTTCAAAGACACTACATAATGATTAAGCATGGCTTGGATCCTGAGGACTCAATGCCCTTGAAGATCCTTTGATTTCTTTATTTCCAGATTACCTATGAAATAGCATAGGGTCCTTTTCATAAACCACCTGTCAAATCAGAATGATACTACAGACCCTTTACAATGCTGTAAACGAAAGGAAGGGATTGAAGAAATGAAGATGTTAATCTTGATGAGCTACGACATTTTCCTTTTATTTTCTTATCTAGAATAATGAATTGTCTAGATCAAACAAATAGAACAGTCCCATTATTTGCCCTGAATCCGAGTGATGACTTAGTATGAATGAATAAATTAGGAATATGAACTTAGTGTCAGAGGAGAGGAATATAGAAAAACAAATTTGAAATGACATTCACTTGCAAGTAATTATTAGATGCTATGGACATACTCAATAAAGACCAGCACAACACAAGTGAGAATGAGTGAAAGGAAAAATAGTAGGAACTCTGGTAGTCCTTTATTATAAACTAATATGCAATGGAATTGCAGCCTATGAAACTATTATAAATAAGAATTAAAACATATTTTGGAGTAGGAGGTTCCATCTCTCATTCTCTCAAAGGGCGTGTCACTTTAGCCCTAGTTTTGGGTATCCAATGCATGTCTCACAGTATGCATTACTGTGTCCATTATAACACCTTGAAGGTTGATTTTGGGCTGAAATCTACCGAGCTGCCAGTATAAAAGAAATAAAAATATTTGATAACACATGCTCCAAAGCAGAACATAATTGCATTGCTGCCCTTAAATAGTTGGGATAAGGCCCTGATATAGGAGGAGGTATCTAATTTAGGCCAATTGAATGGTTGGCCTAGATTTTATTTTTATTTGCAATTATGGCTAGGCCACAACCCAGTAAGCTGTGTTAGTATTTGTTCAATGGTTAGTGGTAAGCCTAGAATTTGAAGTTGGGCCAAACAGTGAACATTTTTATAGCTACACCATGATTTTTTCTTGCTCCAAGAATGAACAAAATGAGTACTTCTAGAAAAGTCTTACCGATTGGAAGAAGAATGAGAAAAAAAAAACTCGAAGTTTTGCAGTGAGGTTGCCCAATTTCAAAGACACTACCTAATGGTCAACAATATGAAGATTGGGTTATAACTCCTAACTTTTAGCTTAGAGAGTAGAAGTGTATCCCTCACATTGAGCAAAGCAAGGTTCACTCTCTAGATCAATGTTACCTTAATAAAACCTTTGGTGAACATCTAAAATAAGTTTCCAAGCATGATATAATTTTAATTATATTAAGTAATTCTTAATTGTTAACAACGACCAGTTCCTGCCCTGCTATACTTTGTATAGTGCATGATGGAACGCCATGGTTTATGTTAACTGATTAAACTGCTAATTAGGGGTGTTTATTTACTAAGTTATGCATGTGTTAGCTTTTTTATATGTATATGTTGGAGCATGATAATGCATTAATTAAGTTATCATGTGGGCGAAAAGGATATTTATATGTTGGTTTGGGTGGCTATATGATGTTCATAGGTATACACATGCATGCATTGAATCTTAGATCTCCCGTTCAAGAATCATTGCGTGACAAGTGCATTTCTTGTATCACCTATTTGGATGAATAAGTTGTTAAATATGACATTTAGTTCTCTTGTGGGGCTATATGCAGGTTACCAACTTTTCGGTCTTGTTTGTGATAAAGTGTATTTGTCTGTATATGATTGTTGAATTGTTCGATTGGACAATTAATTGAGAATTCATAATCTCTAGTAAATCAGTTACTCATGGATTGTCCAGATTGAAAATTTTTTTGTTAGTCGATTCTCTTATTCTCTGGGTACATATTTAGATAATGTGGCATGCTTACCCCTAGTCTAAGTCGTGTACTTGGAGAATTATAGGAAAATGCGGTTGAAATTTCCTTGAAATGGAACAAAGCACTTGAGCTATTGACTTTTGAGGATTATGCATTTTTGAATGGGATAAGAACACCCCACTCGTTAGAAGATGAGTTGATGACGATATGAAGCATGCATGCATACATATTGTAATTGACTGATGATCTCGAACTTTTGCTATTTCTCAGAATAGTTAACGAAGGACTTAGAAATCTAATCTAATCCGTCATGGATAGAAGTTGGATTGAAATGTCAAGGTGCTTTTTGTCCATTGTTTTTTACGAAACACTGAATGATAAAGTATTAGTATCTAAGCAATTGTGAGTATATTTTTTTGTATTAAATAGAGTGTCAAAGGAATATATAGATGGGGTAATTTTATTTTATTTTTATAGTAAACTGGTGGGGCCGTGCTAAATTTTTTGTTAGTCGATTCTCTTATTCTCTGGGTACATATTTAGATAATGTGGCATGCTTACCCCTAGTCTAAGTCGTGTACTTGGAGAATTATAGGAAAATGCGGTTGAAATTTCCTTGAAATGGAACAAAGCACTTGAGCTATTGACTTTTGAGGATTATACATTTTTGAATGGGATAAGAACACCCCACTCGTTAGAAGATGAGTTGATGACGATATGAAGCATGCATGCATACATATTGTAATTGACTGATGATCTCGAACTTTTGCTATTTCTCAGAATAGTTAACGAAGGACTTAGAAATCTAATCTAATCCGTCATGGATAGAAGTTGGATTGAAATGTCAAGGTGCTTTTTGTCTATTGTTTTTTACGAAACACTGAATGATAAAGTATTAGTATCTAAGCAATTATGAGTATATTTTTTTGTATTAAATAGAGTGTCAAAGGAATATATAGATGGGGTAATTTTATTTTATTTTTATAGTAAACTGGTGGGGCCGTGCTAAATTTTCCTCTACTTTATGAAGTTACTATACATATTCCAAACTATCACGGTAAAAGTGACAATGACACATGTGATGTGTTATTGCTATAACCGACTATTTTTGCAACTAGTTAAAGCAACAACCATAAAATGATGAAGTTTTTTCTTTAACAAAATGTTAAAAGTGACCGGTTATTATTACCACAATCTAATCACACTTACAATCGAGAGATTGATATATCTCATCGAATATCCTACTTACCCACATAATAGCTAGAGAGAGTCTATAATTGTATACATTCCTTCATTATCTCCTAAGGATAGTTTTTATCCTTCTAATTGTTGTATTGCTTAGAGATCTTGATCCTTGTTTTGGGTTATATATAATTAGAATATTTTAAAAAGTTCTCTAACAGATAACTCTTCCCAAATCGTTAATGTCTTCATGGTATCAGACCACTAGTCTCTTCCCTGAGAAAATATCACCGTCTTCTTCATTCTTTTTCTCCCTTCAGTCATGTCTTCTCCTACGACCTCTTCTCAAATCTCTACACCTTTCAAAACAGAATTTCATAGTCCCTCTTCTCCTCTCCTCATCTCTCTAATCTTGTTCGATCTATCTCCATTAAACTTGATGATACCAACTATCTTTAATTTGTGGAAGAATGAGATACCTCCTCTCCTTAATTATCTCCCATGATCTTCTGGGCTATATCAAATGAAAAATTTCTTCCACTGATCTCCCTCCCTCCTTGATGACGGCAGCCCCAACCCTGACTTTCTTCACTGGTGGCCGGGTGATCAATTTGTAGCTAGTTGCATGAATGCAACGTTCAATGAATCGGTTCTCTCTGAAACTGTTGGTCTCACCACTAGCCATTTAAGACTCTCTTGCTACTCTCTTCACACAAAAATCTCATGGTCAAATTAGGCAATTATGTTTGAAGCTTCAAACCATTCGAAAACGGTCTTACTCCATCACCGACTAATTGAATAAGCTTAAATCCATAGGTGATGCCCTTGTTTCCATCCAGGACAAAGTTTCTAAAAGTGATCGGGTTCTATTCGCTTTGAGGGGATTACCTATCGAGCATGAATCCTTTATTACAACAATTTCTAATCACATTAAACCTATATCCTTCTTAAAACTCCGCTCTAGGCTATTCATTATCTTCTCCTAAGGATAGTTGTTATCTTTCTAATTGTTGTATTGTGAAGAGATCTTGACCCTTGTTTTGGGTTATATAATGAGAATATTAAGAGAAGTTCTCTTAACAAAGAAAAACTTGTTACAACCTAATTTAATCTAAATTAATGGACGTAAAATCAAGAGTAAAAATAATATACTTGTAAGTGCACAACCGATACAATTGATGTATTTGATGAGCACATGGTCGAATCCTTAGAGATTGATTGTTGTGCAACAAGAATTAAGAAAACAAAATAGAGAAGAAAATAAATAATTAAGAAGTATGAAATCGATTTCCACTCAATGAGAATAGAGCAAAAATCACTTAGAACTATAAATTAAGCATGAAAAAAAGTAAGACTTCACAAAAATCCACCTCTACCTCCTTATGCTTAGATTATGATGAAAACACATCTAGAGTTAAATAAAGATTTAATCTAGATGGAAAATAATTCGATAAAATCACACACCATTAATTCAATTGAATAAAGAAATTTAAAAACACTTTGTATTCAACTCATAGAGGATCCAAGCATTCCGTATATCATTCAATCATATGAAATTAAAGAACATATAGAGAGAAACAATTAACCAAAATAGATAAAATTTATTCAATTAAAATAAAGAGTATTCATCCTAATCATCCACATAAATTGAGACAAACTTCAAATCCCTAACCTTAGAATGATGTTTAGTCAACCATTGTTGAGGTTGTCATGCTCTTTAATGATTTCCTAAACATTACAGAAAAACAAAACAAAACTAGAAAAAAGGAACAGAAGAATAAAAGGGCGTCCAAAATGAGAGAAGAAGAGATATTCGAGAATCAGGGCTAGCACCGGCATGTGCAGAGAGACCGTGAGTTGTCCAAATGGCATGATATATATATATATATATATATATATATATATATATAATTGTTGCTCTTCCCTTTTATTTTTTATATGATTTAGATTTTCTCATTTTCCTAAAATAGAAACATCAATATAGCACACTTCTCCTTTCTAGTTCAAGAGAGTTTCATCATTTTTATGTCAAAATCACAACCTTCTATATCTTGCTAAAATTCTCCACTCATGTGTGAGAGAATCTTTCTATACTTGGTCTTGGGCTTTGACTCTTTGACTTGAATCTTGGATCTTGGGCCTTTGAACTTTATCTTCTACAATCCCGAGAATGGACTAAGTCAAGATTCTTGTATTTACCCGTAATAAAGCTCTCTCAAGAAGGTTTTGCATGTGACCTCTCCGGGCACATATGAATACATGCACATTACCATTAAAATTAGAGGAAAAAGAATTACACAATGGTGAGAAGACAATACACAACTTTATGTGTAAAATGGAAGATAAAAACTGGAGAAATTTGATAATGCTGATTTAAATAAGGATAATTAAAAAAAATTAAGCACTTATCAATGTGATCTGGTTCTATACGCCTTGAGGGGATTACCTATTGAATATGAATCCTTTATTACAACAAATTCTAATCGCATTAAAACCTATATCCTTCTTAAAACTTCGCTCTAGCTAGGCTTTTCTTTATTATTTCCTAAGGATAGTTGTTATCCTTCTAATTTTTGTTTTGTGTAGAGATCTTGACCATTGTTTTGGGTTATATAATGAGAATATTTAGAGAAGCTCTCTAACAACGAATTGTTAGTGTCTTCAGTTATAGCAGCGATAAGTGTCCCTTTTATCGTGAGAGTTTGGAATATTTTTGACTTATGTGACCAAGGTTAGCTAACATTCCTCATTAAATTATACGATTAAGCATAAAAAGGCAAAATGCCATCACTCCAAAGCAACAACACATGTTGATTCTCTAGTGAGAGTATGGAATTCTAAGAGTTGGGTTAGCATTCATCATGGTGTAAAATGGTAGCATTAAAAATTCATTCCCCAAAACCCGCTTCTAGAACTAGGTCAGCATGATGTGCTCCTTGTACGAGGAGGTCCTGGTTCCAACTCTTGAAGCGGAGAACTCTTTTTTTTAGATGTTTTGCACATGATAAAATTTCAATGTTCTTAATTTTTCTTAATTTTATAAATTGCTTGCTCTTGGTGCAGATTTAGAAATTGTATTATCTCTAGTTATTTATAAATAGCTAAATACATAGAACTGCCAAATACGTAAATAGTGGGTCCCACATAATTATAAAACTTGCTAAAAGTCTAATCACTAAGATATATATTTACAAATTATAATTATTAACAATATAAGCTTATATAATATGTTATATAAAATAATATATAGTAATAATAACAATAATAAACTGCATTTTTTTTGGTTCATTGGAGGCCACATGGACCTATGGGTTACACAATGAGGGTATCCCTCCCCCTCTCATAAACCCCCCAACCCTGATGTAGGTGTGATTCGATTCCAAGTCTCTGATACGATGCCAAGAGACTTTACCAACTAAACTAGCTGACACACCTACAATAAACATGTAAGTTTACTCTAAATGAAAAGTCCTTGTAATTATAAAGTTCTTCCTAAATGAAAAGTTCTTTCTAAATAATTAATAGACTTTTAATAACTCAAAATTACAATTACTTATTAAATATTAGTTTATACAACTTAATTAAATAATTTCATCGAACTTTAAATATATAAATTATAATAGGTTAATCACTAATGATCTTACATTATTGGACAAATAATTAAAATATAACTACTAAAATTGAATCATATGATAATATCTTCTAATTTGTATGATATAAGAAAAATACAAAATATACTATCCAAAAACGAAATAATACAATAAGATATCATCAATTTACTTTACTTTTAAATACCGGAAGATTTTAAGCATAGACTTTTTTTTTTCATTTCTTTTGCACTCTCTAGTTAATAGGGTTAGTATTTGTTATAAATGGCAGAGAAAGCAACCACACACACCCTCACGGGACTAGATCCCAGACCTAACACGTGGTGCTTATGCACACACATCAATGGGGCAAGCATCATAGATCTTAAGTAATAAAAAAACTTCTAATTAAGTAGGTTTGCTTACATATAATTTTTAGGCGTAATCTAATAATACTTAAAGTAATAATATGTCCCACGTAATATTCTTAAATATTATTTAACGTTATTTCTCAGAAACAGGCCTGAAAGGCCTTTAAAAGGGCTGTTAAACTTAATTAAAATTCATAGAGTTTTACATGGTTTTGAAATTAATAGTGGGCCCCACTATCGTATAATCAACACAAAATAGATACATATAAATATTATAATATTACAAATGTTTATAATAAAAGAGCATTAATGTTGAAGGAAAATTTATTACAAGTAGTTATTTTCCTTTTATAAAGAAAACCTTAAAAATTATTTAAAGGATGATTTACTTTGTCTCTTTTATGAGTTTAACTAGCCTCCCAAAACATGCCCAATAATAGGCATTTTCAATAATAACAAAAAAAAGTTTCTTAAACAAAAAAAATCTTCAATTTTTTTTACCTAATTTCTAAAATGCACAGGTATACATATTTTGAGAGGTTTCGAGTATCTTTTCAACTATAGCTCTGATTGTATTTAAATCTTCTTTTATATTACTACAAAAGAAAACTAGTCCCCATACACAATTTTGTCATTTTGGCTAGAGGAATGGTAAGTATATTCTCACAACAAACTCTCACAATCCTTACTCTCATCCTTTTTAGATTATAAAACAAATGATTTTGTATCAACCCACATGTGGGCCCTACTTAGTCATTTGTTTTTATTATCGATACGGGATCACCTCCCGGGTATGTGTTCGATCTCCCTTAATGCTAGTGGGCTCCGCACACTTAATACTATAGGAAATCCCAATCTTTATTATCTAAAAAGGTGAGAGTATGGATTGTAAGAATATGCATCTTAGCATTCTTCTTCTGGCTATGATCATAAGGTGAACTCCAAATTCATCACTATCATTTTTTTTTTCCTTTTTTTCGAGCTATCATCATCATAAGTATGGTGATTAGATATGATCATCAACAAGAAGGCCATTTCTAACAGCTGCAATGGACTGAATCATTTCCACTTATTAAAACACATCTAAAATGAATCAAAAATAAAATTCAGCCATTTTACTTGAGATAAACATCAAGCTGCCATCACTCATATAAGAGAATGTTACAAAACCATGTAATACCTTTCTTGTAGCTATGGAGCTGCTGAGAGGAAAGAAAGGATTCAAGAATGGGAGCAAAGGAAGCATGAACAGATGTTGGGTAAATGGTAGTAGTAGTACTAGCTAGGGTTAAAACCAAAATTTAATAATTAAAAATAATAAAAAATTTTGCTAACCTCACTCCCCCCCCCACACCAAAACTCTCTCAGCATCCGATAATATATTTCGGGGCACGAGAAAACGACGTGCTCCCCACCTGCTCACGCGCACTCTACCCCACAAAACCCTAATTTCCAAGAGCCCTACAAGGAGATAGAGAGAGAAAAGAAACCCCAGCTCCCGAAACAACGACACAACAAACAGAGAAAACCCACAAAAGAACAGGAAAGATGAGAGAGAATTTCTCCTCTTTGTTGTTCTTCTGAGTTATCTTAATGGTGTTTTAGACTTCAACCTCTCATCACTCATCACTGCTTTATTCTTCTCTTTATGTTTGATTCTGTAAAAAAGAGTTTTGCATCTGTTCTTTCCACTTAGATCATTTCTGGGTCGTTGAACATTTGATTCATGAGCTTCACCTCTAGAAGAAAAATCCTTTTCGGGGAGCTTTTCCTTTTCCTGGTCTTAGTTCTCTTTGCTTGATTTGATGAGCAATTGCACCTAATTTTCTTCTTCTTACAACTTATGTTCTTTCTCCGATCAGCCTGTTTCTTATCTCGTTTTGATTTCATCTCCACATCAATGAAAGAGTGAGAAGAAAGATCGACATGGAGTAATTGTCTTTGTTTCTTACAGTTTTTGTTTGACTTCTGATCTCAGGGAGGAAAAGAAGATAATTTAAAGGCGAATTATTCTGCAGATTTGCTTGTTTTTTTACCTGTATTTCTCCAATTTGCAAGGCTGGCGAATCGGTGGTGGACAGGGCCGGTGGGTCTGCCGGGCGTGGAACCAGTAGGGAGCTCAGCCGCGTTGAATAAACGCGATCTGCAGATGTCCATGAATGAAAACGGTGGAAGCAGCGGCGGAGGAGACGACGACGAAGAAAGAGATAACGGCGATGAGCCAAAAGAGGGTGCCGTCGAGGTCGGCACCCGTCGACCAAGGGGACGGCCACCGGGGTCTAAGAACAAACCTAAGCCTCCCATCTTTGTCACCAGGGACAGCCCAAACGCGCTACGAAGCCATGTTATGGAGGTGGCTAGCGGTGCCGATGTAGCCGAAAGCGTAGCCCAATTCGCCAGAAGACGGCAACGTGGTGTCTGTGTACTTAGCGGGAGCGGCGCAGTGGCTAACGTTACACTGCGGCAGCCCGCTGCACCGGGTGCGGTTGTGGCACTGCACGGCAGGTTTGAGATACTATCTCTAACTGGGGCATTCCTACCAGGACCAGCCCCGCCGGGCTCGACCGGGCTCACGGTCTACTTGGCGGGAGGTCAGGGTCAGGTGGTGGGTGGTAGTGTAGTTGGTGCACTTGTCGCGGCAGGGCCTGTCATGGTGATTGCCGCGACGTTTGCAAATGCTACATATGAGCGGCTGCCGCTCGAAGACGATGATGATCCAGGTAGCGGCGGGCAGGGACAGCTGCCTGGCGGTCCTGGAAGCTCACCACCGGCAATTGGCGGCAGTGTCGGGCAGCAGCAGCCGGGGCTGCCTGACCCATCATCTCTTCCTGTCTATAATTTGCCGCCTAACCTACTCCCTAATGGTGGTCAGATGAATCACGATGCCTATGCTTGGGCTCATTCCCGCCCACCTTACTGAAGAATCAAAGCTAGAAAGGGTGAGAGAAGAGAGCTACAACTTTCTTCCATTCTTCTGTATGGATTGAGAGAAGAGAAATCATGGAGTCTAGTTGTATATTTATTTCTTTAAATTAGCTTCCCTTTCTGTTTGCAATACATGATGACTTGTTAATTTAGTTCTTACCTTTTTTTTTTTTTTTTTAATTTTAAAATCTCTTACTGTAGTTTTGTTCTTCAGTTCTTGAGCTTTCCTTTTGATTGATGATCCATGATGGGTATAGTTTAACTGATATGATGGTTTAGACATTGGTGGAGACATTTAGAGAATAATGGTAGGTGGAGTGGATTCTTTGTAGAGATTTTCTCTCTTTATTTATTTATTTTTATTTTTTGGGTTTTTGCTTACCAACACCATTAGTGTTCACCAAGAAGAGGGGCTAAGACAGCAGAACAGTGATTTTCTCTCTTTAAGATTTTGTTTGGTTGCCAAGAAAATAAGTTAAAACATGGAAAATAAAAGAAATTTTTGGATTTCTAATACAATTTTTAGTTGTGTTTGGTCTAATTTTCTTTTCTTTTCCATGTTTTAACTTATTTTCTCGGCAACCAAACATAGGGTTAGGGTTCTTGGAGCAACATGGCTGACTGGCCTTGTGATTCTATAGGAAATAAGAGGAGGGTGCAATTCACTTTACCCACAAGAGGGACTAAGACATGAGTATTTGAATTTTGAACCCTTCATGAAATCCATTTAATGGATCTAGATTTCAAAACATGGTTTTGTGAACCAGTTTTAAGCTTGTACTCAGTGGCCTTAAATGGATCACATGAAAAGTAATAACAAGCTTATTAAAAAAGAGGGTAATAACATGACTCTCTTGCCTTTCCATATTTGCACATCACTAGGTTAGAATTGTCATTTAATGTTGGTGAATGTGATGGAATGAAAGCAGGTCTACCTAGTCAGTTTTCCATTTACGTCCATGAGAGATTATCCATCTTTCGAATCAAGCTTTCAATATCATAAGATTGCTTTACCCATTTTTTTTCTTTTTTCTTTTTTCTTTTTTGGAAGCAAAAATGAGAGCTGGAAGAATGATGGGAGTATCTCTTCTTTTTCTCCTCATCTCAAGGAAATCAGTCGAGATGAAATGAAATGGACCCTTATGTCCGAAAGATACCATATGGATATGTAGATTCTTTTCTCATCATAGAGAAATTACTAGAGAACCTCCCTCAGTCTCTTACTAGAGAACCTCTCTCTCTCTGGCCTAAGATTTTCTACTTACAAATTGTATAAAACTACATATTTTTAGAACCAAACGTAAGGGTATGGATGAGGCATAGTCCATAAATAGTAAAGGAAAAGAAAATGGGGCAAAGATGTAATGGAAGCCATGTTCCCCTCTCTTTTTGCACCAATAACCAGGTCATAAGTCTAACGACATGATATCCTGTTCATGAAATCATGAAGTTGGTTACCTAGTGGAGAGACATTGCCAGGTCAATCTACAAATTCATGGAGGTCTATGCATGTGATGGATATGATTATATTGATAAACATGTAGCTTTTGGTCTAAAAAATAAAGATATTAATGTCTAGGATCAAATTGGAGGTATTTTAATGACGAGAAATTTCTCTTAATAGCACTTACATTTGTTCTCACTCTGTAAGATACCCTTAGAGGAACGACTCTGGTAAGGAAATAGGGAGATATAGAAGCAAAAAATAACAAAATTATGAATGATTCACTTTTTTTTGGGTAACGAAGGGTGTCACAACCCTAACAAGGAAGGACTAGTCCATTCCGATGCATGCAATCACACACAAACCATATGCATCGGGGTAAGCCCGGGAGGATTTTACCTTCTATATTTTAGGAGAAATTTAAGTCGTGAAAGGACCTCAACTTTCTTCTTCCCAATTATATTTTCTTCATCTTTGAGACTAGGAAAATGGAAAAATCAACTTGACTTGAACTTCTACTTTTTAGGGAATCTCATATGCCAATTCACATGATGCTTCAATGACATTATGCACTGCTTCCCAACTTAACATTTTCCTCATTTCACTACTTGAAATCCAACTGGAAAATAATCCAAATTCAAATCCCATCTAGTTCTGTTTATCTTGTTGAATTTGGTAAATTTCACATGCTCTTAAATTTGAACCACATGTGATGCAGATACACATCTTTATTTTTTGGTCTATATATATATATATGGATCTCCCATTGTTTTGGCTACTGGTGGTCAGTTGTGAGAATGGAAATGATCCCCTCCAATGGGTGCTTAGGAACTATAATATATACTGATCTTGACCTTGTTTTAATCCAAATTCTTAGTCAAATCACTTTGGTTTAAAAATAGCTTAGGCATACCTGCCACTTCAAGGAGGAGAACGATTCCTTTCTTGAGAAGCCTGAAATTACCCTTGAAGCCACCCCACATTTTCTATTTCTCTAATCGATATTTAACAGTTAGAACAAAACGCAAATATACCCCTTATTTATTTGAGGTTTTAAAATCTCAAACATTTCTTCCAATTTTTTTTTCGTGTGCATTACTACTTATTCCTTAGGGTTGTAGAGTCTGGCTTGGACATAACCTTGTAACTAACTGATTTTAATTTTTGGTGAGAATGTTACCATGTAACTAACACACACACACACACACACACACACACAAACTCTAAACTGCTTCATTTTTAATTTAAGCAGTCATTTTTTGTCATAAGAATTTTTCAAAGGCACACTTGTATAAAGACATATTTTAATTGTTCATCACCATTATAAGAGAGTAATTATCATAGTTTCGACCATTACTGAGGTGGTTGTAACTAGCCATCACATTTAATGAAGTCAATTCACTAACCTATGAGCTATACCTCTTCAATCTTAAATTAATTAATGTATTATTTGGTGATTAGTTTCACTGCAAGTTGACATTGGTGTTGATTAGTTTTGCTAACTTCAACGCACGAGGTGAGAGAATCATGCTAATCTTCTCTTGTTGGAAATTGAAATGTTTTTGCTTCTGTTTTCAATTAAATTGAATTTCAACTGATTCTCCTTCTCTCAAATCAAAAGGATATCAAAATAATTGAATATGACTTCTATTTACCAATCTTCCAACAATCAAGTAAATTGCATTAGTACTTGGTAAATAGCATAAGTGCTTTGTTAGTCAAATTCTGAAATGCCAGCAAAGATGATTAATGTTAATAGGAAGCTAATCCTAAATTTAATCTTCTAATTTTCTTTTATCATCAAGTCCTTAAAAAGAATTTTCCCAGAGGTTTACGAACATGGAGGACCCCCTTCACATGGATTCACGTGTTGTCGTTAATTAACCTTAATATATAATTAGTAGCAACTTGCATACAACATTCCAATGGAAAAGCCGCATTCGCGATGGACCCCTTTAATTCAATAATTATTATCTCCATCACTAGTGATGAATCTTCATCTAGACTAACAACATATTGGTTCTTCCTTTTGTATAATTTGCCTTTCCAAGTGTAGGCTCACCAACACTCTCTACCCCCTCAGCTATCTTTGAGAGTCTGAAAAGCCAATTAACTATAATTCCTTCAAAGGGACTCCCCTAAACTCATTTTAATGAATTGTCGACCACCCATTAAAAACTATTATATAAAAGCGAATTAGAAATATAATAAGCTGCGATAGTGGGGAAGCATGCATCACCCAGAGAAATCCAAGAACATGTCAACTTTCCAAGTCCTTGTTGATGCCAAAATTTAATGGTGCCGTGCCGCTGTCGTGGAGTACACGTCATCTTCGATCCAATGAAATGCAGTTTAACCTAATTTTCAAAATCCAATCAGTCTCTTGAGACTCTCTCTTGAGAGTGGGGAGGCAGCATTACAGCATACAGATAGATTAGTTGAACCAAGGGTGGGTCTGGCTGGTGCAAAGAGTCAAAAAAAAATATATCATTTAATTGTCATGCATATTTTTAATAGGGTTGCTAAGGTTTTGCTTAATGTTAGCTTAATCATCAAAGAAACATGAAATAAATAACTAAAGAAGTATTTCAAATACCAATCAAAGCTTAAATTAGTTAACAAGGATTCATATTAAAATGCAAAAAAACCTTTTCTTCTCTAGTTAGGATCTTAAGATACAGTTTTAGGTGAGTTTTCATGATAAGACTAAACCAAGTTTGGTGAGTCCACCTATGTCTCACCTCTTCATCTTCAAATTTAAGTTTCTCAATACTATGTATGGGAATCCAAGAAAAAAAAAGAGATTTATATATATTTGTAAGTGGGCCCACACTATCCTACCCTCCCCAAAAAAAAAAAAAAATTCAATGGGGGCATGATCTAAACTTCTAAAATACAAAGTTGTCTATATATATATATTTGAAGTCACATAAGTCGATTAATATGGAAGTTGAAAATAAGTCCTTACAGAGGCCCTCAGGAGTAGGAACCAGTTGTAGGAAGAACCCTAGAAGGTGTTTCAAACAAAAGAAAAAAAAAAAAAGAAGGAGGGAAAAGAAAAAGACACCTAGTAAGGAGATGAAAACGACAGACGCAGGAAAACGACAAAAGATTCGGTGGGACCAGTTCCCAAAGGAGATGGGTCCACGTCTTTCAATTTCCTATAGACAGAAAAACGGGGGATCTGTTGACCGTTCAATTGTTATCATTCCACGTGGCAGATGGCTGAGCTTTGCAGAGAGTCCCTACAAATCGGCAACTTACTGCCTTCCGTCTAATGCGGGAAACATGATTCTTGTCGCTGTCGGAAATTGTGGAATATATCATCTCGCCGGCTAATTGTATTCCTCGTCTATTCGTGAACAATAATCGTCAATTACTCTCCCAATCCCTACTCTCCTTCATCCTAATTTCATGGTACCAAATGTATGTTAGTCTAGAGATACTCCCAAAGTGTACTCCCATATATACTCCCAAATCCTAACCGTTTATCTCAATTATTAAACGGTTAGGATTCCTGGTGATGTGGCAATAGAAAAGACAAAATAAACCAACTGAAATCCTGACCCTTAATGATTGGTTATAAACGGTTAAGATTAGGGAGTACATTTGGGAGTATAAATGGGAGTACCCATAGACTGACTCATTAATTATTGGGTTCTTCCTTATGGTTTTAGTATTTGAATTGTAAAATCCATACAACAAAGGAAATCCTGACAATTAAACATTCAAGGTCACAAGGGAAGAACATAGACGATTTACTTCATAATTTCATGACCAAAATAATAAGATATTATTGTAATTATTATACCAAAATCATCAAAACAATGAGAATTTTGTGTTTTAGTCAATCCACTAGATGGCAATTTTTTATTTTTTTTTGATATTTGGTAATTAAGGGATAATCTAAACATACACACATGACCAGACCTTGGATAACTGCTGGGGTACCGTAAGAGTAAACCCATACACTCATTCCATAAGGGCCTGACTAAAGGAGAAGCTCGAACGGCATTGAAAAACCTAATTAAACTAGGAAACATGATCTCTTACATTGTAAGTTGGTTACCTACCAGTTGACTGCTTATTAGTCAATATTGCTTATTAAAGAATGCTGACTAATACATAGTCATAAAATGTGATCGTCTTTGGCTTTAGAAATTAAAAGAAAGTGAGATCCGTGGACAATTTTCCAATAAAAACATTGAAATTTTCATATATTTTGATAATTAATGTGACAGAGTTATATAGGTTTAGGATGGTGTCAAGCTTCTTTTATTGCAAGAAATTAAATAATAGAGCTACTCATTTGCTAATTGCATGGATTGTCCAATTATTTTAATAGATTTTATGGCTATTTATCTGATTATTTTAACTAATTATCTCTATCTTTGTAATGTGCACTATTTTAAGATGGTATAACACATTAATAATCGAGATAGGGAAAGAAATAAATCTCTGAATCTAAAATTGCTCCTCGATGCAATTTAGTAGCTAAAAAAGATTGAACTTATTAAATCATCTCTCTTTGTATAATGCTAATTCTCTTGACACATGCATCTAAGTTTTTACTAATTACTCATTAACTTAAAATATTAAATTTGATTACCCTTCTAAGAATGAACATAAAGAAGAAAAACATATATTTTAGCACTCGTTGGTGCGCAGATACGGACATAGAATAGGGCAAGCAAGGTGTCAGCTTGTACTTTTTTTTTAAATTTGTGGTTTGGAGCTTATGTTTAGAGATATGCGATAGGTGAATATTGTAATTGATATCGAAGTTTTATTTGACAGATACCACGTTTGTCAAGTCATATATGGCTGGTTTTTATAATCCGTTTTATGTATTTAATTGATTATTTTATTCAAGTGATGGGCATCCTTTGATAAAGTTTGAGGAGGAATTTGGCTAGCATATATTTTAATTTACATGAACCAAGAACCAGTCTCTTCTGGCAAACATAAGGGATTATATAGACATAATAACTAAATGAAAAAATAACAACAATGTGACTATCTATAAGTTAGGTTAACTTGCTTCATTTATGCACACCACATAGCTCAGATGGTGGTGTGTCTCATTAAGGGAGGTCCTGAGATCAAGTCTTAAAGAATGAAAAAATTGATAGTAGTTTTACTTGGACGTACATTAACGAGTAATGTAGGCAATCCCCCCTTTTTGTGAGTTTAAATACAAACAAGAGCTCTGGTTCAAGAGATAAATGGAGTTCCCGAAAATATGCCTTATTATATGGGTAATTTAGTAATTATAAATATAAAAGAAGAGTATTTTCATCAAGTAAATATTTTCATGTAACTCCTAAAATGCTCCTATCAATTATTTTGGGGTGCTCCGGTCATCTCTTGAACCAAAGCTCCTATTTTATATTTATTCTAATTTTCAATGGATGATTCATATAACAAAGTTATATTTAGGACAATGAAATTGAGGATTTTATATTTGGGACAGTGAAATTGAGGATCGAAGAAGTAGGGCTGCAACTTGGGTAGGTTCAGTTGGGTTAGGGGTTACCCAAGCCCAACCCTAAGAGCTAAATAGTTTGCCCATGGCCCAACCCAACCTACTTTCAACCCAAGATTCCTAACCCAATTAAATCCATCCCAAGGACTCATTTCTCAGCCCTAATATATAAGCTTAACTCAGGTTGGGTTAGGTTGTGCTTGTATAGTTAAGCTTTCTTAACTGAAATTGTCTCCAATAAACATGTGGACTTAGAGTTTATTAGAAATTTATAAATAGAGCTCTTTCTTAATTGCTTATTTAGAATTCACAATCTAATGTACTCAAGATAAAAATAGTGTGATAAAATAACATTTTAAAATTGTTAACATAGTATATTTATCTTTTTAAACTCTCTTTAATTACTAATAAACTGTTTTGACTCAGTATTAATGAGATTTTAATATTAGCTTTTTCAAGATAATAATGTCCCTATGTATATTATCTATATGATTATGTATTAAGAGAGGGTTTGATAATATATATATATATATATAATATCCTTACAATATTATAGTCTCTCCGTAGTCTACAATTGTATATATTAGAATGAAACTTTAAGATTGTCCGTGTGACAAAAAGCCACTTTGGTTAGTGGAAATGAAA
The DNA here is from genome assembly GCA_015143295.1 of Tetracentron sinense. Lineage (NCBI taxonomy): Eukaryota > Viridiplantae > Streptophyta > Magnoliopsida > Trochodendrales > Trochodendraceae > Tetracentron > Tetracentron sinense. The sequence continues at coordinate 29,394,478 of CM026566.1, forward strand.
ATTTAAGTCATAATCATAGAGATATTTAAGAGTTTCTAATTTTATAGAAAACTAGTAAAGAAACCCTAAATAAATTAGGTAACTTTTTTTTTTGGATTCGAAAGTGCTTGCATATATAAAATCTTAGGCTCGGATTGAGTTGGGGCCTTAACCTAAGCCCAACCTTACATCAGGACGTGATGAGATTTTTAAACCCAAGCCTGCCCATTGATTGGGTTAGGCCGAGCCAATCCAACCCAGGTTGCACCCCTAGTTAGAAGACAAAAGAGTTTCGAAGATCTCCTGCTAATGCCATGTAGGAATATAGAATCTGAACCTTCTTTCTGAGAGAAAAGATAGGGTTAGGTAGACTCTGAGGGAAAAGATGGGCTATATATATATATATATATACTAGCGGGTGGCACGTGCGATGCACGTGAGAGCGAGGGGATGGAGTTAACCACAGTTAATAGGAGTTAAAAGGGACACGTGTTAACCCGCGGGTGTGATTGAACTCTCCCCGAGTTCAATCGTGATTGACTGTGATTCTATTCTTTAAATAGATAGATGATGGCAGTTTGAGAATTAAAGTAAAACATTAAATTAAAGTTTTGTTTTATATAAGGGTAGTTTAGGAAATTCAGAAAATTCAGGCTACTCCTGCCTCTCCCATTATAATAGTAAAGATATATATATTACAAGCACAGAAATTTACACTCCCTAGCATCACTCCCAAAAAGTTTGATGAGGGCATTGGGAAAGTTTATATAAACATTGACCCAGGGAATGCATCTTAGAAAGGTAGGATGCAGTTTGGTAAGTTTCCCTAACATAAAAAAAACAAACTCAATACCATTAAAACATTTTGAGAGAATGTCATATCTCTCTAATGCAACTAATTAAACACCACCCATGACCCCTTATCCTTCTTGATGATACACTCTCTGACAATTTCTAAGTCTGTTAACATCTCTAAACAAAAGCTCTACTTTTTTATTATTGAATTAGTAACCTTGAAAACAAAGAAGAGAGACAAAGAAGAGGTCGAGTCTTAGGCGTAAATGCTACTATCTTTAAGCCTTTATTCATCTTCATACGGTTTAACAAACAAGCCCAATAAATAAAATTTCAGGATACAACGGGCACAACTTGAATGTTATAAAACGACTTTAATTTGTTGTATTGAAGACTCGTTTTATAAATACTATGGGGGCGTTTGACAACTCTATTATAAGCTAATAAGTACATTAGTAAATAATTCTTTTCATAAATAATTTCTTTTTCAAAAAGTAGATATGAGACTACTTATTTATAAGTATTTTTTGGGGTCCTAATCACTTTTACTTATTACTTTTGTTTTTCACCAAACAAACTTATTTATAAATAAGTGCTTATTTTGACAACTAAGTAAATAATTACTTTTTTAAATGATCCACCGAAGTGCGGGGAAATTTATTAATATTTATCAACAAAAGATTTCACCTAGACAGGCTGGGTGTAATGAACCTTATCATTCTCATAGTACTAAGGTAGTGTTTGTTAACACTAGTCTAAAAAGAAGTGCTTATATGAAAATTATGCTTAGTTGGACTTTAGATTGTTTAGTTGAAGGTTAATTGCATGTATACATTCTAGAGATTTTAGGAGTAAAAACCTCTACTTTAATAAATAGCTATGGATCTATTTTTTAAAGTAGAGGTTTTTACCTCTAAAATCTTTAAAATGTAGACATGCAATTAAACTTCAACTTAACAATCTAAAGTCCAACTAAGCATAATTTTCAATAAGCACTTCTTTTAAGACTAGTGTTAACAAATGCCACCTAAAATAATTCTTGAAAAAACAAAACATTCATGAATGCAAAAGAAGCTACAACTAGAAAATCAAATTTATGTCTCTTATGCTATGTTTGGTTGTCAAGAAAATAAGCAAAAACATGGAAAAGAAAAGAAAATTTTGGATTTCTAATATAATTTTTAGTTGTGTTTTATCTAATTTTCTTTTCCATGTTTTTACTTATTTTCTTGGCAACGAAACATAGGGATAGACTTGTTGAATCTATAGGCTACGCCCCTAAAGAAGATGCTTGTAAAAAAGCAATTGTTCACATGAGAACCACAAGCAAATGAAGCTAGGGCATCGGCCACCGCATTTCTTTCCCTAAATATATGATGAATAGTAAAAGGGGGATGTTTTTCAGTTTGTAAATCTAAGGAGATATATATTGTCCAATAACAATTATAATTACTTTTCATTGCTTCAACTAGTACCTTAGAGTTTGATTCGATAACTAATTGATTATAATCAAAAGAAATAACATACCGAATACCATCAAATAAACACCAAGTTTCAGCAACCATATTTGTGGAGAGATAGCAAAAATGGGAGAAGACGATTAAGAAATCACCCTGATAGTCATGAAAGATACTTCCACCACCCCTTAAACCATTAGATTTTGTAGTCCATCCATATTGAGTTTAATAAAAGGCGTGGACGGAGTTTTCCATCTAACCATTTTTACTGCCTTCAAACTTGGTTAAATGACAGAAACATGGAGAACTAAGGCCAGCTGATCATTAAAAGATCAAGGCTTCAAAACCTTCCAGCCACATATTTTAACAATAATTGTATCAAATGATCGAGTTTTGCCCTCAAATATTCTGGAATTACGTTTAATCCATATTTTTCAAACTAAGAAACCAGGCTAAAGACCACGAAGCTGCCCCAATTGAGATTGTTTAGAACTATGAGCATACCAAAACTGACTTCTATCCAGAATTTATGATGGTTAGCATCTAGGAAGCATGGATACTTTGAAAATGGAAACGTACCCGTATCAGATACGTATCAGATACGGCACTCTAAAGTAAAACTTAGCTATTTTTCATAATTTTATCGTATCACTGTACCAGTATATATCGCATCGCCGTATCTAAATATCACCGTACCCGTGCTTCCTAGGTTAGCATAACAAGGAAGGTTGAATATAAAAGAGAAGTAGGACCACAAGTGAGACGCAAAAGATCCAAAAGAGAATACATGGTCGAGATCATCTTCCATACTATCAGAACAACAATTGTATTTAGAATCCAAATTGATCCCATGGTTTTTAATGCACACCTCAACCGGAATCGCTTTGTCAAAAAGCCTTCAAAGAAAAAAAAAAGATCTTTGTGGGAAGATGTTTGAACTAAATGCAATTGTGCCAAACAAAGTTGTGATCAACAAGAATTAGCAGAAGAACATATTTTTTTGAAGGAATCAAAATCAATTTGTCTGGATATCCTTCTGAACAACAAAACTACTATCCAAGAGACATTGCATAACATCATCCGGAAGATTCTCTCTAATAATAAGATCAGTATTCCAAATACCCGAGCTATTCAGAAGATCTTTCACCTTCAAAATATGATCAACAATAAGGGAATTATAGACATAATAAAAGAGAGGCAAAGGAGGGCGTTACTGATCAAATTAAAATGAAATATTGTCGTGTTCCAGCTCCTAGAATGAATTATTTATAACAATGTTTTTTGAAGATAAAATACATTTTCAAGGAAAAGAAGCTATGGAAGGGTGGGAGGGATTATGAATAAGTAGTGTTGGTGATTTTTATCCTAGATAAAGCTTCTGAGACCTTGTTAGGGCCGAGACCACCGCTCTAAGAGCACGGGATTTCAGGTGGAGCCCACCATGAGAAATGGGTTCCAGCTGAAATCATGTGCTCTTAGAACATGGTCTCGGTGGTCTCGGCCCTAAGAGGGTCTCAGTAGCAAAGTCCTTTTATCCATGGGAAGAGTTTAATTACTAAATTAACGGAAGCAAACCCAGTGAAGAGTTGCAGACCAAAAGAAAGAGAACAAAAAATGGTAACATAAATAGGTGGACTCCTTTTGAAATTTTAAAAGATAAAATGACTAGAAAATAAAATTAGAATTTACATATGACCCGATGAGTCACAAGGGGCATAAGAGAGTTTTAATAGAAATTTTATGTGAGATTATTCAAAACACACTTAATATTAATATATAACAGAGCTACCCACATTATATTATAAAAGTTTAAAAGATCATATGCATTTTTTTAGAACTAGAATCCCCAATCAAATGTGTTATTATTTGAACACTCCGGATTTTCTCGATATCAATCCTGAGGATTTCCTTCGGGTTGAACCCTGATCTAGCTTTTATCTCATTAACCGTAGTTAGCTAGTTTTAACCCTTAGGGTTAATGCTGACCCAACTTAAAAAAAAGGCAGAAAGATGGTAAAACAGTTGAACTGTTGGCGATACATGACTATGACGGAACGATGATCAACCTCAACCCATAAGAACTCCTTGAGTTAATCCCACTGTCCAAAGTGTTATTTCAAGGATTAGGATTTACAATGGGCCTAGCAGGCCTGACGGGCTTTTGGGCTAGAGTAAGAGTAGCCTTGAAAGGGGTTGAAAAGAATTTCCTATACCACAAGGTATACCAAAGCCTGGATCTTTATACTCGCCATATTTGAGAAAATAAGTTTAAGAAGAGAATTTCCATGAACTTAGAATTGATTACTTAATCTTTATCTTTACTATTATAATGGGAGAGGCAGGCGTAGCCTGAATTTTACGAAATTCCTAAACTGCCCTTATATAAAATAAAACTTTAATTTAATTTTTTATTTTAATTCCCAAACAATTCTCATCTATCTATTTAAAGAATAGAATCACAGTCAAATCGCGATTGAACTCGAGAGAGTTCAATCGCACCGACGGGTTAACACGTGTCCCTTTTAACTCCTATTAACTATGGTTACCTCCTTCCCCTGGCTCTCACGTGTATCGCACGTGCCACCTACTAGTAGAATTAATTTAATTTTGATAAATTGAAATCAAAGTAGATAGGTATTGGGGCCTCTCTCATGTGCAAGGAAATACAACTTTTCTAACATCAGGTGGAAACGAGGTGCTTAGTTAGAATGTAGAAGCCAATGAGGCTGGGCCAAAGTTAGAATGTAGAAGCCCATTTCATGCTTGGGCTTAATGTACGACCTCTTGGGCTGGGCTTTAACTGACCAAGATCCCTTCTGGACTTGGCTCATTAGTTGCATAATGACTATACATGTATAAAACACAATTAGGCCTTTTAGTCATGAACCACAAAATGGTAACAAATGAATAATCAAACCTTCAAACGAGAGAAACTGCTGAAAACTTGTTTGAGTCTAACAATATTGTAAGAATTCATACCTTTGCAGCAAGAGGCGACTGTCCTTAACATATATGGTGGGCGGGCTAAACGCTTTTGAGGCCCGTAGGTTGCGAGCTGGCCCCAGCCTAGACTGCTCTTTTAGTTGGTAGGTTTGGGCTTTTCAAAAAAAAAAAACTGGCCTATTAAAGAAATGGGTTCATTCTAACCTTGAATCTGTATAAAAAGGTAGGCTTAACAAAGAAGAATGATGGGCCATGTTTGTAAAAGGCTCTGGCATGCATGTTTCAGTTCTGGGCTTGTCTTGGCCCAAGTCCTCTCTCAGCCCATGTGAAGCTCCCCCCTAGGTTTGGGCCAAGATTTATATATCTGAACATAGTCTAAGTGAGGCCCATTTACATCACAAACTTTTAAAGTATGAGGATGAAAGAATTTAAAGTGGCAGGGCAGTGTGTAGATGTCCTCGTTGAGGATAAAAGGAGGCAGGGGCGGAATTTAAAGTAGCAGGGGCAGGGGCAGTGTGTAGATGTCCTCGCTGAGGATAAAAGGAGGCGGGGGGGGCAAGCGTGGATTGAAAATGTTAGTAATTGTCTACGGATTTGTGGAGAATGGTTAGGCGGATACGGTGTAACCCTCTTGTTTTTAAAGATCCAAGTTTGTGAGACGTCCATGTTTCGTACATATCCTACGGGAGCTGTTTTGTGTGTGCAACTTGGCACATGGATCTTGTGTGCCCTACTAATGAGCAGGACATGTCAGTAAAAATAACGTTGTGAAGACCAAATTCATATAGGGTGTGTTTGTTTGGCGGAGAAAGGAGAGAAAAAAATTGAGTTTTCTTACATTTTTCTTGTGTTTGGTTTGCAAGAAATACACTTACATTTTCTTGCACTTTCTCCCAAAAACTTCATCCATCTTTTGATGGTTGTTTTGAAAGAAATTTTTTTTTTCTTTTCTTCTTTCCTTTCACCCACTTTCTCGCCAAATGAACACACCCCTAGTGATTTGATCAATATCCGCTTAAAATGTGTATATGATGCTCTAATTAACTGGGACAAAAGATCTGTGTGCCAAGTTGCACACACCAAATGGACTCATCCCATGGGTAGGGGTGTAAATGGCTTGGGTTTTGGTTGGCCTGGCACGAGCCCAACTTGGCCCGATTAATAAATGGGCCGGGCCGTATAGTCCACTTATTAATCGGGCTGAACCGGGTTAGCCCACCTAAAAAATCATGAAATTAATTTGGGTGGTGCTACGCGCACCCCAACATTTACTAACACCAAACTCAATAAATTTTTATGAATTACTAGTGAAACATCAAAATCAAAGATAAAAGTACTAGAAAGCCCTTTTCTCTTTAAAGAAAAACCTTCAATCATCTTTGATAATTTGACTTCCTAAATCATGAGGAGATCACTTCCTAAAACGTAGCCTAGAACACCTTAGATGAGGAGATCACTCATACACAAGCAACGAAAACAGTCTTTTAGGCCCTTCCTAAAAGTAAGGAAAGCCCGATGGCCATTCCCGTCCAAACGTCTCTATTTTCAACGAACATAAGCAAGACCTCATACACAAGCAACGAAAACAGGGGAGATGCCATTCCCCATCCCACGACAGGCTTTAGAAAGAAAACCAGTGCCGCTAGCTTTGTCTGCTCCCATTGTGCGATGGTATTGAAGAAGCACGACGATGGAGTCCTCCAACTTCAATTCCTACCACAACCCATCCTTGAAACTTATCAGTTGAGAAAGTAGAAAAGGGTTTAATGGGCGGAGGATTTGATTTGCTACTCTTTATTTTTTGGTGTTTCATGAAAGTTTTTAAAATTGGTGTTTTTCAGTAAATGTTGGGGTGGGTGTAGCACCACTCTTAAATTTTGTCTATTAACTAAACATGCCTTATTGGGCAGGGTTACTACGATCAAGCCTGGTTAAAAGCCTATTGAAATGGGCCACGGGCTTTTGACTCCAAGAACAAGCCCAATCCAACTAATAATCGGGCCGGCCGATGAGTGGACCGGCCTGGCCCGGCCCATTGACACACCTACCTACAAGTACTTGTTCTCATTTGGGAAATAATCACCTCCTCGGTCGGTGACGCTAGAAGGGGTGTCTCGGCTCCTATTTTCTTGCCACATGTCCCCCTTCTAACCCCATTTAATTGTGGTTAAGATTCATCCACCCTTGGGGTTCACCCATCTACCATTAGGTTTTAAAATTTTTTTTTATAAAAAAAACTAAAGGGTCAAAAAAACCTAACCTGAGTTTATGGGAGTTGAAGGGTTGGCTATGTGAGAGCGGGGAGCAACAATTCACTCCTCGCCAATGGAGGGAACTATTGCTCTTCTCATTTAGGGGCAGTTACTCCTCGTCTTATAATTCCATGTTAAATAATTTAATAAAGTAGTATAAAAGATATATATTTTTTAAAGTTCCATGGCTATACCTTATTAAATAATTTAATAACACAATATTTTTTTTTCAAGGCTGCCACCGGCTCCGCCAGAGAGGAGGGACCCGCAATTCTCTGTTTGGCTTGCAAAGCAACGAGGATTACACTTCTTAGGACTTATTTTGGGTATAAAATGTGAAGCTCCTAGTGTTATGACCATCTTTGGCTAACCTCTAAGCTCCCTAGAGGAAGAAGAAACATCAGGCTCAAACTGAGACCTGGCCAGACAGTCCATTGCAGAATTAATCTCAAGAAACATCCAATTAATATTGAGCCATTACTCTTCATCCACCTCAAAATGTAGCATAGTAACGTTAATTTACTAAATGTAAAGCTGTTAAATAATTCAATTGATGTGCCTCCGAAACTTAGAAGACATTCTATCTTGAAAATAGACCTGATCACATGATTCTAACCATCTTGTACATATAGAGACTTTGAAGAAAAGAGTGCGATTTTTCTGATAATACAAAGTTGGGATCCGAACGCTGGGGATGGCTCAGCAGTGTCTTTGAATGTATTAGTGAGGCCGTAGGTGCCAGTTAGTTTAGTTGGTAAAGTCTCTTGGCATCATACTAGAGACCTAAGATCCAATCTCACCTACATCAAGGTTTGGGGGTTCAACCCCTCATTTTGTAGCACATCATGTGGCTTCCGATGAAAAAAAAAAAAAAAAAAAGTATTAGTGAGGCCCACTATTATAGATATTTGCTAGGAGTGATGTATTTAAAAGGTAGATGCAATTACTACTATTTTACATCAACCCATTCATATAACAAGATCTCAAGGAAATTCAGTTGTAAGGTTGATGACATGTAATAATTTAAAAAAAAAAAAAGAAGGAAAATAAGTAGTGAAAGAAAGCACATACAACATGAGATGTTCGTGGTTCATCATGTTAGTGGTTAATCTCTTATGGGGCATTTGGATTGGATTTTATTTGTCAAAAATCAATTCTGATAAAATTTATTGTATAGAAATTAATGGTCAAATAATTATTTTTTCAAATAATAGTGTTAGGAGAATACGAAGTTGAGTCTCTCAACATCGTATTCGCTAATACTATTATTTGAAATTTATCAGAATTGATTTTTGGCTAAAAAAATTCAATCCAAACGCCACCTTAGTGTCCGACAATCGCATGCCAGCTAGAATAGCAAGTTTTATTCCTATCCAACCCGATATATAATAGCCTAATATGAAAGTTCACCGAAGCAAAGAATATAGCAGCCTCCACAACACTTCAAGCCTCCATTGTAATCGCGAGGGGCGGTGTTTACCCTAATCACTGAATAAGTACCACCACCACCACCACCACCACCACCACCACCACCAGGCTTTGAAAAAGACATGGATCTGCCATAGCTGTTGGCATCTTGGTGAAATGGTAATATCCATAATGTAAATTTCGGGAAAATAACACAAAAAAGAAGTTCTATGATCACTTGGATATAATTGACGATGAAGGAGAAATCTACAGTCCTGGCTTAAGGACTATATTCAAATATAATTCAATGATTATTGGATTTGAGATCATAATTACCAAGTCGGAGATTGAGAATTATTGAACCAAGGAAAAATTCAAAAAAAAAAAAATGACATATTTGAAAAATTGGGTAATTATATACAGACCCCTTCACACAAACTCTCACCTCTGCCAAAACAGATTAAATCACAGCACCTTGGCTTTAGTTTAAAGTCTTAAAAGACTATCGGACTTTCTTCATGTGACTCCATGTCTTTGAAACACCTATTTTTATTTTATTCTAATTTCAACATACAGACCCCTTGGCACAACATTGCTAGAAAACATCCAATTCCAAGTAGATGTTCTAGGATATAAAATTTAGGGAAGTATATAATATGATGGACCTGAGGTTCATCATCCTTAATGAGCCCTACTTATCATTTTCTTGTATGCTTCTAAACTTTTATTTTTGCTAATCAAACTCTTAGTCCTTAACTAAAGATTACGTTTCTAAATAAACTACGCTGTCTGATTCGTGGGAACGTCGTCGCCTTCCGAGTGTAGCCCCACCGATTGGAAGGAGCCCGTCTGCATCGATGAGTTAGTGGGTCCATTGAGGGTGATGTGCCTTAGGTCCACCAAATAATGTCTCATGAAATTCCACCTAATACTAATGACAAAATATGGTAGAATTGATTGCTAAAGCCAAGGGAAGCATAAGAACACTATTGTGATAATAATGGCAAATCTTTCAGATAAATATACAGTCAAAACCTTGGAATATCTTGGGCTCTCATCATTTCAACACAACTCCACCAAAGCTAAGTGGGGACAAGGAGGAGAACGTGGGCTGCTGAAAGAAATAGTATATATTGCGTACCCTTTAATGCATGGGTTTAGAAACAAGCTACAAGAAGCTGAGTTCAAAGGCTGTGGCTCATTGATCCTGAGTTCGAGCCCGCCCGACTTGCCCGATGAGCGTGGTTTGTAGCTTATTGTGCACATCCTCGGGTGGGGGTATCTCATTGATCCTGAGTTCGATCCCGCCCCGACTTGCCTGATGAGCATGATTTATAGCTTATTGTGCACATCCTTGGGGACTATTTGCATACTGACCATCACCATTCCTCCCCCAAATACTCTAATTACAACAAACTATATCTAATTGTATATGCTAATGCTAATACAGTGACGCACGGACACGGGCTCACACTTGCAGAGAGGACTGTAATTTGCATTGCTACCCTAATTGTGATTAGTGGTTATCGTTAACTCGTAATCGTTCCTTTGATAATATCGGTAAAAAGTTCATACCCCAGATAATTAGGATAGTCATGAAGTAAATAAATTTTTGGTTTATGATGCAGCCAAGGTTTATAAATATCTTTGGCCTGGACTGCTGTCTTCTACCAAAGGACAAGCTTTCCTTTTATACTTTTCCCCTAGATGGGATATTCACCTATTTGAAATGTATATTGTTTATATCCAAATGTACACACTTTCAGGTATTTATACCATTTTATTTTTAAATTTGTAAATAAATTGAATTCTTTCTGTAAGAGAAAATTTTAAGATGCTAGAGAAAATGTCCTCCAAATTTACCCCCCAAAAGAAAAAGGATAACATGTTCCCGAGGGTACAATTCTATGGTTTTTGAGTGTTCTTTACAGCTAGTCATGTACTCCTTTCCTTGCACAATACACAATCAAGCCATACCCCAAAAGAGAATGTTTAGATACTGTTTTAGGCCTCGTTTGATTCAGATTCTTTTAGTTACGTTCGACTTTGTTTTTAGCCATAATCAATTGTAATGAGAACTGATTGTATAACAATTGTCTAACAAGCCTGTTTGGTTCAAACACGGGATAAAATTGATTATCCATGTGGTCTGCTGCGTCTGCAAGTGGTGTGCAACAATAAGCTACTTTTTTTTTTCTCTCCCTAACTTTAGTTTTTTTCCTTTGTAGCATTAGTTTTGAGCATAGTTAGTAAATTTGTGCATTAATCGTGAATTATATACGAATAATGCCTACAATTCGTTATCCATATAATTCATCTGTATTAATCAAAGATACTGAAATATTAGTGAATTTTTTAATCGAGGCGAATCATTCACGACTTATTCGAATCATACTTACAAGATTAAAAAAAAAAAAATCTAAACTTGTAAGCTAAGTCCCTAAACCACCTTTTTCTTTCTTGCATGCACACACAGTCCTCTTTCTCTCTCCCTCAATCTCTAACCTTAAGTCCCTATCTAATTTGTCACTGAAAGCCACCAGACACCAGCCACCAATCTTGAAGCACTCACTAGTCACCACTCAATGCCCTTTTTTTTCCTCTTGATCTCTCTCTCTTCCTAAACTCTAACCCTAACTATTTCACACTCGTCACTCATCACAATGGCACCGCTGTCAGAAGTTGAGGACCAAGTTTCTGACTATACAACCTTGTCAATGCTAGTAACCTCCGCTTCTCACTCTCCCTTTGAAGTGAAATTCTCCTTATCAAAATCTTTGATTATACATTTTTTTCTTCATTATCTATAATGTGAGGTTAAAGATTTAATGATTCATCTTATAAGTTTTATATGTTTAGCTGAATTTTCAACGATTTAAGTGTTGACTCGAATTATTTTCGTACCGCATGTTTGACATGCTGTCTTTTTTGGCCGAAATTGTTAAACGACCTATTGGATGACTATTCCAAATTATACTCGAACGAGTCTCGTACCGAATTTTTACCATACGCCGAATTACTAACTAGGTTTTGAGATAATGAGATTTTTGAGAAATCAATTATGATAAAATTAAATTTTCTAAAAATACCCCTCTCAATTTGAAATAATATAATTTTTGAGAAATTGATGTTAGGGAATGAACCCTAAACAGGGTTTGTGAGACACGAAATATAGATAGAAAAATAACAAGAATAAACAGAGAAAACACAGATTTACGTGATTCCCTCAAGTTGAGGTATGACCACGGAGTCACCGAGATTTCACTATGATCTGGAGCAAAAGAGAGTTACAGAGTTGCGATCTAAAATGACAGTAGCCGCCCACCCCTATTTTTAATAGTATTAGGGCTACATAACAAAAGTTGAAAATACCAATCCGACCCGACCTGTCATAGATGAGGTACGATGTTCAATCGAGGCAGGCTCTACACTTCCTATAAATTGATTCTAATAAACGTGAAGCAACATGATTCTCAAGGTATATAATTGTCAGAATCCATTTTAGCCAATTTTATCGGCTAAAAATTCCGAACCAAACGATCCCTTAAGGTTGTTTTTTGCAGATTCAACAAAGTACCCTTATTTTCTGGTTTATTCAATTGCTTTCCATAGAAACATATTTTTGTCTTAAACTTGGCAAACAAAAAAAGAACAAAGAAAAGGAAGAAGAAAGAGCAAAAGCGAGTATCATATCTTTGAGCTAATTAACTATAGCTTGTAATAAGCGATCCAAAAAAAAAAGACTTCTTTGATGACAATGCTAGTAAGTTGGACGTTTTATAAATCATGGTGATAATGATAGTTCTTATACATCTTTACATATATAAATTTAAAATCTCATTTAATTTATTTATGAAATGCTTTAAGAAAAATGTACATTAATCTATAAACAACTCAACCTCAATGCCTCTCAACTGAACAAACCGTTCAAATGCAAATTTGCAGCTCTACTTAAGTATTTCTACAATAGATCTCTAAAATGCTCTATCCTATTAGCTCACAAATCTGCAATCATATTTCACAAATCTGCAATCATATTTATACAGTTTCGATCATGTTTATCACACTTTCGTCCATTTTACCAGTAGTATTTTTAATGATTTGGATTGTAAATTTTGATCTATTTACCAGTTTATAAACAGATGCATAAAAGAGCTAGTTTTTGTATATGCCATTTTGACTGTGAATGATGTGTGTAAGTAACATCTCTATGCCCGATCAGGGGAACGCAACACAGCTGTTTGTCCATTTCTAGTCTCTTTCTTTACACATCTTTAGTTGCCTGTTTCAGGACCCTATGGAACTCATCCACAATTCCTTGTAACAGAACTGGTTTTCGAATGACTCCATTTATTCCCATCTGCAGGCATCTTTCCCACACATCTTTATCCGCACATGCTGTCAGGGCTATGATCAATGGCCAACTGCCGCTTCGGAATTTCCGAATCCTCATTGCAACTTCAAACCCATCCATCTCGGGCATGTGGAGATCCAAAAGAATGATTTGAAAAGAAGTTCCAGCGAGGCCCAGAGAATTCAGGCATTCAAGCCCTGATGAAACCGCAGAAACGTGGCAACCCAGCTTCTCAAGCAGCTTCCTGGTCACAGCCCTGTTGATATCATCCTCATCAGCTAATATAACTTGAAGTCCTCTGAATAGCGAGTTCGAATGTGGGTGCTCCGAGGATCCGCCGGGTTCAAAGACGCCTCTTCCAATAGATGGTCGGAGTTGAAACCTCAAAACGAGTGTCATGCTTTGTGCAAGACCTTGAGAGTTCGGAAGTACCCAGATGTTCCCTTGCATCATCTGCAGATTAATTTCAAAGAGTAAGGGTAACGGTAAGAACACTGAAAAGTTGTTCAAACAATTATAAATAATAAAAGTTACCCACTCTCATTAACATCTATGCAATGAAAGTCTATAATTCAATAGGAGCTGTAAATGGAGAGAATTCGAAGTAGATAGCGATATATCCGAATTCATATGCGATTATCTGAATTCGGATAAATAACTAACGGATAGTGAAGTAGAGTATTTGTATCCGACTCCGATTAAAATATTTGAATTCAGATAATATTCAAATTATCTTATTACTTTAAAAAGAAATTAAAAAAAAAGGAAAAATGTCAAATATATATATATATGTATATTTTATTTAAAAATAATAAATTAATATTTTATCCTCATATATATTAAAAATGTCAACTTAATGTCCTAAAATTATATAAAAGTATCTCTTAATAAGAGTATTTTAGTCTCACAAACTAAAAAGGTATTGTCTATATACACAAATATATTATATAATCGGCTGAGTTGGATATATCAATATCTAATTTGTATCTGATTATAAACAGAGTAAAATTACTATTTGATTTCGCTCTACCGGATACCTATTCGGATAATTATCTGAGTACACGAATTCGGATACGAATTGTATACGGATAATTTCCGTATTCGTTGACACTCCTATTAGCTGGGTGCAACTGTTATTATTGTTTCCATTCTCGACTACCAAGTGTAGACCCCTTTGAATTTGCAATCATAAACAACTGGTTCCTACTTCCTATTTATAATTTTGAATTACAAGGGAATTCTCACTGCTTTTGAAAGTTAGAAGAATGTACATGATCCTTATGAAACTATTTCGTTGAAGTGTTAATTCAAAACACCAAAATTTTAGGCAGAGCAAAAGCAAACCAAGTTCTTTGGGACAGTACACTAGGAATGAGCTAAACAATGAGCCACTGGAGGACATATACTCCACACCACCTCAAATTATTCCAAACCAAAAAACAAAATAACTGTAATATCTGGAATAAATTAATTGACTAAGATTTTATTTTGAAATCAAACAAGTAAATGGAGATGCTTTGAAATTTCTGTTATCCGAGTGCCTTTTGAGGATTATGGTTTTCCGCTTGAGTATTAATTAGTAATTACATACATAAATTTTTTCAGTGATGAGGCTATAATGTTGGATCATTGGAACAACTTATGTCTTTGATATTTGTAACAGGTGATCTATGGTTTGAGATTGGAATACCAAATCAGCAATTAGAATGTCTAAAAAAAGAGAGCTCTAAATCTAACTAATCTAGATGCGATTAGAGATTGTGTTTTCAGCATTGTTACAAATCTCCCGAGAAATACCCAATTTCTCCCGAAAAAAACATCTAAAGTTTAAAACTCCATTTTTATTGCGATATTTTAAAAATCTCGCGAGAAATATAATTTTCTCTTTTTATCCTGTAAATATTACGAGATTTAGCCGATATTTTAAAAATATCGTGAGAAATACACAATGTTGTTGGTTTTATGAATTTATAACTTGGTGATATTTATTACTATTTTCTGTAATTTAAATAGATTTTTTAATCATTGCTAAGATTTAGGCGAGAAATACTTGAAAAAAAATTCAGATTTGAAAATACCCTGAGAAAAACTTCGGCCGATAAAAACCCGAGAACGAGATTTGTAACACTGGTTATCAGTTACTAACTCATTAGGGCATTTCTGATGCCAGAATAAAATTGACAATATGGTTTCAGAAGCTGCAAGGATTGTATTTTCACTGTTCTCTTCATCTGGAGCATGGCTTCACAAATTTTCTATCATTATTTAAGCAGCCATCTAAAACAATCTTCAAAAAAAAAGAATAGAGAAATTTTTTTATAGACACCAAATTCAGAATTATTACCTGCACGAGCTTTTTGCACATACTGAAGCTCAGGTTCTCATCAATTCCGTCACTGTATTGACTCCTACTAGAAAGCTGTACTGTTGAGATTGAGCCTTTCGATTGAGAACCAACATTACTAATCCCAATTTCAAACTTGATATATGCAGACCCATTGGACATGCTTGGTCTCCAAATTTGCCATCTTTGATAATTATTGCCCTCACTTCCACTCACCGAGAAAACCCGGAATGTTACTGACCCCCCTCCATCACAGCCATTCAACAAATTCCCAACCATATGCAATATAACCTGGAAAATTCTTCTCTCGTCGCCCATCACATGATCAGGCATGGACTTCTCAACCTCAATTGCAAAACCCAAACCCCTATAAACAGATAGGCACTTGGCAAGACAAGCTGCTTCCTTGACCATGGAATGTAGCCGGAAAGATCTCATTTCTAATGATAACCTTCCCTTATCAGTTGAAATATCCATCCCATCATCTATCAAGGTTGAGAAGACGCTGCTAGTCTTCACCATCGCGTCAACAATAATGTGCTGTTCGCTGATCATATTCTCATATTGTATCAACGAAAGTAGCCCGGAGATTGAATGCATTGGCCTCCTCATCCCGTCACTCATCGCCTTCTGAAACAAGTTCCTCACCTGGCTCACCATCATTGCATTCTTCTTAGCCTGTTGCAAAGCGTGATTCTGCTCCACCAATTTCTTTCTCATGAGCTGAGACTCTTCCAGAACTGCAGCATGGGAGAGGGCAACAGCCACCTGATCAGCAACCACCTCGACTATCTCGAGTTCCTGGTAGTTCCAAATTCTAGCATTTGCCTTTGGAAGAACCAAAACCAATATAGCATAACATGTCTGTCTAAGCTCTGGTGTCCCCCCTTTGAAATTTGAGGCCCTCAGCATTGGCATCCGAATTGCAGCTACAGCACCTGGCTCACCAGATTCTCCACTGCTCGCAGCCCCAAGTGAGGATCCTGGCTTCAGAATCTTCACTCCCTTACTCTCCTTTATATTTACTAGATCTGGGTCGTTAACCGGCATAGAAAAATAGTGCAAATTCGAAGAATTCCTCCCTTTCAACTCATGGGTAAGGTTCATCTCAGTTTTATTGTCATTGGGCATCCAAACCGCGCAATTCTGCAATTCCAAAGTCTTGGATAGCTCAACCAGAGTAGTGTACAAGATGGTGTGCATATCGAGAGACTTCCGGATCTCACGGGTGAGCATTCGAACATGCCAGCTGGCTTCCTTCTGTTTCTTCATCATCCAAACCTCTCGATCGAGCTCCCAAGCCTTCTTCGTCAACAAAAGCTCTCTCACCTTTACTTTGAGAAGCAAAGGGATGAGAGTTATAAGGGTTATAGCAGTTGCCGAGGAGACCAGAGCAGTGAGAAATTTGAAGATGGTGAGGGCTAGCATCAGTTGGAATGGGTGTGGACCATAAGCCCAACCATTGAGCAAATGGGTCAATCCACAGAGGACAATGAAGGCTATGAACTCAAAGAGGACACATTTGAAGGGGACATTGGAGCAGGTTACAAAGTAAAGGAGCTCAATGGGGATTGAAAAGTAGGCTACTGCGATCAAGAAATCGCTCACTCTCTGGCATTCTAAAATGGTTTCAATGCTCCAGAGACCCTCATCGTCGCAATTACAGCGAGGAAATCCATTGTCAATGGCAGAAACAGATAGAAGAAGGGATGAAATCAACAGTCCAGGAGCTAATGCTTTTAACATTGCATCCACAATCCGATCACTGCTTCTTCAATCCATTATGAAGAAATTTTGAATCATTCAAAACCCTAATCTAGACTAACTACAACCCTAGAAGCCAAGCTTCAAATATTCATTCCCTGTATCAAAAATATTAAACAAAAATCAAAACCCATTAAAAATTAAAGAACCCCATTTGCCAGAATTCAAGATCTAACACACCCATCAACCCCAAACCTCAAAATTCCCATTATCTTTCCCTCTCAGAATAAACCCTTCTGCTTCTCTGTTTCTTTGTTCTTGTTCTTGTTTAATTTTATTTCTGTTTTATGTATTTGGGGGTATAAAAACAGAAATGAAGAACACGAAATTTCTTCAACTAATTACAAAGAAGAAATTAATAACTAACAAAATATGGAAAACCCACCAATGTCGACCTTTAAAAGACCAGAGACCAGAAATGCAGGGGAAATAGAAGCAGTACCTAAAAGGCACACCTCCCATGTCGAAAACCCAGATTTCAACTAAAACCACCTTCTGATCTTATCCTTCATCACAAGAACAGCTTTAGAACTCACTTCAAAGCTGATTGATTTTGAAATTCTCAGCAATTTAATCTTCATTCTCTTGGAATGCCAAAACAACCCATCTTGCATCAATGTGAAATCACAAGGAAGATCACTCCTCCTAACAATGAAAGCCAAACCCAATAACAAAATTCAGAAAACCACTCTGGAGAAAAACCACCAAAGAACCCCGGTTTTCAGGACTTAAAACCGGCCATCTCGCGCCATGAAAACTGCTGAAACACTGCAAGTGGAGGTTGAGAGAAGCTCTGTTTATGTTTCGAGTTTTCTGTGGCAATTCATGGCAGAAAATTATCAGATTCTCTCATTTTCGTTTCCTATGTTTCACTTTGATTTTCAACTTTTAGACCAACGTTCTGAGAAAAAAAGGACGGGAGAGAAGAAGACAAGTAGATATAACGAATAGTCGAAGCTTGATATTTAAACTCTTAACCGATAGAGGAATGCTAAGCACACTCTCTTAATCCACAATTCCACACTCTTTATCTGCTTAGATACTAAACTTTGATTAGATTTTTTCAACCCTTCTGGTTAAATTTTTTTTAAATTATCTTTTCTTAAAATCAATGATAGATGCTTTATTATGAAGGGTTAGTGAACTTTAATCACAATTAAAAAGTGTTAAAAGGTGACACGTAGCAAAAAAGGGGCCCAAGATGCCTCCCAACGCTTCATTAGTGAGGAGGTGATTATTTTTCCTTTTAAATACACACCATTAATTTTTTAAAATTTTAAATGCACAAAAAAATACTTATAAGATTTACGGTTACACACCAAACTTCAAATTTATTAACTATAAAGTCTATTATTTTGCAAAGAATTATTAATATCTTGGTACTTTGCACTTTGACATCGTAGTCATTAGGGCATTTGAGTCATTTTTTCAAGTTTTCTAACAACATTAATTCTTACTAATCATGAGATTTCAAGTCTTATAATTTTTCTGAGATTTGAAATGATTCATTTTACTGCATTTGAAGTTTTACAAAAATTTTAACCCAAGAGATAAAAAGCACAATTCATCAAGTTATAAAAAGAAAATGTATATTTTCAAATGACAAAACTTACAAATTAGCCAAACTTTATAAGTCTTAGCAAAAGAATGGACCTTAAGAGTAAATCATACAATCACCACATGTTTGATTAAAAGATTAGGATTTTTTAATTGCCAATATTTTATGGGTATTAATGTACAATTTAAGAGTTGAGCCATTAATGTACAAAGCAAGTCCAATGGGGTGGTGTACAAAAATTTTAGTACCATTATTCCTTTCTTTACTTTTTTAAAAAAAATTTATTCTGTTGGCTTAATAAAATGAAGAAAACATCAAATAATCAGAAATTGCTAAATAAATAATTGAATTTTTAATAACTATTTATCAAATAAAGAGAATCAAAGGAATATGATAAATCATATTATTAATTTTCAATAAAAAGAATAAAATCTCAAATAAACAAAATTGTCAAACTAACAACTAAGAACGTGAGTGTAAGAAATTTCGTAGGATCGGCGATCCAAATCATCGAGAAGAGGTGAGTGTGATGTAAACTAACAGCTCATGATTCACCCCTTGAGCCAGATCCAGGTGATAGAAGCTTATCTGAGAGTATATTATTACATGCTCCTATTTCTCTTTTATAGAGAAAATCACTCGTAATCGACGTCTTTATGACTGTCATTATACTATCTGGTCAAAGGTTTCAAATCCATTCTTGATGACTTAACTAAATGACTATTATAATCACTAATTCTAATATTCTCACTTGGCTTTAAAAGCCATTTTGTCTATCATTTACCTTAGCCTTATTTAATAAACATGTCCAATAGATATTTCATTCGTTAATGATTTAACAACAATAATTTCAAGTGATGAGATCTAAAAGAATATAAATTCTTCCTTCTCAATCATATCTCTGACACATTATTATACTTCTATATGCATATTAATATCGGCTTGGTTCTCGGAGTATAAATTTCATGGATCCATTAGTCTTTACCAATTTCAATTTATCAATTAAGGGTCTTAACTAGATGACTTCTCAAACAGTACCATGGCATGCCATTTACTCTGCTTTAAGATGTCTATTTCTTATTGTTTTACAATACTTCTCTAAGGGTAAATTTATAATTGGATATCAACTTTCATTTTATCCAGGTTATCACCCTAATTAGCATCTATGCAACTCAATGTTGCTGGCTTAATAGTAGAGGCAAACACGCTTTACCACTTACCAATAAGGCATCGTAAGGTTACTTTAGAATCTGCTTACGAGACTCATAATATAAGTTAACTATATTATCTCGTATACAACATCGCACATATGATGTTTTCCATATATTGAGGCTTATGCTTGCCTAATAAGCTTTTCCTCTTGACTCATATTTTAAACTCATATTTATAGTTTTACCCTATAAGAGTTAACAACTAAGCAATTTGGTTTTTTACGCTAACATGCAGATTATACCAACATATTTTTCTGACAATTTAAGCAATTTGGTTTTTCCACACCATCCTGTGGGTTCTCCCAAAATTTCTTTTCAAACCACTAAATCATTTGGTTATCCAACGATAACCTGCGGGTTCTCCTAACATACTTATTTGAGTATTTCCAAAATGTTTCTATGAGCATTAAGCCATTTGATTTTTCCATGCTAATCTACGGGTTCTCCCAAAATGTTTATCTAAAACCATTTGGTTTTTCCACGCTAACCTGTTAGTTCTCCCAAAATACTTTTCTATTATGTCGACATTTGCACTTACACGTATTGATGATCAATTTATGACATATTTTTCACGCTATACAATGGATTAACCTATCATATATGTAACGAGCCATGAGGTTTTTCAATGCAATGTATGTAATTTCCCACATCACGCTTCTATGATCAAGTTATGAGATTTTTCTTCGTTAAACTAATGGGTTTACTCTTCATACTTGCATTCTGATTACTAAGCTATGAGGTAATTCCATGCTATTATGCAGGCTTGTCCACATGCTTACATTATGACTATTATTCAAATTTTTTTTTAAAATATTATAGGCATTAACCTATATGCTAATATCTATTGTCACCAAACATGAGGTTATATTATATTGTCAAATGAAGAAGAAGGGAGTTATGACTGAGGTGCACATAAAATATAGGAGAAAGTCAAAATATAATAAATTTTTTAATGAAGTGTAGTCATCAAATATTGGGGTACTAATAGCATTACCCTAAAATCAATGATTTTGTGTCAGCTGACTTATGAGTCACCACACAAATTCATTTGTTTTATGAGGAGTGCTAACCCTAAAACTCATTTTAATTTTTTTCACAACACCTGTCATTGCTACCCTTCCCCAGGTTATGAAAATAAGTTTTTGGAAAATGAGAAAGTTAAGGTTTCCACAAATTTTAAAGGAGCTAGCATTTCTATTATTTTACCGTTTAAAAAAGTGTGAGTGTATGCTTAACATTGCTCTTAAACTCTAATAAATATGAATATGATAGAGCCGTGTTAGCCCTACTCTCATGTAGTGTTGTCAATTCGTCCATCCTTCGAAGTCTACAAAGTAGAGGTTTTTTTTTTCTTTGATAAGGCTCTTGAGCTGAGCCGGGCTTAATTTTGGAAGACACTTTTACTTGAGGACCGGACTTGGTAAAAACTTGAATTGACCTAGCCCGACCCTATAGTATATTTCTAGAATTTTTCTAATATAGTAACTTGTAGTGTTTTTTTTTTTTAAAATAAAAATCTATTAGATGCTAAGATTTATTGTGTGTATGTGCAACAGACTAATAGTATATTTTCTTTTCAGAATTTTTTAATGTTACTACTTGTAAGTTGTAATGTTTTTCCCTTTTATATATATACTAATACTAACAATTTAATGATAATAATCAAGTGGGGGGGGGGGTACTAATACTAATAATCTAACGATTCTGAAACTTCATCTTGTTGCTTTTTGAGTTGCTTTATCAGTTTCAAGCTCGAATAAAGAAGGAACATTATATGTCAAATTGACAATCAATATTTAAAAAGGTTGTTAAAACCTAATATATATATATATTTTTTGTTCTTTCACCTAAGGCAGATTAGGGCTTGGGCCTAGTCAATTCACGTCCTCTAAAGGCTAAGATATGCTAAGGGGTTTGACCCTGGAATGAGAGCTGAGCCCGATAAGACCTAGGTTATGGCCTCGCCCTTTTTTTTTAAATAATCGTGGATATCCTGAGCCTTGAAAGCTCAGACTAATCCTACGGGCTATATAGGAAATACCCCCACCCCATGTAGTGAGGGGAGCCAGGAATCGAACTTGAGACCTTCGGGTTTATGGTTCGTCAAAGTGACAACAAGGCTACAATTTCGGGGATTTGTGGCCCCGCCCTTTGACAACCCTAATCTCATGCATTTCCTACTCTCAGTAAAAAAACTAATACATGTTAAAGTAATGACATGTGGGTTGTTGAAATCAATGACACTAGTGCGGCTGAGAGTAAGGACTGTCTTAGAGTAGGGCTAGCATGCCTTGTATATGATATGACATAGTTTTAAGGTGAAGGACCCACATCGTACATGAAGAGAACCTAGACATTTTTTCCCGTTTTCGTCTTAGAGGAATACTATTATCACGCGCCCTTAATGCGTGTAATTTTAGTTGTACTTTATATGTTAGACCATCTTTCTACGGTGTGGTGGAACAACGTATAATCTGTAAATTATTCGCAATAAACATGCGTGCTTAGAACATTCTTCTAGTTTTATTTCTTTCTGGGACATTTGTTTCCATCTGATGCGCGTGACGTAATAGGAAAGCATTAGTCGACTGCTTAGGATTTTGTAGTATTCTAAATGAGTCCGAGAAGGCTGACCGCAATGTTCCGTGTCCCATTTAACACCTCTTTAAGTATGATTAAATTTAATTAAATTAAAATTAATAATTTTTTTTTTGTTTTTTAAAAATCATAATTAGATTGCTTAATCTTAAGGGGTGAGTGAATCCTAACCACAGTTGATGTATGGTGAAAAAAGGGTGTAGAACAATGAGATCCCGGGGTCAGCTTCTGAGTTGACCCCGGTCTGTTTTTCATTTCCCATTCTAAATCTTTGAGCCTTCTCTATATAAAAACATTGGGGCTTTTGCATATCAACTACGTAGATTTATCTAATTTGCAAATATATTGTTACGTGGAATATATATATGTAAATTAATTTATTATTTTTCAAGACAAAGAACCTCAACCTTTAATTCTGTTAAGACTTTCATTTGTAACTATTAGCAAAATAACTAATATGACTTTAAGATATTTCATGACATCACAAAGGCCCTTAAATGTTTTTGAATTATGGCTAACACGTTTTAATCACTGTGGTTATTTTTGTAAAATCTTTTTTTTTCTAAAACTCAAGGTAAGATGTTTTAATTAAAGAGTCAGTTATAGATACTCCCAATTATACTCCCTAATCATAATCGTTCATAACCAACCACTAATGGCTAGGATTTCAGTTGGCTTATTTTGTCTTTTCTATTGCACATCAATTGGAATCCTAACAGTTTAATAATTGAGATAAACGGTTAGGATTTGGGAGTATATATGGGAGTACACTTTGGGAGTATCCCTAGACTAATTCTTAATTAAAACTTATTAACCATAATTAAAAAGATAGTAAAAGGGGTGTCTCCTTTTAACTTTGGATAAGATTCACATATCCTTAAAGTTAAAGCATCTAACTTTGGTGTCTGTGGTTATAAGGCTTAAAGTTGAGATTGAGGTTTGGGTGTGTGCATAGTGTGTTACTAATACTTCACAAAAAAAGAGCATCTAACCTTGGTTTAGAAAAAAATAATAATCACATGGTTAAAACTTGTTAACCATAGTTCTAAGATAATTAAAGGGGAGTCTCCTTTTTAACTCCCTTTGACTATGATTAAGATTTATTAATCCTTGGGATTAAGGCATCTAACCTTGATATTTATAATTTTTTTTAAAATTAATCATAGGAGTTAAAATTTGTTAACCATAATTCAATGACAATTAAAGAGTTTTGTAAAGTTATGATATGAAATGACTTAAGGGCATACTAGTTATTTTACTAACAATTAAAATGAAAGTCTAATGGAACTAAAGGTGAAGGTTCTTTCTCTAACTTTTGAAAAATGATGAGTTAATTTACAAATGTGTTATACATAATAATGTATTTGCAAATTAGGATAAACCTAACAACTAATATGCAAAAACCCTTAAAAAGCATTGGAAGGGTCTAGAGTGGTAGTTGTGTCATATGTGCAGTGCAGCAGTTGGACATTTCTAATAAAGACGAAGCGTATGCAGCCTAAGTATGCAATCAGTGGTCCAATTTAGGAATTCTTTTTAATCCAAGAGGGCATCGGATTTGGTCTGGCATCGTATGGCCCACTCACATAGCCCTTTAATTGGCCTTTTAATTCTGATTAAGAAATTTTAATTCTTATGATTAAATTTCTTAATATGTTTTTTTTTCTAAACATCAACCTTAAAAATTAGTGAATCTTGACAACGATTAAAAAATGTTAAAAGCGACACATGTCAACTTGTAGGATGAGAACTACGACTGTTTTGGTCTAGCGAAGCTAAATCTAGGGGTGCACATGGGTACAGGTCAAACCGTGAACCGGACTGAACCGACCATCATGGTCCGGGTTTGGTTCGGTATTTTACAGGCTCGGTTCGGTTCTGGGTATGGTTTTGCTTAAACTGAATTTATGCGGTTCGGTTCTGGTTTCTTCCAATTTGAAACCGAACCGAATCGAGAACCGAACTAAAATTAAGAAGTGGAGAAGGTTGATCAAGTGGTTCCAATTCTCAATGTATTGAACAAGTTGATCCAGTGGTTCCAATTTCAATTTAATCTATTTTAATTAGTGATTATTTTTGTTCATTGATAAGATTTGAGTTGTGGTTTCAGTACATTGAGAATGTGAAATTGTGAACTACTGGATTTATCACCATTAGGAGAAGATTATAAACCTGTGGGTAGAACCGAACCGAACTGAGGCACTACGGTTCGGTTCTGGGTTGGGTTTTTTCCAAACCGAGGTTCTATGGTTTGGTCCTAGGTTGGATTTTTTAGAACCGAGAACCGACGGTTCGGTTCCAAAATTTCTTAGAACCGACCCAAACTGAACTGTGTGCACTCCTAGCTAAATCAAATCCCATCCCTTCCAAGAGAGATGGTCATAGAAGAATGCTATAACAAAAAATGCTAATAGTGGCCAAGACCACGACTCAAAAAGTGGAGGTCTTGAGTTGAAGTCCCTTCCTCTTGTTGGCCATCCTTTTATCCCGCCTTCTGTGGTTGTGTGGTATAAGAAGATCTGCACAACCTGAGCGGGGGGGGGGGGGGGGGGGGGGGGGGGGGGGGGTGAAATTCCCTCTTATGGTAGTGTGAAATAGTGGGCCCCTCAAAATGTTTTAAAATTTTTTTCTGTAGTTGGCCGCCCCAAATTTTTGTTTTATATATATATTATAGTGCGCCCCCAATCTTTTGTCACATAAATAGTGGGCCCCCAATGGAGTCCGGTTATGCCCTTGAGGTTGCACATGCCCCTATTGGCACACCTTAACTATGGTTAAAAATACCCACTCTTAGGGTTCACCTATTTATCCTTAGTTTTTAGAAAAAAATATTAAATTTTGTTTAACCTTAGGAGTTAGTGAATTTTAACTAAGGTAAAGAAATTTGGTATTTTTTTTAACTACCAAGGATAGGTGGGTGAATCTTAACCAAAATTAAGGGATATTAATAGGGATACTTGGCGATCTCCAGGGCATTACCAAGAAAAAAAAACTCGAAAGAAAAAAACTACCCAAAAAAAAAAATACGGGGGCTACGCCTGAACCCCCAAGTTCCATACCTTCAATCAATTATTTTTTTATACATGTATTTCGGCTCCTCCAATGAAAAATTCCTGGCTCCGCCCCTGAACCTGAGGGACTTAGTCCGGTGCTCTAAGAGGCCCAGATACACAAGATGGTGGCAACAAGTGTCAAATTATCTCCCTATTATAGGGTAGCAAAACCTGCATCAAGGGCTAGCATTTCTCATGCAATAATTGTTTTTTTCAAAAGGCCCATGCTAATTAATTTTCCCATAATACCGTATTGCAAGTTTTCATTTCTCATCCCAATAAATTTGAGCCAAAATACCCCTCTTAGTTAAAATATATAAAGAGAGATGGTTTTAGTTTCTACAAAATTTTATTTTTCAAAAGAGCAATAGTTCGCTCCACTGCGGAGCGAACTATTGCTCCTCGCTCTCACATACCCGTCCCTTGAACTGCCATTAACTTGGGTTATTTTTTTTTTAACCCTTTGGTTATTTATTTTATTTTATTTATCTAAAAACCAAGGATAGATGGCTGAATCTTAGGAGTGGATGAATCTTAACCACAGTTAAATGAGGTTAAAAGGGGGACACGTGGCAAGTAAAGAGAGCCGAGACGCCCCTCCTCGCATCACTGACCGAGGAGGTGATTATTTTCCTTGTCAAAATATCCTTGTTAATCATTTCACAATGCATATCTATCTATATACACACACACCAGAGCTATTCATTAGATTTCTTAAATCCATTCATAATTATTTTTCTTACTTAGAGCATTCCTAGCAGCCTCACCAAATTTGCCTTACCAAATTAGCCAAAATTCACAAAAAGTCATGTTGGTGAGCTACTTTTTTAAAGTACTCCCGCAGCCTCACCAAAATAGCCAAAATTATCATTATTTTATTATTTATGTCACATTCACACAAAAAAAAGGAAGAGAGAAACTTTTAATTTATTTGTGTGGGCCCATAAAGAAGGAGGGAAAGAGAGATATTTTGGTTTGGTGAGTACTCTACACTCACCACCAAACTGAAATATTCAAATTGGTGAGGTTGCTGGAGACAGTATTTTACACTTTTTAGCCAATTGGCTCACCAAAATAGCTAAAAAACTATTTTGGTGATGCTAGGAATGCTCTTAGTCTTTTCATTTATTCTATCTTAATATATTCATCTACTTAGTTTTTTTTTTTTTGGACAATGCATTGTTTATTTACTATTAGTTACTAAGAGCATTCCTTTTTTAGCTATTTTGGTGAGCCAATTGGCTAAAAAGTGCAAAATATCGTCTCCAGCAGCCTCATCAATTTGAAGATTTCGGTTTGGTGAGTTAACAATACTCACCAACATTGGTGAGTACTGTACACCCACCAAACCAAAATATCTCTCTTTCCCTCCTTTATGGGCCCACACAAATAAAATAAATGTTTCTCTCTCCTTTTTTTTTATTGTGGAAGTTACACAAATAATAAAATAATGATAGTTAGGGCTATTTTGGTGAGGCTACTGAGAGTGTTTTAAAAAAGTGGCTCACCAACATGACTTTTTGTGAGTTTTGACTATTTTGGTGAGGCAAATTTGGTGAGACTGCTAGGAATGCTCTAAGGTTAGTAAACCGTTGAGTGGGCTTCTTGCTAGCTACATAACTGGGGAAAACTCTATACAAATATATTTAGGGTTCGCTCTTTTGCTGAGACTTATAAAGTTCCGCCTTTGCAAGTTTTGTCCTTTAACTAAAAATACAGTAAAATGAATGATTTCAAATCTCATTAAAAAAAAAAAAAAAATGTTAAGACCGGAAATCTCATGATGGTAAGAATTAATTTTGATAGAAACCTTAACAAAGTGTCAATATTTATAAGTGAACGGACTCTAAACCCTAATTGCACAATCCTATGTTTAACTTATTACTAACCATCCAAACTAGCAGTTTTAATGGGGGCAATCAGGACGGATGTTTTGGGCCGTGTTTTTCTTAGGCCTTGTTGTGGTTAATGTATTGTTTTGCCTCTCTATCAGTCTCTCCTCATTTCTTTGAGGTGTCGACGGAATTTCGTACCCACCCAAAAACAAAGAAAAGAACATCTAATTTTCAAACCGAAGTCCAGTAGTGTGGATGCTTGAGATTATAGCAGATGCTGGTTGTTCTTCTGGTTGTTCTTTAATTGAAGAGATCTTTTGTGTGGTTGGGCCCTTGATGGATCATGGTGTCCCATACATGTGTAGGTGGTACAGATGTCATGATAATCCATGATTCACATGAGAGTTCTCCAAATCTAAGGCTCCTTAGTGGGTTTTATAATGGCATTTAGAATGTCACCTTTAATTTTCAATGAGACCAAATCCTCTAAGGCAAATCCGGTTATCACCCTTGAGGTAGCCAAATGTCCCTTTTGACACCCCTTAACTATGGTTAAGATTCACCCTCCCTTAGGGTTCACCCACCCATCCTTGGTTTTTTTTACAAAAATATTAATGCTTTTTAAAAATATTTTAATATTAAAAAAAGCCCTAAAAACAGTTTTTTAATTTTAAAAAATAATTAATATTTTTTTTTCTAAAAACCAAGGATGGGTGGGTGAATCTTAACAATAGTTAAGGGGGTGTCAAAAGGGACAAGTGGCAACCACAAGGGGTGATAACCGGATTTGCCAAATCCGGTTATCACCGTAGAGGATTTGGTTTCATTTCAATTAGTTGGATTACCCAAAAAAAAAAAAGGAAAAAAAAAAGATTTAAACTCTCCTAAACCTCTCTAGGCAATACCATTGCACAGATGATTGTTTTCTTCTTATTTCAAATCTGATTATGATGATAATCAACATAATGCTAAAGAAATGTTTTTGGATGGAAAAACATTTGAGAATTCAATTGTAAAAATGACAGTTTTCTTATATATATATATATAGAGAGAGAGAGAGAGAGAGAGAAAGAGATAGAGATAATTGATTGATGCAGATCCAACTTTGTTCATTTCTATAAGAAATGAGGTTAGTTAAAATGGTTTTAACTTGAAAATAAGTAAAAATTCTACATCAAAATTTCAAAAATATGAGATGACCTAATGTTCTACATTTAATAATTGAAATGTTTGCCAATACACATGTTTGGGTCGATGGCAATGTGAAAATAAATAGATAATAGGTGGAGAAAAGAACAATACCCAAGATTTTTTAGTTGCCCATATGAGCTTCCATTCTAAGAAGCTACAAATACAAAGCTACCCACATAGTTTTGAGAGCCAAGAATTATATATAACTCCAAACCAAATCATACACCAACTAGAATAGCAGACTTTATTCCCATTAGAGAAGCTGTGTTCGTTTGGGGTGATTGTGGAGGAAAGTGGGTGAAAGTGGGAGAAAACCTAACTTGCACCCTGTTCAGTTTGAGGGATTGTGAGGAAAAGTGAGAGCTCAACTTTCTCTTCAGTGATACACTTTCTCTCACTTTCACCCAAAACTTATTCCACCAAATTGAAGGAATTGTGAGAGAAAGTGAAATAAAAACCCTACTATTCCAATTTTATCCTTTTCCATGATTATATTCTTAAAGAGAGCAAGGGGTAATTTTGAAAAAAATTATACTTTACCCTAATATTTTTCTCTCAAACCAAACACACAAGAGAAATTATACAATTCTTTTACTTAACTTTACTTCACTTTATTTTCTCTCACCCATTTACCCCTCAACCGAACATATCCTTAGGATTCATTCTTTTGATGGAACTGTTAAAAGTCTAGAACATTAATGTTTTGGAACAAGAGGCAAGAGTCTCGAAAGAGTGAGGAGGGATTTTCAAACCTTTTTACACGTTGGTATCCCAGATTTATCGAGTTCAATTTAATTAAAAGTTTCACATCAATAGAAACTTAAACAAATCTAAATTATTTTGTGGAACTTGAAAGTTGTATATTTGTAGAACTTTTGTGCTTCTATGGGATAATATAGTTGTAGAAATCAAGTAAAATTAGGCATGAAACATGAAAGTTCTAGACTTTAAAAGTTCCACCAAAAGAAAGGAGCCTCAATGACCAGTATTTTACAAAGTCCTTTTGCCTATACTGTAAGCATCTAGGGCCATAGGGATGTGGGAGGGAATTGGAGATGCACAAGTATATAACTAAATGCCATGACATAACTAAAATATACTAAACTATTATGTAAAGGACTACATGAAACCTTATTTTCTTGTTCACGCGGGGTATCCCCAATCCATTTAAATCGGGACTAGCTAGTCCCCGAGGATGTGCGCAATCACCCGTAAACCACGCTCATCAGGTGAATTTGGGGGGCAGGCTCAAACTTGGGATCAAACACCACGCCGCACCATGTTCGGGTCTACATGAAACCTGTATTGAACTTCAAATTTGTTGAAAACAATTTTTTGGAGGTTTTAAAACCCATTCCTGTAAAGTCAAGGGATACATAGCAAAAGAAGCAAGTAGGCTGTGAATGACTGGCTGTTGAGATTTGGAAAACTTCTTTTCATTTTTCACTTATTTGTTATATTATTTTTTGCCTAAGATGATTGATCATGTATAGTGAAACTGAAAAAGAGCTCTCCATAAGTTTGTTGAGGCTCATAGAGGTCAAAAGGTAAAATCTAAGTGTTAATCAAGTGTCTGACCATATGTCCAACTAATCCCTTTATTATATCTAGCTCTTAGCTTTCTCATAGACTTGGACTGGAATTGCATCCATTGTTTTTCACTTTAGCCTTGCTGGGCTTCTCAATACCACAACTTTAAAAAAGCCATCATACTGAATATTTTCTCTGTGCAGGAGAGAGTGCAGTGTAAAAACTGTCTTAGAAAGTAAGTTTTTTTTTAAAGAGCACTTCTAAATCCCATGATTTAGAGTGAGGTCTTTAAAATGTTAAAGATCACTAGCCTTCTACTAACTAGTGATAATTCATAAAAAGTTTTCGAAGTTGATCCGATTCTAGCTTGAAAAATACTAATTAAATGTAATCTAAGATGAATTTGAGCCTTTGGCCATAGGCATCCAAATGAAAAATTTGAAGAACTTCTAATTCAATATTGACTTAATGATTCTAGATATCGATAACTTCGGTATAGAGACATGAATGCTCATCATAGTGCATTCGAGCCGCCAAACAAATTTCAAATCTAGGTAGATTTTTCTTTTGAAATTTAGATATTTGCCTCATCTCAATAAGTGGAGCACTTATGTCAAGGATTGGGACCCTTAGGTATTAGCTAACCAACCAGCCATCTCTAAAATTACATGTCTTTTCAAATCATTTACCAAAAATGGCTCTCATATTATTCTTTCTTTACCTCTACAAAGTTATGGCCCCTCTGTCCACCTCCATTTGGTGTAATAGAAGATCTTTGTGTTTGGAGGATTATATTCTTCTTTCCCTTGTTTGCTTGTTTGTGCAAATGGGTTCTTCATGAACTGATTGATCAGAAGGACATGGCTGGCACATATGTATTCAGTTTGAATTAGACTTCCAATTTTTTTCTGGGAATTTCTTATTGTACTGGGGGTATTTTGAGTACTAGGCTATAAATATATATAGCGGAGCTCTGCTTCACTGCAGAAAAGCAGAGCTCTTTTTTCGGGGTAAAGACAGTGAAATTTTTGTAATTATATTGAAAGTCAGTGGTAGTTTTGCAAAACACTTTCTCTCTATAATTACGAGACTGCCACTACCAAAGGTTAAAACAAAAGGACCTCTGCTTTTATGCCATAGAGCAGAGCTCCGTTTTTTATATATTTAAACTCATATATATTGTTATTTTTGGCTTAGGATTTCATGAGAGATTGTTCATGAGAACAGAGAGAGGAGAGAATCCTTGTAACCTTTACTTGTGATTAGTAAAAAAAATAACGATCGTCTCCGTGAATGTAGTCTACACTGGATGAGCGACGTAAAATCTTGCATTTTTTTGTGTATGTTTGATTGGATCTGCGTCTTTATTTTCAAAGGCCACAACTTCACTAAACTGTTAAAATACCCATGATGTGATGTGAACCGAAATGTTCAAACCGATGCACAGTTCGGAGATTATATATCGCACGGATGGCTACGAATGCCCGAGCAAGCGACACGTTCAATAATCACATTATTGGATTATAATCGCGTTGTCGTATCCGGCCGGAGGATAAAATTTTCTAATTATGGATCAAATTGACTTCACTTACATAAACTAGCCGATAATGATGGGGATAGAAGGGATGAATCTTGTACAGCCCTTTTAGATATTGACTCAATTACAAGGGGGATGCATCTTAGACTAAAAGGGCTTCTCTTTTACCAAGCCATATAATTTTTGGTGACTGGTAGTCGTTGGGAAGGAAAGTAAGTCTCATCAGGAACACTGTTATGGAGATATTTAAGTCTGCTTTAGAGATAAAGGTAAGTAACAAGGTTCATGTACATGAAATTCTTGGAGAAATTATGCTACTCATTTTGTACATGGACTGTGTTGCAAAGGTAAGCCATGTACTGTGAATGCTATCCATAGAATCCCAGATAATGTTTGTTTGGAGGAATTCCACCATTTCACATCAGAATCCTATGTAACTTTTGAAAATGAGACAATTTGAGCTAAACTTTGATTAGGGTGTATGTTAAATCATGTCTTTATGCTTTTGTTCCAGAGTTAAGGGGTTTCTTACATGCATTTACATGATTACATCGGTTAGTTAGGGGTCATTTGGCATCAATTCTGGTTATTTCCTTTTGGAAAATAATTAATTTTTATAAGTTTCTTACATGTGTAGAGAATGCGTTTGGCATTTGTTCAGCCATAATCAAATATAAAAAAAAGAAACAATAAAATTATGTTTGGATGAAAAGAGAGAGAGAGAGAGAGAAATAACATTATGGTAGGCATTAAATATGGTTATATCATAGTTCAAAAACCCGAAAATTCGACTCAACTCGACTCAAAAGTTACCCGGGTCGAGTAACACAGAAAATTCGAAAAAAAATCGTCTTGGTCCAACTCGTAATATATATGTAATAACTTGAAAAACATGGGTTAAAAGAACTCAAATTATTCTAATTTTATAGCCTCAAACCTATAAACTAGGTTTAATAGAACCCATTGTAGGTTGTCTTTGTAGACCCAAAAAAATATGATGCAAAAATAGTATGACGTTTGAATTTAAGTTTTAAAAAATGATAAAAATACCCTTTTGTGACTCGACTTAGTCCTACAAGTTGAAAAACTCAGCTTGACTCGACTGAGTACCTAAGTAACTCGCCAAATAGTATCTTATTCGAGTTTTGAGGCAACTCGACTCGAAATTCAGTCGATCGAGTAACTCGGTCGAGTTACTCGGGTGACTCGCCGAGTTTTCGAACTATGGGTTATATAGTCAAAACCCATGTTATTTGGTTCGTCGGTTCGAATTTGGGTTCACGATTCGCCACTCTAGAGTGAACCCAGTTCGATAGGGGTAAGATGATAGAATTCATTTATCGGTTCGCTTAGGTTCTTTAGTTTGGTTAAGCTTGGTTCCCTTACTGAAGCATGCATGTAAAAAACATATATATTAAGCATGTAAATAAATATATTATAAAATTATTATGAAAAATCATAAAAAAATGTCATTTTTTTTGCAGTTTGTGACCCAAAAGTAAAATTCGCCAAACCCAGTATAAGTTCACCAAGCCAAAATAAAAAAACATTAGCGAACTCAAATAAAAGATTCAACAAACCATTACTGTGAGCATGAGAATTTCCTACCCACTTTCATATTTATGGTTTGACTGAGAGTCGCCACCTAGTCATTTTAAGGGATAGGTCCTGGGTATTTGTTCGTTTGGATAAGGCAAATGATCAATTCAGAGTTAGGGTAAGTGGTTCGATTAAGTTCTGGGAAAGGTGTTAAGCACCCTAATACCCCCATTTTGCAATGGTTACCTACTCCCTAAATTTAAGCCAATTTAATCTCAATATTAATTAAGATGCCTAAGTATTTAATCAAAGTGGTCAAAAATGTGTGTAAACACAAAAATTGAGCTATTTGGGGTTTGAAGAAAAAATAAAAGGTCTTTTGTAGGAAAGTGGAAAGTGGGCTTGGGTTTGTGGGTCTTGGATATGAGTTGAATGAATGTGGATTTGTGGACTAGATCTTATGGATCATGGGTTGTTAGTAAATGAGTCATGGGTTATGGTTATTGGACTTTAGCTATGACAATTGGGTTTGGGCTATGGTAATTAGGCTTTCACTAAAGCAATTGAGCTTTGGCTAAGACAATTGGGTAATTAGGCTTGACTACTTGGGCTTGGGTAATGGAATTAAGTAATTGAGTTTGATTGAGTTGTTTGAGTACAAGTTTGACCAAATGGGCTTGAGCATTGGGTAAACCTTGAAGCATTTGAAGAAGCGGGAAGAGGGATAGGGGGTATAAAAATAGGGTGCTTACAGTTGCCCCTCTTTGTCGGAGGGTGCGGGCAAGCGAACGACAAATACTGAAATCACCACTATTTTTGCACTTGAAAACCTATGAAACTTAGGAAAATATAAGAAATGAGAATGAACTAATTTGAAACTAAGTTAAGTTTGTCAAGATAAAAATATGAAGTGCTGGAGATGAGGGTGAATGTATGATGGATGAGAGTGAGTGAATGCAAGACACAAGTATGGAGTGAAGGTCGAACACACAACCGCTTCACGAGGAATGATGAAAGCTAAACACACATTCACTTCACCGAGATGAGATGCAATGTAGTGATGGGTGCAAGACTACTGTCACAAGTGGCCGTAACTGAAAGTCGATCACATAACCGTATCAGTATACTCCTTGAATAGTGAGCGAGTAGTGCTAGATAAAAGATGATAGGTGTAAGACTAACATCACTGGAGGTCGCAACTGGCATCCAGTCACACGACCGTGTCAATATACTCCTTAATTAGTGAGCTAGTAAAGCAAGAATGAAGATGATGAAGCGAAATTAACATCACTGGAGACTGCAACTGGCATCTAGTCACACGATGTTGTCAGTATACTCTTTTAATAGTGAAGGAGAAATGTGATAGATGCGAGACTAACATCACTAGAGGCCGTAACTGACGTCCAGTCACACGATCGGGACAGTACTCCTTTAATAGTGAGCTAGTCAAGTAGAAATAGACTTCACAAGAGGCCGCAACTGAAATCTAACCATACGACCGTTCCAGTGCTCCTTTAATAATGAAGGGAAACGATGCTGCAAAAATACAAGCGACAGATACGGGACTAACATCACTGAGGCCGTAACTGACGTCCGATCACGCGACCAGAACAGTTCTCCTTTAACAGTGAGCTAGTTGAGCAGAAATAGGCTTCACAAGAGGCCGCAACTGAAATCTAACCACACAACCGTTCCAATGCTCCTTTAATAGTGAAGAGAAAACGATGCTGTAAAAATGTAAGCGATAGATGTGGGACTAACATCACTGAGGCCGTAACTGACGTCCGGTTACACAACTGGGACAATACTCCTTTAACAGTGAGCTAGTCGAGCAGAAATAGACTTCACAAGAGGCCACAACTGAAATCTAGTCACACGACCGTTCCAGTGCTCCTTTAATAGTGAAGGGAAAACGATGCTGCAAAAATACAGACGACAGATGCGGGACTAACATCACTGAGGCCGTAATTGACATCCGGTTACACAACCGGGACAATACTCCTTTAACAGTGAGCTAGTTGAGCAGAAATAAACTTCACAAGAGGCCGCAACTGAAATCTAGCCATTCGACCGTTCCAGTACTCCTTTAATAGTGATGGGGACGCGATACTACAGACACCCGTCCAAATGATTGACAAAGATAATGAGGGTAAAGATAGCCGCTCGACTGTTTCACCGAAATAGGATGCAATGCTGTAGGCAACCGCCCGATTGCCTCACTAGGTAGGATGCAAGATAGTGCAGACAATCGCCTGATTGTCACACTGAGGATGAATTTGACTTGTAGCTGATAGGAATGAGTAAGAATTCAAGATTTTGTGAAGCATGGTGAAATTGAATGGGAGAGCGAGAGCTGTGGCCCTGAACCATTGCACGAATCTTGTCTCTCTGTATATATAGCCTGATGGATCTGACATGCCCCCCGGCTAGGATGATTCCACTGTATGTACTTGCCACTCGGGGTATACTGATCTGTATCATCTAGGATAGTCTGTTGGCTTTACTTCGTCCTGGTTTCACTGCTCCTTTTGTACTAGCAGGAATAAGTAGCCGACTTTGAACTGACTCTATTGGGGGGTGAACTTTGATTGACTATTGATATGGACAACTTGCTAGCATACTGATGGACCGACGGATAGATGATGCAGCATACTTGTTGGAAAGAGTGATGGACCGACGGACAGATGATGCGGCATACCTGTTGGAAAGATTGATGGATTGACTGACGGGTGGTTTGGTGGTAGACTAACAATTGACCAGTGGACTGACTGAGTCTAACTATTTACACCTTGAACATGTGTCTGAGATTGCTTACATTGGGAAACCTAGCTAGGTTCCTTTGCCTTCCAGCTGTGCTTTATCATCTTTGTGGTAGATCTTTGTCTGCTGAGGATGGATGTCTGCAAAGCATGTATTAGATTATTTTCTATTTTTTGCCCCTGGGCCCTTACAAGTTTTCACTAAGAATGGGTTGTATGTTTTGATCTTTGTCTCTTTTTTGCCCTTGGGCCTTTTCAGGTTTTCACTAGGACTGGGTTCACCTGATTTTTGCGCGATAGTAGTGTGAGCATGGGATCTTCCTACCCACTTTCACAATTATATGTTTTGACTTGAGTCGCCACCTATTCATTCTTAGGAATAGGTCCCGGGTATTTGTTTGTTTGGATAAGGCAAATGGTCTAATCAGAGTCAGGGTAAGTGGTTCGATTAAGCCCTGAGGAAGGTGTTAGGCACCCCAAGACCCCCGTTTTATAACGGTTACCTACTCCGTAAACTTAAGCCAATTATAATCTCAAAGTTTAATTAGAATGTCCAAAGTTTTTAAATGAGTGCTAATCCAAGAAAAATAGAAAGCTAGATGGCTAGGGTCGAACCCGAGTTGGGTTGCCTACGTACTCACATGGTGAGATCAGACCGAGCGTAGTTCTGACACATGAGCCCGTGCCGAGGCTAGGGAGGAGTGTGTGTGTGCATAGGATGGTCAAAGGGTCTAGCCTAGAAGGCTATGGTTTAGTTGACCGGGGAGGTCAAGTGCACAAGTGTTAAGTCTAACCGTGGTTAGAGGGTATTTATCCATGGTTAGATGAGCTAACCAAAGCTAAGGAGGTCCTACAAGTCTCTTTTTGGTCTTTTTGTATTTTTTATATTTTTTGAGATTTTTGGAGATATTTGAATGCTTTTTTATATTTTGGTTATATTTGAATGTTTTTGGTGTTTTGAGATTTTATCATGTTTTTGGTATTTTGAGATTTTATCATGTTTTTGAATTTTCATATAGGTAAGGTTTTGACAAACTTAACTAAAGTCAAATTTAGTCCAAGAGTTTGGCTAAAAGATTATAGTTTAAGACATAAAGAGGGATGTGCCTTATGAATAGTAAATGGTCTATTACCAACACCTATTTTGTTGGATTGATGTTGATAATAGATCAAATACCATTGTCTTTAGTATGAAACATTTTTAAGAATGTCCTCTTTAAGTCCTTAAACTATCATTTATTTTAAGTCCTTAAACCATCACCTACCCATTCAACATAGAACATGAAGGAAAAATAAAGAAATGAAAGAAAATGAAAACTCATCATCTCCCTTTTAAGGTGGTTCATTTACACCATTATTAATGATGTAATGTTGCTCTAAAGAATGTTAGGGAGGGGATGAGCTTTCACAAAAAATTCTAGAAAGAGGACTAGAATCTCAAAAGAAAACAAAATGAAAAAGAGAGGTATAGCTTTAGCTTCCACTCTCTATGGGCCTACCCATATCCACACTTGTGGGTACATAAAAAAGAAGAAAATATGTACATGGAAATGAAAAGAAAAAAGGAGCATCTCCTTGCCTTTGATATGGGATCCCTCTACACCATTAGATTGGTGTAGAGAGGCCCAACTATGCTTGAGAAATGAGAGATCAAGAAGAGAGAACCAAATAAAAAAAAAGATAAAAAAGAAGAGAAAATGAAAGAAGGAGTGCCTACTCCTCCAAGAATTCTCCTTCAATGCTCCAAGGGATAGGGTTTTAGAATCCACAAAGGAAGAGAGTTAGTGAAGAACTCTAAGCTTTTAGTCTTAGAATTCTTTCCAAACTCTAAACCTTAGTTTCTTCTCCCTTCTTCAAACTCAAGAGAAACACAAGTGGGTGAAAACCTTCTAGGGGTCTTGAGGGATGGATCTAAGGGATTGGTATTTATAGGAAAACTAAGAGGTTGGGTTGTGTCTTTTACATGGGGGATAAAAGGAGCTAGTGGGTAAAGACTTGAGTGTTGTAAGGTGAGTTGATAGATTGAGTGTTGTAAGGAGTGTAAGAGAGTGTAAGAGAGTTGGTGGGTTGAGTGAACTATGGGTTATATGGGTATGGGTTGTAGGATATAGGGTGTAAGAGAGGTGTAAGAGAGTTGGTGGGTTGAGTGAACTATGAGTTATATAGGTATGGGTTGATGTAAGAGAGGTGTAAGAGAGTTGGTGGGTTGAGTGAACTATGGGTTATATGGGTATGAGTTGTAGGATATAGGGTAGGTGGATATGGATATGTGGATTAGGTCTTATGGATCATGGGTTATTAGTAGATGGGTCATGGGTTATGATTATTGGACTTTGACTATGACATTTGGGCTTGGGCTATGGAAATAGGCTTTGGCTTAGGCAATTGGGTGATTGGGTATTTGGGCTTGACTACTTGGGTTGGGTAATAAAATTAGGTAATTGGGTTTGATTGAGTTGTTTAGGTATAAGTTTGGTCAAATGGGCTTGGGCCTTGGGTATACCTAGGGCTACCTAGGGTTTGGGTTTAGGACTACCTAGGGTTAAGCTTAGGGTTAACTAGGGTCTTAACTAGGGTTTAGTCCTATGGTTAAGGGTTTACCTAGGGTTTGGAACTAGGGTTGATCTAGGGTTTGGACCATAGCTAAATTAATTAACCACGGTTAAGGGGGTGTAAAAATAGGGTGCTGACAAGTAGGATTGATGGTTCCTTACTATGCCCAAGAAATTAAATTTTGGTTTATCCCTTTTTTGCCCCTGGGCCTTTTCGGGTTTTTACCAGGACTGGGTATACAAGCTTTGCATGTTCTCTTTGATAATTCCTTAGTCTTCTCTCATCATTGTCTGTCAACAAATAGAGGTGAGTACTTCTGACCCTTAATGCTCAAGTCCTTTCAAAGATCAAGGAGAGCTTAATGTTTAGAATGAAATATCGTTTGGTTAGAAAAGGGATAAGGCTCAAATTTTTTTGTTTTCACAAGGGTAGGACACTCTATGATGTTTGTTTAGTGTCGGAATAGAACTGGCTTTCTACATTCTTCGTCATTTGGTACAACTTTGCTTTGTAACCAAGTACCTTTTTTTTTGGGTACATGGTTGCTTTGTATTGCAGCACATTTGTTGTGTTATGACCGAACCTAATTTCAGGCTGCCTACGTACCTAAATAGGGATCAGGTCAAGACATAGTTCAGCTAAAAGACCGCATTTGTTGGTTGCTCTTTGCTGGCTGTTCCTCTTTTGAATTGTCATTTTGACATTCAAGGGGTGCCCTGTTGTGGGTTTTGAAAGAAAGACTATTTAGGCTCAA
Organism: Tetracentron sinense; assembly: GCA_015143295.1. Classification (NCBI taxonomy): domain Eukaryota; kingdom Viridiplantae; phylum Streptophyta; class Magnoliopsida; order Trochodendrales; family Trochodendraceae; genus Tetracentron; species Tetracentron sinense. The sequence continues at coordinate 29,433,891 of CM026566.1, forward strand.
AATTCTAACTAGTGGATATATATAACACGAGTAAGCGAGGTGTTGTGAAGGTTTATCCAAAGATGGCCTCCTATCCTTTCCTCGATTGGTCGAGAGCACATATAGTCATTGCATCGTCCTCATTTTGGTTGATTGACATTTGATGGCTCAGATAGGTCTTCATTGTTCCTGCATTATTCTTGTCTTGATTTGATCAAACTATAAAGAGCATCTACTGATTTGAATGATCAACCTTTATCAATTTGTTCCTTATAGGCATTAGAAACTAGTTCAGTTCCCAACTTAAGCATCTCAGAACTCAAAAGAACTTGACTCAAAAAAAGTAGTTTTATTAAAATACCAAAAAGGTGGACAGACCGGACAACAAAACAGAACAATGACCACTAGCTACTTGCTTGAACTGAACGAATAGTAGAGAATGATATGGGCCAACACGGTCGACAATGGTACCAAGAAAAGAGGTACGAAAAGAGACACAACACAAGTAAATTTTGTTCAAAGATCAGCTGTAGAAATATTCTGGTTGAAGTGCCTCAGTTCGCAGGAGGAGCATGATTGAGGAGAGGAGCCTGATTAATGTCCGTGTTCCCTGGTGCAAAGCAAATTCTGTCTGTCTCCAGCAGGTCCTGGATTGCATGTTTTAAATCATAACACCTATACGTAAGATGTCCTGGTAACTGATGATATCCGCAATGTTGTTCTGGTCGATATCCCTTTGGGAGAACAGTCGGAGGGGGTTGTGGATCTTTCAGGGTGATCAACTTCTTGTTCAACAAGAATGAGAGGAGTGCTGTTAGAGAATATGGGAGCGGAGTGAATGCCCAGTTTTTCCTCTGTTCAAGGGTCATCTGGTGAGAGGGCAATTTACCCTGAGGTTGCTGAGCTTGCCGAATTTGTCAATCTTGTTGTCGGGGCAAGTTAGAGACCCGAATTGGTATGGCTACCACCATATGTTTATCATCCTCCTTCTTTCTATTATCCTTCCTTGGATGTACCGGAGTACGAGAAGAAGATACGCCCTTTGTTCCATGAAATATATTGAATGACCCGCTGTCACCCATTGTTGTTTCGATCCTGGCACCGCACTTGGCCATGATGCTGAAGTCTGAGATAGGTCGTGCTATCAAGAGAGTCTTGAATGGATGCTTAAGGGTGCGAAGAAAGGTTGTTACCAATTCTTCTTCCGGCAGAGAGCTGCTTATTTTCTCAGCTATTTCTCTCCATCGAACTAAGTACTCGATAAAGGTTTCATTGTTCCTCTGAGACATTCTCTCCAGATCCGCCCTCTGTGGGACTAGATCGACATTGTATGAATATTGGGCAAAAAAGATCTCACACAGGTCTTCCCATGTCCGAACCCTGTTGGGGTCTACCTTGATGAACCACTATAGTGCAGCTCCTTTCAAGCTCTTCTGAAATAGCTAGACTAACAACTTGTCCCCGTGCTCGAGCTGGAACAATTCTCCTCGGTATGCTCTCAAGTGTGTCTCAGGACAACCTTTCCCACTGTATTTTTCAAAGTCGGGAACCTTGAAGTCCTTGGGCATTTGGATTTCAAGATGTATGCACACATCCTTGAAGTTAGTAGACTTGCGGGATCCCTGATTTTGCCTCACCAGCTTCTACTGTTTTTCGATTATCTCCCGGTATGCATTTGAGATTTGGTCAGAACTTGAAGATACGTAGGCAAAGCCTGTATGAGGTTCACCTCCGGCCCTGGCATCCTCTTCCTCGTACTGGTTAATGATGAGTGGTGAGATATGGCGAGTAGGTTGGGGTTGGATTGGCGGAGGAGGGATGTTGAAAGTGAATTCCGGCTGTTGTTGGTTTGATGGTAGGGGGATGTTGAGGGTGAGTGATGGTTGAGCAGGAGGTGATATAATGTTGATGGTGGGTAGTGATGGGATAAGGTTGGAAGCAGATGGTGGATTAGGTTGTGATGGCCTTGTCGCCTCGACCGGTAGAGAGTTGGAGGAAGAGAGGGTATGAGTCACTGCCCGCATAAAATCCTGGACAATATTTGTTAGATTTTCAATACTCCGGGCATTTTCTGCTAATCTTGTCTCAAAATCTGGGACCTGTGGCTATGATGTCGGGGTATCAGGGCCAGTCTCTTGGCTTTCTCGAGGGTCCTTGCTGCAGTTGGTTGATTAGGTATCAACTGGTTTTGCTCTTCAGATAAGTACTTAGCTAAGGGTCTGCTCCTGAAAAGAGGGGAGGTATAAAGTAAGAGTCGGGATAGATAGGAGAGCTGGAAAAATGAAAGACATGCAAATGACTTAATAGAGTCTAGTTGACACGGGGACAATGCCCCTGGTCTGGAAGTTTGGAATGACATGCAGGAGGGAGGAAGATTGATTTTTTGATTTTTTTTTATCAGGGTATGACATAACAAATGTGGTCCGATAGGGTAGGCGGAAAGAATTCTGTTCTACTAACCTGGGTTGTTGGTAGCTAGGGCCTGCTGGGCCAAAGTTGAAGTGGGTTAGTTGGCTCACCCATTGCAACTTAGGATTTGAATCTCACATTTATGTCTAGAGACAGGGTATAGGGTATTTTATTACAACAAAAGGCTCAGTACATGCCCCCTGGATGAGTGTTTATCTGGATAGAATGTCTTGATACTCAAACTTGGTTGGGGGACATGTATAGGGTACAAGCAGGTTAGGGTTTAGTGTATCCCTCTAGATGAGTTGCTTGTAGAGTATACCTCAGCCTATTCTACATGTATGCATGCTGGTGTAATGCAGGGTGTTCCTAAAGGATGGGGGGATCACTTAACACCGTATATGCGACTCCCCGGTATAGAACATACCTCAAAAGGGACGATTGGTGTATGCGGGAGCGTTCAGAATCCTTCCTTGAGTGTAATCACCCAGCAGAAGTAATTCCGCTGACCTCCAAGACTTTTAAGCCTCTGTCACTAAGGATAATCATCCAGCAGCTGTAAGCGTATTAAGCCTGACTATAGGTAAAAGGGTTGTTACACTATAATGATATGCATGAAATGTGCATTTACAAAAACACCCAAAAAATATAAAGAATTAGTATTTGATTAAGCACTTAAGCATTTTGATTAATATTGAGATTAATTTGGCTCAAGTGTAGGTTTCGGCTTGAACCGTCCCCAGTAGAGTCGCCAGAGCTGTGAGCATGAGAATTTCTTACCCACTTTCACATTTGTAGTTTGACTGAGAGTCGCCACCTATTCATTTTAAGGGATAGGTTCCGGGTATTTGTTCATTTGGATAAGGCAAATGGTCAATTCAGAGTTAGGGTAAGTGGTTCGATTAAGTCCCGGGGAAAGTGTTAGGCACCCTACGACCTCCATTTTGCAATGGTTACCTACTCCCTAAATTTAAGCCAATTTAATCTCAATATTAATTACGATGCCTAAATGTTTAATCAAATGTTAATCCAAGAAAGAGAGAAAGCTAGATGGCTAGGGTCGAACCCGGGTTGAGTTACCTACGTACTACATTGGGGTGAGATCAGACTTAGCGTAGTTCTGGCACATGAGCCCGTGCCAAGGCTAAGAGTGCGTGTGTGTGTGCATAGGATGATCAAGGGTCTAGCCAAGGGCTAGGGTTTAGTTGACCGGGTAGTCAAGTGCAAGGTTTAGGTCTAACTGTGGTTAGAAGGGTGTTAACCATGGTTTGGTAGGCTAACCAAGGTCAAAAAAGCCTAGTAAGCATGTTTTTGGTCTTTTTGTATTTTTAGATTTTTTTGGTATTTTGAGATTTTATCATTTTTATTTTTTATTTCATGTAGGTAGGATTTTGGCAAACTTAACTAAAGTCAAATTTAATCCAAGAGAAAGATTAAGGAAAAGTTAGGCTAAAAGATTATATTTAGGACATAAAGAGGGGTGTGCATTATGAATAGTAAATGGTTTATTGTCAATACCTATTTTGTTGGATTGGTGTTGATAATAGATCAAATACCATTGTCTTTGATATGAGACATTTTGGATAATGTCTTCATTAAGTCCATAAATCATCATTTATCCATTCAAAATAGAACATAAAGGAAAAAGAAAGAAATGAAAAAAAGTGACAAGTGGAGAAAATGAAAACTCATCATCTCCTCTCTAATATAGTCATTTTACACTATTATGAATGATGTAATAAGACTCTAAAGATGAAAATTTGAGTGATGATAAGTTTCCTAAATGATTCTAGATGAAGGACTAGAATCTAAATGAAGAAACAAAATGAAAAGACAGGTATAGCTTTAGTTTTCACTCTCTATGAGCCTACCCATATCCACACTAGTGGGTACATAGAAAAGAAATAAATATTTACATGAGAAAAAAAAAAGAAGACATCTCCTTTCTTTTGAGGTGGGATCCCTCTACACCATTAGATTGGTGTAGAGAGACTCAACTAAACTTGAAAAGTGAGAGGTCTTTCCAAATGGTTCTAGAAAAAGACTAGAAATATAAAAAAACAAATAAATATAAAGTAAAGAAGAACATGAAGAATAAATGGAGGAATGCCTACTCCTCCAAGACTTCTTTTCCAATGCTCCAAGAGGTGAGGAGTTTTTAGAGTCCACAAAGGAAGAGAGTTAGTGAAGAACTCTAGGCTTTTAGTCATAAAATTCTCTACACACTCTAAACCTTAGCTTCTTCTAACTTTCTTCAAGACTAAAAAGAAATCTAAGGGGTGAGACACTACATGAAAATGCGCTAAAAACGACGGCCTAAACCCATCGTTGAAACAAAATTACGACGTCCTTTGGCCGTCGTGTAGTCCGTGGGGAACGGGGGTGTAGTTCACCATAAACGACGGCCTATAGCAGTCGTTATTATGTCGGAAAGAACGACGGCCATTAGCCATCGTTTAAATAAACGGCGTATTAAAGCCGTCGTTGATTGCGCGAAATACTATTTTTTGAAAAAATTAATTTTATTATAAACGACGGCCAATAGCCGTCGTTTTTGAAGAAATTTTTTTTAAAAAAATTACTATTTTTTCCTGAATGAACCTGTCAGTTATACATTTTACCTGCAAATTCGCTTAATATACCACTACAAGAAATTTACCGGGCAGTGATGGAATAGTAGTGACGGAACTTTTTTCCGTCACTAATACATGACCTATAGTAATGGAAAATACTGTCGTCACTAATAGTCCGTCTCTACTAAGGAATTTTTTTTTATGTGATTAAAATGAGTATTAGTGACGGAATTTGTTCCGGCACTAATATGGTTGAAATACTAGTGACGGGTATATTCCGTCACTAATGACATTAGTAACGGAAATGAGTTATTGTCACGGATGTTTTACCGTTACTATTGAGATTGACGTTAGTAGTGACGGAAATATATCCGTCACAATTAGCTCAATATTATCAGTGACGGAAAAAAATCCATCACTAATATGCTCCCTGTAATAGTCACGGAAAAATACCGTCACCAATGAACGGCATATTATTAAGGACGGAAATATTTCCGTCACTACTAATCTCGAGTTAATTAGTGGCGAACATATTTCCGTCACTACTAATGTTAATATAAAATCCCCGCACCAAAACCCGTGAACACCCTCACTTGTTCCCTAATTGTTGCCGCTGCTTCCCGCCGTCCTCACGCCTGACGCCCTTCCGGCCACCACGGTGAGTCACCTCCCTCTCTCTCTCTGCTCTCTCTCCCTTCCGGCCACCACGGTCGGTAATAGCTCCGACCGACGAGGAGGATGTATTTTTCTCTCCTCGTCGGTCGAGATTGTAATGTTACAAATCCTCTGTTATCTTAATGGAATATGACCACCATACCACAATCATTTTTGAAGTTATGACATGCACTTCATTTTTAGGATTGATACGCTGTAAGGGGAAGGTTGCAAATCCTCTGTAACTATATTTGATGCAATCCATTGTCAATAGAGAATAGCTGCAGAAACATGATTGATACTTACCATCAAACATCTTGATTTCTGTCTCAGGAATTTCTCTGACTTTCAAATTGAAGGTTATTGTAGTGAAATGCATTCTCTCTCTTGAATTTCTTTGACTTTCAAATTGAAGGTTATTGTAATGAAATGCTTGCAATTCTAGACCATTTTTGTGTAATTAATGGGGATTCAAAAAGCTTGTGTAGTCCAAATAGAACATCAACAAAAATGGGGTTTCATTGCCCCCATATATACTTGTACATCTAGGGCATCCTCATTGGAAACTAGGGTATCGATTGAAGTTAATAAAAGGACTGTTGCAGGACTTTTCCAAATTTTTGGTGACATGTTAAATAGTTGTACGGTAAAATCCGAGTCTAGAAAATAGCAAATATACTTCCAACTTTTGGCGAGTGAGGATGCTGTTGCTTTTCTACTTCGAAAATACTATGGGCTATCTTTTTTTTCCTTCTTCCAAATAATATGAAGATTAGCTTTTCATTAAATAACCAATGATGGGGTTGTAGAGATTCAGATGTATGATCTTAGAAAGTATGAAGCACATTAATTAAATTCTCTCATTGCATGAGATTTGGCTGATCTCCCACTCCTAGTGAAGAAAACAAGCATTAGACTGTAGGAGTTGAGAATCAAAGCTCGAATGCCTCAAGGAATCTTTCACTTGAGAGCGCAGAATGTGAATGACTTCCTCTAGTATGGTTATTGTCGTGCCTGGCCCAAAATCTCATTTAGGCTAAAATGGGACTTTAGGTTTGAGATATTGTTTATCTTGAATTTAACCTTAAAGTATACACGACAATACTAAATGTGAATCTGAAATTTTTTCTTTTAAAACATTAACTAATGAACTTTTATATTAAACTAACCAATAACTTAGTCTGCAATATATGAGTCATCCAAATATAATCTCAATCATAAAACTAAATGAATGAGTTCTCCAACTAAATCCTTGTATCCCATCAACATCTATTACAATTCTTAATCTAAAGAAAAGTCTACCAACTTAGTAGTATGGGAAATAGTCGAGGTCTCGTGTTCCCTCATTGGGAATGTCACATTCCTATTGTTTATCTTTAAATATCATTGTGTATGTGCATGCATTGAAACATAGATCTCCCGTTCAAGCATCGTTGTGTGACAAGTATTTCCCTTATCATCGAATTTGACGAATTAGTTGTAAATTATGATGTTTAGTTCCCATGTGGATCAAACATCATATTTAACAATTGATTCGTCAGGTCTGTTAAGAGGAGTATTTGTCACCAAATGATTCTTGAATTGTCCGTGTGGACAGTTTGGGAATACATAATCCTGAACCACGTGTTAGTTGCTCATGCTTATTCTAATTTGGGGAAATGTCCGTCAGTCATCCCTATTGTTCTTTGGGTACATATTTGACAAGGTGAGATCATTGCACCAAGTCTAAATCGTGTACTTGGAGAGCCATGGGGAGGTGCTGCCGAAATTTCCACAACTCTGGATTGGAACACTTGAGCTACTGACTGTTGGGGATTATGTATTCCTGAATGGGATAGGAAAATCCCACCCATTAGTAGTCTTGTCTGATCTTAATCATAACGCATAAATCATGCATTCCATCTTCGGATATAACAGTCATTTCCATTGTCTTCTATTACCAGTGATCACTGAAGGAAGATGGTATCCACCATAGACAAAACTTGGGTTACAGCAGATCGGTTAAGTGTTGCCTATGAACAGGGGGTCAATAATTTTTTAGATTTCGCATTGTGTAATACAACTCGAACTGATGGTAGTATCAAGTGCCCTTGTAAGAAGTGTTGTAACCGATATTATCATGTTCGGACTTTAGTACATGAGCATTTGATATGTGATGGGTGGGATAAAGGTTATGCAGCTGGCATGTAGATATATCACAGGGAATTTATGCGGAATAGAGCTTCTTTTGTGCCATTACATGAAGACAATGCTGGTGAAACATCCCCTCGAGATGATATGCATGAAATGTTGCAGGGGCATTCGGGATGCGACGTACTGAAGAAGAGAGAAGTGAAATGTCAGAGAGACCCAACGCGGAGGCGGCTAAATTCTATCGGTTAGTGGAAGATGCCGATCAGGAGTTATACCCCGATTGCAAGAAATTTAGTAAACTTTCTTTCATCGTTCGGTTATTTCATATTAAGTGTCTGAATGGATGGAGCAACAAATCATTCACCATGTTACTTGAATTACTTAAGGAGGCACTACCTGAAGGCGAAACATTGCCTGAGTCCTTCTACCAGTGTAAGAAGATAATTGGTGAGTTAGGTCTTGGGTACAGCAAAATTGATGCATGCCCTAACGATTGCATGCTCTTTTGGAAAGAAAATGCAAACGATGTAGCATGCTCTGTATGTGGTAGTTCACGGAGGAAAGACGCAGACGACGGTTCAGGCCCTCCGTCATCTAAGAAGGAACACAAAATACCTGTAAAGATTTTGCGCCACTTTCCACTCAAACCTAGACTACAAAGAATTTACATGTCTAACAAAACAGCTTCCTCCATGAGATGGCATGCAGAGGGTCGCACTAAGGATGGAGTGTTAAGGCATCCAGCTGACACTGAAGCTTGGAGACACCTTGACGAACAGTACCCGGACTTTGCTTCAGAGCCCCGCAATCTCAGGCTTGGGTTAGCAAGTGATGGTTTCAACCCATTCGGGCATATGAGCATTGCATATAGCACTTGGCCTGTTGTTTTGATCCCATACAATTTGCCTCCTTGGATGTGCATGAAACAACCATATCTGATGATGTCTTTACTTATTCCTGGTCCCCGTGCTCCCGAAAATGATATTGACGTATACTTACAACCGCTAGTAGATGAATTGATTGAATTGTGGAATGACGGTATTTGCACTTATGATGCATCACTTAGACAAAACTTTCAAATGAAGGGAGCCTTGTTGTGGACAATAAATGACTACCCTGCATATGCGAACTTGTCAGGATGGAGCACCAAGGGCCGTTATGCCTGTCCCCATTGCAATGAAGACACTTGTTCTCAATACCTGAAACACGGGCGTAAGTTCTGTTATATGGGTCATCGTCGATTCTTGGGGGCTACTCATAGATATCGCAAGAACAAACAATCTTTTGATGGAAATATGGAACCAAGAACTGCTCCGATGTCACAAACAGGGTCCGAGCTGTTAGAGCAAATGGTCGGCCTAAACGTCATACTTGGCAAGCATGATTTGAACACATCAAGAAAGAAAAGACCATGTCAGGATATTGTAGAGTATATTGGCTGGAAGAAGGTGAGTATTTTTTTCAGTTTACCGTACTGGAAACACCTATTAATACGTCATAATTTGGATGTGATGCATATTGAGAAGAATATATGTGACAGCATTGTGGGCACGTTATTAAACATTGAAGGAAAATCGAAGGATAGCTTGAAGGCTCGTCTAGACTTAAAAGAGATTGGAATTAGACCGACTCTTCATCCACATAAAGTAGGCCAGAAAACTTATTTGCCCGCAGCATGCTTCACGATGTCGCCAGAAGAAAAAAGTTTGTTTTGTAAGGTACTGGCGAGTGTTAAGGTCCCGGATGGTTATGCAGCCAACATTTCACGATGCGTAAATTTGAAGGAGCGCAAAATCAGTGGCCTGAAGAGCCATGACTGCCATATATTAATGCACCAACTTCTTCCTTTGGCCGTTCGGAGATCACTTCCCCAGGATGTGAGTGGCACGTTGATAGAGTTATGCGCCTTTCTTAGAGAATTATGCACAAAAGTTGGCACAGTAGATGACTTCACTAAACTTGAGGCTCGCAGTGCAATTATATTGTGTCATCTTGAGAGAATATTTCCCCCTGCCTTTTTTGACATAATGGTGCATTTGGCCATCCATTTGGCCGGTGAGGCAAGGGTTGCAGGTCCTGTAAATTACCGATGGATGTACCCGATCGAGCGGTAAGTGCAAAAATAATATAATGTTTTCACTGCCTTTCCGTTTAATGTTAGAGATAAGCTAAGTAATCACACTTTTTTTCCTGTATCAGATACCTGCATACCTTGAAGTCTTATGTACGCAATAGAAGTAGACCTGAAGGTTCTATTGCAGAGGGATACATTGCTGAAGAATGTCTCACATTTTGTTCGAGGTATTTGGAGGATGTTGAAACAAAGTCCAATCGAGTGCCCAGAAATTATGATGACCACAGCACTACAACATATGAAGGACTGCCCATTTTTTCTAGACCTGGGCGTGCTTTAGGAAAGGAGGAGACGATACATTTATCCTATGAGTCCTCCACGCAATTACATCGTTATGTGCTCTTCAATTGCCCTGAAGTTGCCCCATTTATTGAGTAAGGATATTGTATGCATTATTTGTCTGTCAATAGTAATTTCTGTATTAATCATCAGACGTAATGTACCTCGTTAAAATACAGGAAGCATTTGGATGAAGTAACACGAGAAAATTGCGACAGACGACAAATCGACATTGAGCGCATCCACACTGATGCGTTCGCCGGATGGTTCTCTTCAAATGTAAGTTTCAGTCTAATCATCATGTCACACACCTACAAAATAGTAAAATATCTTCAGAGTTATTAATGTGTTTGTGATTTAACAAAAAATGTGAGGTTAACACAAACAGGTTTCTATGTTGATTCGTGGAAGTCCAAACCATGTACGTGAAGATCTGATATGGCTAGCACGTGGTCCTTCGAAGATTGCGAGGACATATCAGAGGTTCGTTTGTTAATGGGTTCAGGTTTCGAACAAAACACATTGACAGGAAGAAGAAGACCTCAAATAGCGGCGTGGTCGTTACTGCACAAACTACAAGGTTTAAATCTGTGAATGATCAAACATCGCGGACATGTGATGTTACTTACTACGGTGTTTTGCAAGAAATTGTTGAGCTTCACTATTATGGTGGGAGAAAAATCGTGTTATTTAAGTGCGATTGAGTTGATGGTATGGCCGAAGGAAGGGGTGTCAAGCAAGACAAGTTCAAATTTACGCTTGTTAATCTTGGACGCTTGCTAAATACAGATGAACCTTATGTGCTAGCCTCTCAAGCAATGCAAGTCTTTTATGTCGAAGACCCAGTAGAAACGGATTGGCACATTGCTATTCAAATTAAACCTAGAGACTTCTTCGACATGCAAGATGGAATTTATTCAAATATGAGAGAGTCATGCCCCGAGACGGATCAACCAAGCATCGCACAATTGGAAGTCACTGGTGTTGATGTCGATCAGATTACTGATCTTAGGACAAATATTATTGGGACAACTATTGATGTACCTTTAATCATAAACCAACCCGAGACATCTGAGTCTGATTAGAATCCCGAAGATAGTGATATGCATGTTTAAGATGTAAATTGTAATAGTGCTTCTTATTAAGAGTAACACTGGTTCTTCATCTTTCGTTGTACTGCAAACACTGGATTCTTGTAGCTTCTCTGATGGGGAGTGGACAATTCCCTCAAGAATTATTTCACATATGGATCTCTTTTGAAGTATCTCATGTCAATTCTATTGTCTCTTTTTCAATTGTTTGCTTATATGTGTAATCATTTTTAATGCTAATGTATTTCGCCACACAGGTTGCCGTCACTACCGGGCAACCCATCTCCAAAGAGTAAGCTCTATGACAAAAATATTTTTAATGCTAATGTATTTCTAATGGTTGCCGGTTTTAACCTCTCTAATATTTACATGGTTCTCCCTCCACTTAGTCATGCTCGTACAAGATCTGGATTAAACCCATTTATTTCTTGTTATTATTAATGAACCTATTGCCTTCCTACTGCTAGCATACTTCTTAAACCCATTTCATTATTTGATCTATCTATTAAATGAAGACTAAAAATCAAAAGAGTACAGGCTTAACTGACCCGTGTATCGGTTAATTCATGTTACTGATATTGTGGACCTGAAGTCACTTGCCTTGCTTTGAGAGTATATAAAGTTTTAGAGTATATAAATTTTGCATTAACAAAATGTATCAGGTCTGTTCTTTCTCAATTTACTAATTCAAGTTCCATCTTAAAATTATTAACAATAAAGTTAATTTGATGCTTGTTCATGTCATGCTTATTAAAGAGTTTCAGAGTAGTACTATGTAGTTGGAACATTTACTTGTACATATGATCTTAATGATATTTGAATTGCAAACACTGTCACTATGAGCGCTTCATTTTTAATACTTGAATGTCTTTATTTTTATATACTGATGTTATCGCCATTATTGTTGTTGATTACAATATTATATTTCTCATATCACTAAAAGAGATTTTATACAGGGATGCAGACATATGGGAAAAGGTCCCATCGCCGTCAAAGCATGAGTCAGGCCGAGGGATCCCAACATGAACAGCATGGGAGTTCTAGCCAGCTTATGGGACCGTCTCAGGGATACCCACCAAACCATGAGGTTGCTCCCGAACCACACCATCATGAGGCTGCTTAATCATCAGGTTATTAATTTTCATGATGACGATTATTGATTTATATAGCTTGTGCATTGAACTTGTGTAAATCTGATAAGATTTAATTTGTTTATTGTGTCAAGGTGTTCCGCCACTTAGACGGACTAGGGGTCCGAATAAGGCCATTCCACCACCTCCACCTGGCCAGGACCGCATCCTAGTTCCGATTAACAACTTGGGACAGCCCACCGGGAATGAAGCAGGGAAACTATCACGATTTATAGGCACCTTGGTGAAGGATGGGGATATTCTCCCCATCAATTACACGGACTGGCGGCAAGTTCCTGATTCGCTGAAGCAGGGGGTCATGGATAGAGTATTGGTAATACAAAAGTTTGACTTATGTCAAAAAAAATTAAGAAATTTTATTTTAAGTAGAAACCTTTTGAGTACCTATTTACTTCTTGTTTTCAAACATTTTTTAAATAAATTATGACATTCAAGAATACATAACCATTAATGTTATACCTTGGTATTCTAATGAATTTACTTGATGCAGACGGTATTCAACCTCCCCCTGAGAGAGGAGGTCCGGGAGTGGGTAGACACTAAGACCGATGTGCTGTGGAAGAGCTGGAAGGATAAGCTATTTGCTAAATGGCACAGAGCACATCTCTCACTAGATGAGCAGATGACCCTTGTCGATCCTCGGGCCATCCAATCACAGTGGAGGGAGTTGGTGGCACATCGGCGTACTGATGAGGCGAAGGTAACTAATCTTAATGTATGAAGTTTATATCTATTTACTCATTCAGTATGCAACACCTGTTAACATTTGATGTTCTTAACTAATATTTGTAGGCTATGAGTAGGAGAAACAAGGAGAACAGGTCGCAGCTTCGTACCGCCCACACGGCAGGGACGCGGAGTTACGCCCAGTATAGGGCTGCTGCCGTATGTAGCATTATAAATTCAATTTTATTTATGCATGTATTATCAAAAAATAAAGTTAATGTGGGTGAGATTGCTAGCTCATTGCTACATATATTAGTTAGAGGTAATTAAACTATATCCCGCAATAAAACAGTCTGTATCAAGCTCAAATAACTGGTTAAACATGGTGGGCTGGCGAAAAACTGCATCCAAAAAAATCTTATAGAACCATTGTAGGATATATAATGATGCCGCAAGTTCAGCTGTATACAACGGGGTATCCAGGCCACCGCTTTGGTTGATCACAATGACAAAAAAATTTTAATACGACAAAAAAATTCATACTTTGGGAATTCTTTTGTTGTGAATTCCATTGCATTTGAAGTTACAAACAAATCAGCTTGGTATTTCCTAACAATATGACTTATGCAAAATCAGCTTGCAAAAATAAAGACAAAGAATTTAGCCTGCAATGCAATGGAGATATTTAGTATATGGAAAATAATATTCTCATATCACTTTAATATGCTCTCTCTCTCTCTGCTCTCCAAACTTACTGGGGTTACAAATGTCTTTCCCCTCCACCAGATTGTATTTGTGACTGTTATATACTGTATAGACTAATAAAAAAAATTTGTTCACCAATATTTGAGTTTTCCTAGGAAATGAGTGAACATACCCAAGCCTAATTAGCCCCTTTTTAGAGGTTGAAGTTCTGGTATTTATGTCATATCCAGGCATCAGATTACCTCTAGTGCACGCCTGGCCCAACCTCGGGCATCCATTCATCGTGCGGCATTTGGTGCTAAAAAGGGGAGAAGTCATTTCATTTTCTCCTCTGGGCCTCGGGCGTGCACCAGAGGTAATCTGTTGCCTCATATCCACATGTATCTGTAATTGGGTAACATAGCTTAAATGGTATATGGGAAACTGAGATTCTGAGCCAACGGGTCGGTGATTTTGCAAATGTCACGGTGATTAAGCCTGGCTAATTCTTTTGTTCCAAACAAATCTTCAGAAGGATTTTGCAAGCTGATTTTGCATTGCAGGCTAAATTCTTTTGTTGTGAATTCCATTGCATTTGAAGTTTAATTCCAGCTTGTACTTATATCTTTTGTTGTGAATTGTGGACATACTCTATATGGACCATTAAACATTGATGGTCTGCCTCTTAATAGTAGTGCTCCTCAAAAAGTTTCATACGTAGAAAAAGGACAGACTCCTCAGAGAATCTGCCTCTGCAGCATCTAGTAGTAGCATTTTTCTAGCTTTGACAAGAACTAATCAACTTTAGTTTCACATGTAAACTCTCCCATCAACGAGCACTAAATGCATCATGTAATTAACCACGAATACATCAATTACTCATCTATATATGTCCAATATTACATGTGAGACTGATGATGTACAGTATTTTTCATATATATATGTACAATATTTTTCAATTGATGTCTAACATTTTATAAATTGTTGTTTTCATCACGAGGATAGCAAGCCCAGGATCCAGACGGGCAAGAGCCGGACCGCATGAAGATGTATCATATGATGCATGTTCGGCGAGATGGGACATTTTTCGATCAGGCATTAGCTGATCTCTATGTATGTCTTATCATTACATGATCTGATCGATTGTTTATAAATATCAATTTTGTAATTATATATTCATAAATTGTAATCACCTAAATTTTGTGTTGCAGACTCAGATGGATGAGCTCGTTAGCCAACATCCAGAGGGGACCACTAGTAGCACTGCAAGGAACGAGGTCTTCACCCAGGTCATGGGGCCGGACACGCATGGGCGGGTTCGTACATATGGATTGGGTGTTAAACCCTCCCAGTTACACTCTGCAGATTCTGACCAGTGGAGGAGGAGGGCCGAAGAATTGGCTAGCCAGAACGAGAGTTTGGTGGCTAAGCAAGATGAGATGCGGGCTGAGTTGACTATCCTTCACTCCAGGATGAAGGTGTTTGAGGACTGGATGTCCCATATGGGCGGCGCATCACATATCCCCTCCGGATCGACACCTGTCCCATATATGGATCCTGATGCTACACAGACTCCAGATGATATAGACTCTCTATGACACTCTCTCTCTCTGACTTCTCTACTATCGACACTGTTTGGTTGATATTAGTCCCCGTACACTTTCTTATTAAAGACCATTGTTTTTTATGCTCTAGATGTCCCATATGCTTATTTTACTTTATATCAGTTGTTGGACTGAATGGATGTACAGGTTTTTTTTATTACACATGTTGAATGTGAAAACAAGTTGAAAATTTGCTTATATTTGTAGGTTTTAGGTTGAAAATGTGAATAGATGGGTAATGTGAATGCATGGATCGATGTTTAGGTTGAAAATTAGATTGTGATGTATAGGTTTTATACAAGTATTGATTGCAGGTGTTCGGATTTGTATACAGGTTGCAGGTGTTTGGATGGGTCATTTGTTGAAAATATGAATGGATGAATATATTGATTGCAGGTTTTGTACAGGTACAACTGTAACAGACTTAAAAAAAATATATATACATATTAGTGACGGAAATATTTCCGTCACTAATACCTCAAGCTAATTAGTGGCGGACATATTTAGGGTTGGACCATAGCTAAATTAATTAACCACGGTTAAGGGGGTGTAAAAATAGGGGCTGGCAAGTAGGATTGGATGGTTCCTTACTATGCCCAAGAAATTAAATTTTGGTTTATTCCCTTTTTTGCCCCTGGGCCTTTTCGGTTTTTACAAGGAGGTATACAAGCTTTGCATGTTCTCTTTGATAATTCCTTAGTCTTCTCTCATCATTGTCTGTCAACAAATAGAGGTGAGTACTTCTGACCCTTAATGCTCAAGTCCTTTCAAAGATCAAGGAGAGCTTAATGTTTAGAATGAAATATCGTTTGGTTAGAAAAGGGATAAGGCTCAAATTTTTTTGTTTTCACAAGGGTAGGACACTCTATGATGTTTGTTTAGTGTGAATAGAACTGGCTTTCTAACATTCTTCGTCATTTGGTACAACTTGCTTTGTAACCAAGTACCTTTTTTTTTGGGGACATGGTTGCTTTGTATTGCAGCACATTTGTTGTGTTATGACCGAACCTAATTCAGGCTGCCTACGTAACTAAATAGGGATCAGGTCAAGGACAAGTTCAGCTAAAAAAGACCGCATGTTGTTGGTTGCTCTTGCTGGCTGTTCCTCTTTTGAATTGTCATTTTGACATTCAAGGGGTGCCCTGTTGTGGGTTTTGAAAGAAAGACTATTTAGGCTCAAAATTCTAATAGTGGATATATATAACACGAGTAAGCGAGGTGTTGTGAAGGTTTATCCAAGATGGCCTCCTATCCTTTCCTCGATTTGGTCGAGAGCACTATAAGTCATTGCTCGTCTCATTTTGGTTGATTGACATTTGATGGCTCAGATAGGTCTTCATTTTCCTGCATTATTCTTGTCTTGATTGGATCAAACTATAAAGAGCATCTACTGATTTGAATGATCAACCTTTATCAATTTGTTCCTTATAGGCATTAGAAACTAGTTCAGTTCCCAACTTAAAGCATCTCAGAACTCAAAAGAACTTGACTAAAAAAAAGTAGTTTATTAAAATACCAAAAAGGTGGACAGACCGGACAACAAAACAGAACAATGACCACTAGCTACTTGCTTGAACTGAAACGAATAGTAGAGAATGATATGGGCCACCACGGTCGACAATGTACCAGAAAAAGAGGTACGAAAAGAGACACAACACAAGTAAATTTGTTCAAAGATCAGCTGTAGAAATATTCTGGTTGAAGTGCCTCAGTTCGCAGGAGGAGCATGATTGAGGAGAGGGAGCCTGATTAATGTCCGTGTTCCCGTGCAAGCAAGTCTGTCTTCTGTCTCCAGCAGGTCCTGATTGCATGTTTTAAATCATAACACCTATACGTAAGATGTCCTGGTAAAATGATGATATCGCAATGTTGTTTCGGTCGATATCCCTTTGGGAGAACAGTCGGAGGGGGTTGTGGATCTTCAGGGGATCAACTTCTTGTTCAACAAGAATGAGAGGAGTGCTGTTAGAGAATATGGGAGCGGAGTGAATGCCCAGTTTTTCCTCTGTTCAAGGGTCATCTGGTGAGAGGGCAATTTACCTGAGGGTGCTGAGCTTGCCGAATTTGTCAATCTTGTTGTCGGGGCAAGTTAGAGACCCGAATTGGTATGGCTACCACCATATGTTTATCATCCTCCTTCTTTATTATCCTTCCTGGATGTACGGAGTACGAGAAAGAAGATACGCCCTTTGTTCCATGAAAATATTGAATGACCCGCTGTCACCCATTGTTGTTTCGATCCTGGCACCGCACTTGGCCATGATGCTGAAGTCTGAGATAGGTCGTGCTATCAAGAGAGTCTTGAATGGATGCTTAAGGGTGCGAAGAAAGGTTGTTACCAATTCTTCTTCCGGCAGAGAGCTGCTTATTTCTAGCTATTTTCTCTCCATCGAACTAAGTACTCGATAAAGGTTTCATTGTTCCTCTGAGACATTCTCTCCAGATCCGCCCTCTGGGGGACTAGATCGACATTGTATGAATATTGGGCAAAAAAGATCTCACACAGGTCTTCCCATGTCCGAACCTGTTGGGGTCTACCTTGATGAACCACTATAGTGCAGCTCCTTTCAAGCTCTTCTGAAATAGCTAGACTAACAACTTGTCCCCGGTGCTCGAGCTGGAACAATTCTCCTCGGTATGCTCTCAAGTGTGTCTCAGGACAACCTTTCCCACTGTATTTTTCAAAGTCGGGAACCTTGAAGTCCTTGGGCATTTGGATTCAAGATGTATGCACACATCCTTGAAGTTAGTAGACTTGCGGGATCCCTGATTTTGCCTCACCAGCTTCTACTGTTTTTTCGTTATCTCCCGTATGCATTTGAGATTGGTCAGAACTTGAAGATACGTAGGCAAAGCGTATGAGGTTCACCTCCGGCCCTGGCATCCTCTTCCTCGTACTGGTTAATGATGAGTGGTGAGATATGGCGAGTAGGTTGGGGTTGGATTGGCGGAGGAGGGATGTTGAAAGTGAATTCCGATGTTGTTGGTTTGATGGTAGGGGGATGTTGAGGGTGAGTGATGGTTGAGCAGGAGGTGATATAATGTTGATGGTGGGTAGTGATGGGATAAGGTTGGAAGCAGATGGTGGATTAGGTTGTGATGGCTTGTCGCCTCGACCGGTAGAGAGTTGGAGGAAGAGAGGGTATGAGTCACTGCCCGCATAAAATCCTGGACCATATTTGTTAGATTTTCAATACTCCGGGCATTTTCTGCTAATCTTGTCTCAAAATCTGGGACCTGTGGCTATATGTCGGGGTATCAGGGCCAGTCTCTTGGCTTTCTCGAGGGTCCTTGCTGCAGTTGGTGATTAGGTATCAATGGTTTTGCTCTTCAGATAAGTACTTAGCTAAGGGTCTGCTCCTGAAAAGGGGGAGGTATAAAGTAAGAGTCGGGATAGATAGGAGAGCTGGAAAAATGAAAGACATGCAAATGACTTAATAGAGTCTAGTTGACACGGGGACAATGCCCCTGGTCTGGAAGTTTGGAATGACATGCAGGAGGGAGGAAGATTGATTTTTTGATTTTTTTTATCAGGGTATGACATAAACAAATGTGGTCCGATAGGGTAGGCGGAAAGAATTCTGTTCTACTAACCTGGGTTTTGGTAGCTAGGGCCTGCTGGGCCAAAGTTGAAGTGGGTTAGTTGGCTCACCCATTGCAACTTAGGATTTGAATCTCACATTTATGTCTAGAGACGGGTATAGGGTATTTTTATACAACAAAAGGCTCAGTACATGCCCCCTGGATGAGTGTTTATCTGGATTAGAATGTCTTGATACTCAACTTGGTTGGGGGACATGTATAGGGTACAAGCAGGTTAGGGTTTAGTGTATCCCTCTAGATGAGTGCTTGTAGAGTATACCTCAGCCTAATTCTACATGTATGCATGCTGGTGTAATGCAGGGTGTCCTAAAGGAGGGGGGATCACTTAACACCGTATATGCGACTCCCCGGTATAGAAACATACCCAAAAGGGACGATTGGTGTATGCGGGAGCGTTCAGAATCCTTCCTTGAGTGTAATCACCCAGCAGAGTAATTCCGCTGACCTCCAAGACTTTTAAGCCTCTGTCACTAAGGATAATCATCCAGCAGCTGTAAGCGTATTAAGCCTGACTATAGGTAAAAGGGTTGTTACACTATAATGATATGCATGAATGGGCATTTACAAAAACACCAAAAAATATAAAGAATTAGTATTTGATTAAGCACTAAGCATTTTGATTAATATTGAGATTAATTTGGCTCAAGTGTAGGTTTCGGCTTGAACCGTCCCCAGAGAGTCGCCAGAGCGGTGAGAATGAGAATTTCTTACCCACTTTCACATTTTAGTTTGACTGAGAGTCGCCACCTATTCATTTTAAGGGATAGGTTCCGGGTATTTGTTCATTTGGATAAGGCAAATGGTCAATTCAGAGTTAGGGTAAGTGGTTCGATTAAGTCCCGGGGAAAGTGTTAGGCACCCTACGACCTCCATTTTGCAATGGTTACCTACTCCCTAAATTTAAGCCAATTTAATCTCAATATTAATTACGATGCCTAATGTTTAATCAAATGTTAATCAAGAAAGAGAGAAAAGCTAGATGGCTAGGGTCGAACCCGGGTTGAGTTACCTACGTACTACATTGGGGTGAGATCAGACTTAGCGTAGTTCTGGCACATGAGCCCGTGGCCAAGGCTAAAGAGTGCGTGTGTGTGTGCATAGGATGATCAAGGGTCTAGCCAAGGGCTAGGGTTTAGTTGACCGGGTAGTCAAGTGCAAGGTTTGGTCTAACTGTGGTTAGAAGGGTGTTAACCATGGTTTGGTAGGCTAAACAAAGGTCAAAAAAGCCTAGTAAGCATGTTTTTGGTCTTTTGTATTTTTTAGATTTTTTTGGTATTTTGAGATTTTATCATTTTTATTTTTTATTTCATGTAGGTAGGATTTGGCAAAACTTAACTAAAGTCAAATTTAATCCAAGAGAAAGATTAAGGAAAAGTTAGGCTAAAAGATTATATTTAGGACATAAAGAGGGGTGTGCATTATGAATAGTAAATGGTTTATTGTCAATACCTATTTGGTTGGATTGGTGTTGATAATCGATCAAATACCATTGCTTTGATATGAGACATTTGGAAATGTCTTCATTAAGTCCATAAATCATCATTTATCCATTCAAAATAGAACATAAAGGAAAAAAGAAAGAAATGAAAAAAAGTGACAAGTGGAGAAAATGAAAACTCATCATCTCCTCAATATAGTCATTTTAACACTATTATGAATGATGTAATAAAGACTCTAAAGATGAAAATTTGAGTGATGATAAGTTTCCTAAATGATTCTAGATGAAGGACTAGATCTAAATGAAGAAACAAAATGAAAAGACAGGTATAGCTTTGTTTTCACTCTCTATGAGCCTACCCATATCCACACTAGTGGGTACATAGAAAAGAAATAAATATTTACATGAGAAAAAAAAAAGAAGACATCTCCTTTCTTTTGAGGTGGGATTCCCTAACACCATTAGATTGGTGTAGAGAGACTCAACTAAACTTGAAAAGTGAGAGGTCTTTCCAAATGGTTCTAGAAAAAGACTAGAAATATAAAAAACAAATAAAATATAAAGTAAAGAAGAACATGAAGAATAAATGGAGGAATGCCTACTCCTCCAAGACTTCTTTTCCAATGCTCCAAGAGGTGAGGAGTTTTTAGAGTCCAACAAAGGAAGAGAGTTAGTGAAGAACTCTAGGCTTTTAGTCATAAAAATTCTCTACACACACTCTAACCTTAGCTTCTTCTAACTTTCTTCAAGACTAAAAAGAAATCTAAGGGGTGAGACACTACATGAAAATGCGCTAAAAAACGACGGCCTAAACCCATCGTTGAAAACAAAATTACGACGTCCTTTGGGCCGTCGTGTAGTCCGGGGGGAACGGGGGTGTAGTTCACCATAACGACGGCCTATAGCAGTCGTTATGATGTCGGAAAGAACGACGGCCATTAGCATCGTTTAAATAAACGGCGTTTATAAAGCCGTCGTTGATTGCCGCGGAATTACTATTTTTTGAAAAAATTTAATTTTATTATAAACGACGGCCAATAGCCGTCGTTTTGAAGAAATGTTTTTTAAAAAAATATACTATTTTTTCCTGAATGAACCTGTCAGTTATACATTTACTGCAAATTCGCTTAATATACCACTACAAGAAATTTACCGGGCAGTGATGGAATAGTAGTGACGGAACTTTTTTCCGTCACTAATACAGACCTATAGTAATGGAAAATACTGTCGTCACTAATAGTCCGTTCTACTAAGGAATTTTTTTTATGTGATTAAAATGAGTATTAGTGACGGAATTTGTTCCGGCACTAATATGGTTGAAATACTAGTGACGGGTATATTCCGTCACTAATGACATTAGTAACGGAAATGAGTTATTGTCACGGATGTTTTACCTTAATATGAGATTGACGTTAGTAGTGACGGAAATATATCCGTCACAATTAGCTCAATATTATCAGTGACGGAAAAAAAAATCCTCACTAATATGCTCCCTGTAATAGTCACGGAAAAAATACCGTCACCAATGAACGGCATATTATTAAGGACGGAAATATTTCCGTCACTACTAATCTCGAGTTAATTAGTGGCGACATATTTCCGTCACTACTAATGTTAATATAAAATCCCGCACCAAAAACCCGTGAACACCCTCACTTGTTCCCTAATTGTTGCCGCTGCTTCCCGCCGTCCTCACGCCTGACGCCCTCCGGCCACCACGGTGAGTCACCTCCCTCTCTCTCTCTGCTCTCTCTCCCTTCCGGCCACCACGGTCGGTAATATAGCTCCGACCGACGAGGAGGATGATTTTTCTCTCCTCGTCGGTCGAGATGTAATGTTACAAATCCTCTGTTATCTTAACCAAGGAATGTAATCCATCGCTTTTTTTGTTTGTTGATTGCCTCTTCGACTTTTATCACTAGACATGTGTGATTGAAGGTATGTTTGATACTTCCTGTGAATGCAAATAATAGATCTTTAAATTAAGTATTAAATGTGTTAAAATCAAAATAATAATTGTAAAGATATAAATATCAAATTTTGCTTACTTCTCCCACTCAGCATTTTCAGGCATTGTTGTAGAACCCATCTGCGTGCTTGCTGGTAAAGCAAATGTGGGAGACGGTAGGCCTTTCCCTTTTTATCGATAGGATAGGCAAATTCAACTTCATCATCTCTCAATGCCCTTCGTCCCCGCTTATGGCTTCCTTCCCTACCATTAGGCATGTACTCCATGCAGAACCTCATTGATTCTTCCATGAGGAACTGTTCTGTAATAGAGCCCTCTGGAAAAGTTTGATTCACTACATATCGTTTGTATGTTTTCATCATCCTGTAAACGATAACATCAATCAACTATTGATACGATACCTTTGAATTAAAAAAAACTATGTAATCCAAAATAATTTTAATTTACCTCTCAAAGGATACATCCATCGATATCTAACAGGTCCGCAAACCTGTGCCTCCTCTGCCAAGTGCACAACGAGGTGTGTCATGGAAACAAAAAATGATGGCGGGAAGTATTTTTTGAACACACATAGTGTTTCAACAATGCGTTTTCTCATCTCCGAAAGCTCAATACGGACAATAACCTTGGAACATAGGATATTGAAAAATATTGACAATTGTCGAATAGCAGCACGCAATGGCTTATGTCTCTTGAATGCGTGCATCAATAACACTGGTAGTAGTTGTTGTAGAAGGATGTGATAATCATGTGACTTCAAGCCTTTAAGTTGAAAATCCTGCAAACTAACATTATGTTTCCAATTTGCACTGTATCCGATAGGAACCTTCAAATTATGCAAAGTTTTACAAATTATCTCTTTCTCCACTCGAGACAAAGAAAAAGGAGCTTTTAGAAAAGATACTTTGTCATTTTTTTCAATCGGCCATAGATTTCTTTTTATCTTCATAGCCTTAAGGTCCTTACGGGCTTCAATATCATCTTTTGTCTTACCCTTAGTGTCCATAATTGTTGCAATTAAATTCTCTGCAATATTTTTTTCCACATGCATTACATCCAAATTATGACGAATATGCAAATCCTGTACAAATGAACGAGATATGTTATTATCAATGCGATATATTCCACAAAACATTAATATTATAAAACATCTTATAAAGCACCTTCCAGTATGGTAAGTCAAACAAGATTGATCTCTTTGACCATGCAGTGCTTTCCTTGGTCGTGGACTTCTTCCTCTTCTTTCCTGCTACCTTTCCAAACTTAGTCTGAATAGCTTCCATTTTGCATAATACTTCAAACCCACTCAAACGGCGAGGATGTTTCCTAAGTTCTTCTTTCCCATTAAATTGTGATTTTTGATTCCTGAAAGGATGACTTAAATCTGCTAGGAATCTTCTATGACCCATGTAGGCAAACTTTTTTCCATGTGATAGCCACACTGAGTCTGTCCCTTCACTGCAAACAGGACAACCATACTTTCCTGCGGTCCTACAACCCGAAAGATGGCCGTACGCTGGAAAATCATGTATAGCCCACAACAAAATTGCTTTCATGATGAACCTATTCTTAGTGTGAGAGTCATATGTTATGGTTCCAGTAGACCACAATTCATTCAACTCTGCGTCCAATGGCTGCAAGTAGACATCAATGTCATGTCCTGGACCATTTGGGCCAGGAATCAATAGTGTTAGTATGGTAAATTCCTTACGCATGCATAATGATGGGGGAAGATTGTAAGGAACAATCATAACAGGCTAGCAACTATAAGAGTTACTCTTGTTCCCAAAAGGATTGAATCCATCTGTTGCAAGGCCTAGCCGAACATTACGTGGTTCAGCAGAAAAGTCACTCCACCTAATATTTAATGATTTCCAACAAGAAGAATCTACCGGATGGCGCATGTGGCTATCATTTTCAACTGAATTTGCATGCCATTTCATACTCTCTGCAATCCATGGTACACTGTACATTCTTTGCAACCTCTGTGTCAATGGAAAATATCTTAGCTTCTTCCACGGTAAAGGTTTAGCCTTCGGCTTTGAGTCGTCCACCGGTTTCCATCTGCTTTCACCACACGTAGGACAACTATCCTTACTAGCATGCTCTCTCCAGTATAGTATGCAATCATTATGACATGCATGGATAATCTGGTAGTCCATACGCAAAGACTTGATCAACTTCTTCGCAGTGTAGGTACTATCCGGCAAAGTGTTCTCATCAGGTAAAATCTTTTTGATCGTTTCTAATAGCTCTGTGAAGCTATTATTAGACCACTGATGTCTAGCTTTCATGCTCAACAACTGAACAGTGACTGATAATTTTGTGTGCTCACCTCGACACGAGGGATATAGGGGTTGCATCGCATCCTCCATTAACTTCTTGAACTGAATATCCTCCTGTGAATCACCTGAAGCTTGACCGTCATCTTTATCATGAACTTCATTTAGGCATGTATCCATGTCATCGGGACTAACACGTCCAAATGTGTTATTCAACATATCTGTCATTCTTGGGTACAAATCTTCATGTTGATTACTAGTCGACGTACTAGGAACCCCAACATTATCATGATTTATCAGAAATGGTTCTCCATGGTTGATCCACCTTGTGTACGACTTATCTATACCATCACATATTAAATGCTCTGAGATAACTTCTAGGGTTTTCTTCCCTTGCAGATTACGACATTTAACACAAGGACAACAATGCCAATCAACACCCTTACAATTCTGTTTTGCGAATGATAGGAATGATGCAACACCTTCAAGGTATTCAAAAGACATCCTCGGTGCTGTCATCCACTCCTTGCTTGGGGGGGTCGAAGAAGACATCTTCTAGTTAGCTGGGTAAATATTCAAAATGATATAAGAAACTTGGAATCTAATGTTCACAATGATATAATTACATATATTATAATGTATTTATAGAAGTTGGCTTTTTGAAACTTTCACCCGAACCCAATCCAAAGTAAGTTTGGGTTTGGCATTTCTCAATTATTCATTTTTTTCCTCACATTCTCTCCGATCTCATCATCATTTCTCTCGAAGAGAAAGAGGAACTCAAAAAATGAAGAAATAGAGTTGGTTTCTTGGTGGCCACCGAGTGTGTGAGGTTTGAGTTATGGAAATATTCTCATTACAGAATGGGTTGTGACAACCGTTGAAACCAAACTACTAGATCAAAGATATATCAGTTTCAGTAGTGACCTGTTTTCATTTGAAACCAACAAACTAACAAATATCTTTGTTCTAGTGTGTGCGGTTTGATTATGTGCTACCCTTTTTTTTCATAGATATTTAAATAGATTTTCAAGTTAACAGTCACCCATGCTTGTTTCGGAATTGAAATAATAGAACTAACTATACTATGCATCAAATCTGCTAAATCAGAACTGTCCAAGGAATGATCTAAGCAATGAGAACCCTAGGAATTTTAGCCATCCCGGATCTTAGTTTAGGCCAAAAACTCAGACACCAGTTTTTAAATAGTACAACCTAGAGTTGTTCACAGATTTTAGGATGCCCAGATTTACAATTTTAAACATGCAAGCAGCAATAGACATGCAAACAGATAAATGAAAAAGATATAAAACAGAAATTAACAGAGGTAGAGATCATACCTGCGACGACTGGGTGTGAAGAAGGAGATGAGGGTGTTTGGTGGCTGGAGGTGCTCAAGCTCGATCCAAGAAATGACAAAATGAAGTCCATAGAACACAAATGGGGGAAGAGCCACTAGTCTAACCGAATGTAGAGAGTTTTCCCTCTTCACAAATCTGAAAAAAATCGATAAGAAATAAAATAAAATGAAAACAAAAGAAGATGTAAAATAGAGAGGGAATTTTATATCTAAATCTGGATTGAGAGAAGATTAAAATTGAGGTGGTAAGAGAGAAAACCAACCTGAAACAGAGGCTATAGAGAAATCAAGAGCTGGCCGGGGATGCAAAAGAGGTGTAGAGGTGGTGTCTAGCTCTGGAGAGCTACTGGCCAGAAGATGATGGAGGGATCAATCCCTCTACAGATAATATATTTTTAAAAAAAACACTGTATCAGCACTGATATTTTAAAAGAAAACATTGTATCAGCAAAAATTAAGATAGTACTAAATGTGATCTATGTAAAAAGCCTAGAATGGGACAATTGTAAGAACAATGAATTATCATTAACACTCAAAACCATCGGAAAATTTCGTAAAAATTAAACAAAAAAAAATTGACAATTAAATTTTCAATACTTTTATTATCTACAGTTCAATTTCGTAAAAATCCACGAAAAAAGTACATCAAATCCAACATCCCGCCTTTCAACTAGAACACTATTCTGTGTTTATTTTTTACACTTCTTAAAGCTTTCTTTTGGGTCTCTCTTTGGCAAAATTTATCTTCACTTTTTTAAACCTTTTTTTCTTCTCTCTCTCTCTCCCTCTCTTTTTTTTCTTTTGAATTTCTCCACCTTGATTTTCTTAAAATATGCTTATGGTAGTTATTATGGTTATTGGATATGGCCTGTCTCTCTCTCCAAGCTTGTCTGATTTTACAGAAATTCTCTATTTCATTTTTATTACCCAAAATACCCCTAATACATGTGTTTTCAACTAACACTCTCTCCGATCAAAAAGAGAAGAGTGAGTCTCAAAAGAAAGGGAAATGTTTATGAGATTCTTCAGCCCCAACTAATCCACCATCTCCGTCTCCGTGATCTTACAATTTACAATTGTCTACTGTTCAATTTCATAAAATTGTAGCAACTGAGTTCAGAGTTCATATGATGCATTTTATTTTATTTATCTTAACCAAAGGAAAGTAAGCAACATTAACTAATACAGCCCATGTAAGCGAGGACTGTGAGGAGTAGATCTCATCATACGATCTTCCCTAGCATAGCTATCATATGTATCTCATAAGGAAGGTCATTCAAAATGAATAAACGTTTTGAGAATCTGAAACCCAAGTTGGTAACATTGTCAGCTGACTCACTCATTAATTTCATTCTTTGTGAACGTGGGAGATATTGACCTACCAATTTATCCGTAGCAAAAGCTGACAATCAGTCTAAAAGTACCGAAGTCACAAAATTGATAAGAGTCTTGGCTTGAATGGTTTTCACTGCAGAAACTTGAAAAGGAATCGTTTACACAACCAGATTTTCTGATATCTCGTGTTTTATGCTTAATTTAGTCCCTCTGTTCGCAAAATTTCTGCTGCATTTTCAATACTCTTATTATCTACAGTTCAATTTCGTAAAAATTCATGAAAAAAGTACATCAAATCCAACATCCCGCCTTTCAACTAGAACACCTTCACAAATACATCAAACGAACTCCACAAATCTCCATGAATTCCAAAAATTCAATTAGTTTACGGATCGTAATAAAACAACTTCGCAAACACTTTCAACAACGCATGATCTGAAAGCATAAAAGCTCGAAACAATATTCCGGCAGTTAACTTCAAAATCTCATACCTGATCAGGACTTATTGGTCCATAGATCGCCATCTTTGCAGAGGAAAAACCACCTCAGAGAATAATTTACGGATATAAAAGCTATAAATCAACGAGCATTTCAAGAAACTGACCAGATCTTATCGAAATCTGAGGGTGTAATCTGGTGTCGCAGGAAATGAAAAACAGAAAAAAAAAAAAAAAAAACACTTAGATTTGTGTGGAAGCAATTGGTATTGAGATTGATGGACTCGTATAGGAGTCGAGATGCATGTGAATATGAAAAAAACGAGTGAGAAACCGAGAGGAGATGTACATGCCCATTAACCAAAATCCAAGGTGGATATGAAAATCACTGTCAAGCCATGGAAAGTCTGTAACATCAAAATCCCCTAAACCAAAACCCAATCCTTTGCAGTTTAAGAAACAGGACTTTGCTCTCCAACGTGGGAGAATTAGGTAAATCAGAAGTCCAGAGAGCGAACCTAAAATACTTAATGAGAGAATGCTCTTTGATAAAGAAACTGCTAGCAGGATGATGGTTAAGCATTTAGGCAAAATTTATATGAACAAAGGCAAGGCATCTTCTAGATCGCTATGATAAAAATTGCTTAGAATGTGGATCTATAACAACAACAAAAACAAAAATTAAATGAAAAAAAAAAACATGGAAAGTGAATCAAATACACAAAGATGACAGAAAAAAAATGATGGAAAAGTTAAGTAATCACCTCAACAATGTTTCCGACCAGGTAAGGAAGCTGTTTGTTGAGTTTAATCTTATCTTGATGGACTCAGAAGACGAAAAGGAGAGAGAAGATGGCCGGCGACCAGAGGCCAGAGGGACGGCGAGAGAGAGACGTCGGTGAGCAAGCAGCGGCAAGAGGGGAAACCGAGAGAGAGAGCAGAGCAGCCAAGAGAGAGAACAGAGCAGTCGAGAGAGGAAGAAACCGAGAGCAGAGCAGCCGAGAGAGAGAGAGGAAGAAACCGAGAGAGAGAAAGAGTTAGGTTTAGGGTTAGATTCGTATAAAAGAGGGGAAATTTTCTTTGGGTATTTCGCAAAGCACGACTACCATGAGCAGTCGTTTATTGCGTTTACGCGCTACCGACTCACGCAAGCCGCCGTATAATTAACGAGAGCCTTAATCCGTCGTTTTTCCCGCCTTTTGGATGTCGTTTTTACCTCATTTTCACGTAGTGGATGCATGGGCCCAACACAGGGCTGATACTTGTGGCTGATGTGTATGACCTAAGTAGTTTTGATGAGTATTAATATGAATTGATTCAGACCATTCTCCGGTAATGTGGTTTTCCAATCTTTTGTTTCTCCCAACCAAAAGTATGCAGAGTGCAGAGTAGGCAGACTTGATTCACCTGAAGCTTCACTCTCACCATAAACAAGCGTCTGATATGTACAATAAGGGAATGGTAAGGCTTCTACAGTTGGGTACTTGGAACATGACTACAAAAGAAAGGAATTACAGAGATATCGATAGGGGACAGGGAGCATGAGTCAGAGAACCATTGTGGATATCCTCTATCCAAACATGATCAAAGAATTACAAGAATCACTTTTCAGTTTTATCACGGTGAGGATGTTGATTTGGTGGAGATGTAAGTAAAGTTTTGGGTTGATTTTTCCAAACGGAAAGTGCTTTTATGCAACAGTTGGAAAATCAATCTCATCAAATAGATTTGACGAGCTAAACAATACTAGAACTTTTCATCAAATTAAGTTTAAGTTATTTATTTTTTTCAAAAATAACCGGACACAAATTTCAGGAGTAGAACAAAATAAGTTAACCACAATACAAAACCCTAGATCTATTGATCTCAAGAAACTATACTCATAAGGAGGCGAAAAATCAAAGATCAGGCAAAACATCAACGTTTTTCCCTTGCGAATGAAGATTCAAAGCCACTGAATCTGCAATCAAAGAGAATCTGATCTAAGCAACCGAAATGCTGCAAATGAATCCCACAAAAAATGGAAAAGAAACCAAAAAAAATTTTTAGAAAATATCAGCAAAAATTTTTCAAAAAACTTTGTAGAAGAGGAATAAAAAAAAAACAGAGGAACCCCAAAAATTTCGTGAACAAAAAGAAACTACCATTGATAGATCTACAAGATAAATCCATAAAATAAAAAAAATCGTGGATGGAAGGGAAACCGAAAAAAAAAACCCATAAAAGTTCGGCAAAAAAAAGGTTCATAGATGATTAATCACAAAAAAAAAAAAACAAAAAAAAAACAAGAAGAACCCTAGAAAAATTTTGTTCAAACAAGAGAACCAAGATCTAACAAAAAAATTCGGCTTCTACAAGATCATGCGTTGAAGCTTCTACAAGATCATGCTTTGAAGAGATCAAAATCCAAAGATCCACAAGAGAACCCCCAAAAAAACAGTAGATCAACATCAAACAACACCTATGCGTTGAATCAAAACGAAAAATAATGAGAGAGAGAGAGAGACATCGTCGCCGTCCTGATTTGTCACCGGTGTCGGAAAATCCAAAGCTCCCCTTCTTTGTGTTGCTCTGTCTCAAGACATCCGAATGAAAAAACCGATCAAAGCTCCCCTTCTTTGTATAGATGAGCAAGCAGCAGTGAGAGGGAGGAAGAAACCGATCGAGAGAGAGAGAGGAAGAAACTGAGAGAGAGAGAGAGAGCAGTCGTCCGAGCTAGAGAGAGATAGGAAGAAACCGAGAGAAGAGAGTTTTAGGGTTATTTCTCAAAGAACGACTGCCTAGGGCAGTCGTTTATTGCGTCACACATACACGACTCACACCAGCCGTCGCATAATTAACGACAGACTTGAGCTGTCGTTTTTCCCGACTTTTGGTGTAGTTTTTAACCCATTTTCACGTAGTGAGAGGAAGAAGAGCTAGGGTTTCCACTTAGGATTTTGGAGGTGAAGAAATGGCTTATGAGGGTCTTATATTTATAGAGTTTTCAAGGGGTTGTAGTAATTTGGTAATTAATAGAGGGTTGAGTGAGAAGAAGGGAGGTGATGGTTGATCAAAATGGATGTGGTTGATGATTGGGTAATCAAAAAGATATATACTTGATGAGAGGTGATTGAATGGTTAAAAGGAGTGTAAGAGAATTAATTATTTTGTAAGAGGTGTAAGAATGAGTTGTAAGAGGTGTAAGAGAGTAAGAGAGGTGATTGGTTAGTAAAAAAAGTGTGTACTTGGTGAGTGATGATTGGGTGGTCAAAAATGTGTGTAAACACAAAAATTGGGCTATTTGGGGTTTGAAGAAAAAATAAAAGGTCTTTTGTAAGAAAGTGGAAAGTGGGCTTGAGTTTGTGGGTCTTTAATATGGGTTGAATGGATGTGGGTATGTGGACTAGATCTTATGGATCATGGGTTGTTAGTAGATGGGTCATGAGTTATGGTTATTGGACTTTAGCTATGACAATTGGGATTGGGCTATGGTAATTAGGCTTTCACTAAAGCAATTGAGCTTTGGCTAAGACAATTGGGTAATTACGCTTGGCTACTTGGACTTGGGTAATGAAATTAAGTAATTTGGCTTGATTGAGTTGTTTGGGTACAAGTTTGGCCAAATGAGCTTGGGCATTGGATAAACCTTGAAACATTTGAAGAAGCGGGAAGAGGGATAGGGGGTGCAAAATTAGTGTGCTTACAATTACTGTTTGGAACAACCATCTAGTTCACTCAATTTTATGAACTAAGTCAAACCGAACCACGAACTAGTTCGCTCTAGTAGACATCAATACTTTTGTAAGTACCATAAAATACCCCAAAATTTGATTATGTCAATACAAAAAATCTATCGAGCAGTGACAAAATATTTCCGTCACTTTATGCCAAATTTTCCGTCGCTATTATTATTAGAGATGAAAATTTGTCCGTCGCTAATCCATTACTAATGCGACCATGGCTAATGGTAAATAGAGACGAAAATATCTTTCCGTCGCTAATTAGTGATGGTAATTTTCCGTCGCTAATTAGTGACGGTAATTTTCCGTCACTATTGTGTAAATTTAAAATGTGAATTTAATATATATATATATATATATATATATTTTTTTTTTTTTTTGGGTAGGGTCATCATTTACCTACATTAGTATATATTAGCACGGTCAGTACGGTCACAAGTTAGCTGGGGCATTGGAGCTCTTGCAACTCATACTCCAAGGGGATTAGATTCCCAGTCCTCCCCATGGAAGGCCACACTCCTACCACTCAAGCAAGAAAGGGTGGCATTTAGATAAATTATATTAGTTTTGGTTATGCATTTAGAAATCATGGGCAAGAGCTATGTTATAGTTGTCCTTAAGCTCATACTATTCAATCCTAAATCCAAGAGGTGTGACCACTTTCGGTTTGAAATTTGAAAAAATAGGCTATGTCCTCAGACTCATATCTAGCGGTGTGAAACTAAGTAGCATCCAAGTGTAGTGGTCCTTGAAAACTATATGAGCAAAAGTGAAAGGAGTTGTATAAGAGTGGTCGACGACTCTCATATTTTCCAAGGGCAATTGAGTGAGTTAAATGCATCTTTTGCTTCAATTGTCATATATTCTGACAAGTTGAGGTTTCATGCATTTTTTTTTTTCGGTAACGAGGGTATCAGGATCTCTGAGAGCACCCAACTAATTCTCCCAGGCTGTGCAAACCCGTCACTCTATACAACTAAGAAAGATGGGATAAATCCCTGAGGGTGGCCAACAAGGGGAAGGATCACTCATTGGTTGAGGTTTCATACTTATTAACACACATAACCGATGGAGCTAGCTGAGTGGGACATGGGCCAGCTGGCCCAAAGGCCGATTATTTGGCCTGAAGTTTGGGTGGGGTGAGCCTACCTTACTTTAGGTTGGGCTAAGCTTGGACTGGAATTTAGACTCGAAGAAAATTTTAGGCTAAATTTGGGCTATCCTTAATTCAGCCCAAACTTAATCAGGCAAGAAGTACCATACATAAAAGTATTTTATTTACTTATTTTCATTCATCAAAATTTTTATAGGTTTAATTATTGATGAATTATAGGTTTATAAATTTTTTAATGTAATTTTATAATCTTATAGGGTACTAATGATTGATAATCAAATGTAATTATTCTCATTTTCAATGTTTCCAATAAACTATAAATGATAAATTTAGTGTAGTATTATTTAGCCCTAATACCTACATATAGTGCATCTTGGGCTAGGTTGAAGTTAGCCTAAATTTAGACTAACTCAACTTGCAAGCTGTCCATCCCAAATTCAACCCAAACTCAGCTCAAATTTAACTCACAGGTTGTTCAACTTAGGCCAGTCAGAACTCATCTTGAAACCCAATCCCAATGTTAATGTTATGATAACAGCTTATTGATTGAGGGGCTTGGGCTAAGATCGGGTTGGGGTTTTAAACTTCTGACTAAGCCCGAACCCAGCCCAGCCTACCCAAGAGTGTCATTGACATTTTTTATCGATGTCCTAGGATAAGACTCGGGCTCTAATTTCATCACATGTGGATGTAGAAAATCCTTCGCTAGCGCACTGTATGACGAATCCTCTTTGTTTAGACATTCACTACAACACCAAAAATTCTTAAAATGAAAAGGAAAATAGTCACCTCCTTGCTGGTGGAGTGAAGGAAAGTGTCTCATCCCCTTTTTCTCGCCACATGTCCCATTTTTTAATGGTTAAAATTCACAATCCATTAGAGTTATGCATCTAACCAGGGGAGTGGACCAATGAAAATCGGCATTCGGACAAAATTTTCCTTTTATCCCCCTCAAATGTTCAGCGGGGCTAGAGCCCCTGGTCCCCCAGCTCTGCCCCTACTCCCAACGCTATGTCGGCCTGGTTGATACAACCATTTTTTTTTTTCTCAAAGTTGAGGGAGGGCTTCTACCCGCCTGGCCCCATGTGGTTCCTCCCCTCCATCTAACCTTGACTTAAAATTTTTTTTTATAACAACATGTGTTAAAACTTGTTAACCATAATATAATTCCAGGGAAATTAAAGGGGCTTTGTGATGACGAGGAGCGATGAGACGAAAATGCCTTTCTTAATGGGTGTTGTATTCGAAGCCAAAATAAATAAATAAATGGGAGTTATATTTAAAGGACAAAAGGAAGGACCCGACTACCCGACTCTTTCCCGGTAAGACTTCCCTCCGAAAGTAAAATGACTTGTAGCGGGTCTTACGTGACAAATTATTATTATTATTATTATTACTCCCTAAGTCATTAGTATATCAAAAACACATGAACAACTATTTCCAATGCACTAAAAAAACATAACTCATTAACATATTAATTCCATACTTCTCACC
Source organism: Tetracentron sinense (assembly GCA_015143295.1). Classification (NCBI taxonomy): domain Eukaryota; kingdom Viridiplantae; phylum Streptophyta; class Magnoliopsida; order Trochodendrales; family Trochodendraceae; genus Tetracentron; species Tetracentron sinense. The sequence goes on from CM026566.1 coordinate 29,468,002, forward strand.
CTCCAATGGTACGTTTCATCATATCTGCCTTACATCTTGTGTTGCATCAATTGAAAGGGGATCTTTGTTTTCCTCTGCATGTGTAACCCTGCTAATAAGTATTAGCGAGTATTGTAGTAATAATATAGTGTAACTTAGAGAGTATTAAAATGATAAGATTCTCCTCTCACCCTGAATGCTCTCAAACTCCCTTAACCAAGGTTGTTAAATCATAATCGGATTGTATAATTGTTTTAGAACTAATTCAATTCAAATCGTAAGATTTAATATGTTGATTTTTTAAAAAATTGTTAAAATATACAAATAAATACTTAATTAATAAAAATGAAATAATTTATTATTTAAAAGATTTTGTTCATATCTATCAAGAAAAGTAAGTAATGAACATTACATTGCATATACCATACAAAACACAAATGAATTCCATAAAATGAAACATAACCACTAATATCATAAAAAAATAAATCAACAAAGGTAAACTCATAAATTAATATTGTATGAGATCGAGTATCAAAGGACTTGTACAATAAAAAAGATTAATAAAATAAACTATCAAGTGCTTTAAGAGTCTAACTCTCCAATTCCATCTTCTTTTTTCATCATCATTTTTTCTCATTTCAAATCAACAAAAAGAAAACGCTAATAGGGGGTTTGGGATGTCCGTAACAGGAGTTTTCTCATTACTCAATTCTTCTTAAAAGACTTAAAATACTTTTAAAAAGTTAAAATAAATAAATAAATAATAGAAAAAAATTTGTTAAGTATCAGTCCGAAAAAAGGGGTTCATCCTCAAATCGCATAAGTCGCAAGAATCATATGATTTGAATCATAAATCGAATGAAATTTAATCCAATTATGATTTTACCTACGATTTGAAACATTTTACCTTTGACTCGATTCAAATTATTGGATTTGAATCACAAATCGCAATGATTTAAAAACCATGCCATTAACTACTTTAATTCCAAATAAGCTCAACTTCCTAATTATAGGAAAATTAAAATTATAACACATAATTTCATTTTAGTTTTTTCTATTGAGTGCCACCATGAAACTCTAATTATTGGTTTGAGTTTCAACCTCTCCATCAACTAGAGCATGATATGATGCACGACTAATAGAGATTCTAGCAATACATAGTAAAGACCAATATTCAATGATACAAAACCCAAAAACATATGAATTACTACTACTCACTAGGTGAAGAGAATAAATCCCAAAGACACCAAAACCATTGAAATTATCGCTGATATGAAGGTTGTGGCAGTTGGAATGCTTCCTTTGTCCTTCCTCATTACCATTGCTTCAATAATGGGAGAGCCCATGACCAATATGAAAAATGAGAGCAAAATTTGTCCGAAGATCTCATCATAACTGTTCAAAAAGATCACTCTTCCTATTCCTCCAATGAAGGATACCATGTTTAGGATGACTAGTGTTGTCAAGGGAACAAGTAATAGAGTTGCGCTTTCAAAATCGTACTTCCCTGCTTTGTATTGTTCAATTTTCTTGTTGTCGATGACTTTGCTGGTTAGCTCAAAATCAACTTCACTTGCACTAATCAACTTCATTATAGCGCCCAAGAAAGAAAAGAAAGAGCTTGTAGCTGACCTTATAATCCACATCCTTTGTTCTATCCACCAAAGCCCAAAGGATCCCCCAGTAGAAAATACCTCAAATAGATGTCGACAAAGCCATGATAAATAAACCAACGAAAACACAAGAAACCAAGGATTTGAAACCTGTTATGGATATAGAATGGAAATCATGTTAGAGAATCATATGCCCGATTGCTCAATACCATAAAGAGTATAAAATACATTACATGCACTATTACCTTTGGATAAAGTGAGATTCCATTCAAGAGGCATAACTGAGGAATGGTGCCATAGCATAATATGGGGAATGAATGAAGTGGTGAGAGTGCAACATATCCGTAACCCATAGTTTGAAGAATTGGCATTCTCAATAATCCATATGTGAGAGGGCAAAACCTTGAGAAAGCAACTTGGAGCAAACCAGATCCCCATCTCTTGTGTTGAACTAATGTGTCATTCAAATTGATGGGGGAACTACCTAAGAAAGATGGCTTTGAAGGAATAAAATAAACAGAAGTCCACCCTTTACAGTGCAAATGGAACCCTGTGGTGTAATCCTCCACCACTGATTGATACAAGAACCCTATCTGTATTATTAAAGCAACCAAAAACAGGTAGTTATATACTTCATGACCCCCCTAATTAAGTAATAATTCAAGGCATATATAATATGATTTGTAGATATTGGACTTGCCTGTTCACCCCATTGAGTGTCTTTCTCGTAGGCGCAGGAGGCCAAAACTACGGCCTCTTCTAGCCGCGCATCAGTTGCAACTCCATCGTCAATGGTGTACTTGTAGTTTTGGCGTAGCGATGCAATGAACTCATTAGATGAACCAAAACATGGTCTAAGTTTAAGGACATCAATATCTAAGGAACAATTTGAGAATTTGTCAATATACTATATAAGGAAGCAATCTTAGGTTGTAATCAATACAAGAAGCAGGCTGAGTAATTGGATGTTATGGATTCTACTATTGCATAATTTCTCTTTCTTGTTTGAACTTTCAAAAGATCGGAAAAGAAATCTTGCTTACCTTCTCGCATAATACTACCTCCATATAGGGCCTCCCTCTTGATAAAAAAACCTGTACCATTCAATATGGGTCCCTTAATCCCATCCAAACCTTGCCACTGTACCTGAAATGGGATTTGAAGTAACAATGCCATATAAGTTCACCATAATTGTCCTCCATTGATCTAAACCTCAACAAGTAAGTAGAATTGGGACTTTGCTTCTTTTTTTTTTTTTGTATACCTTGAACACCCATGTCAGTGCACCGTCATATATGTCATTATAACTGATGTTATGGAAACTCTGAGGGAATTGAACGAAAGCCAAGGAGCGAGAGTTTTGAGGATCAAGATGAAAACACATTGCCTGTCGAGCAGAGGTCGGGTCGTTGCAGTACATGTCACAGTCTAAAACCAATATGCAAGGAGCATTGCTTATAATGGCCGACACACGAAGCTGCGACAATATTAACAGTAAAGCTAGTCATTTGAAATAGCTAAGAGAGAGGATTAGTAGTCAGTATCGTAATGGTGGTGGTGGTAATATTAGTGGTATGATATATATGAGGCAAGCAACGAGGGGTTGGGTTGCTGGCCAAGACCACTCATCTGGAGGCGGAGGTTCTGAGTTCAAATCCCTTTCCCTTGTTGGCCACCTTCAAGGATTTATCCCGACTTTCCTAGTGCATGTGATTGGGGGTTTGTACGTGCCCGGGGGATTTAGTTGGATGCTCTAAGATACCCTCATTGCAAAAAAACAAAAGATATATATGAGGGAGTATATAGAAGTACTTACAAGAACATTAAGGGCTCCGGCCTTGAAATGATGAGGATACAATGATCCTTTTTCACGAGCAACATAAATAAGGAGAGGCATCTTAGCTTGATCAACTCGTGTTGCAGCCATTCGAGTACCATTTATAACCTACAAAGATAGATCATGTTAATGACATTTTTTTGGTACGGGTCATGGTTAGTTAGTTAGTTAGTTAGTTGGTTGATTAACGCACTTTGGGTGGAATGAGTGGGCTTCTTGCCATTCCACCAAAGAAAACTCACTATTTTATTGGGATTTGGAGTATTCCTAGACTGATTCCAAAACCACCTTCAAATGAGAGGCACCTTTGCCATTCTAGCTTGGGAGATGTGTGTGCCTACTTGCTAGATATTCAAGAGGAGGAATGTTAGCCCGAGTCACACTACGACTTCCATTCTAGGTAAGTGACACATATTGTTTTCATTGGTTGCAACGGGTTAAAACAACAATTTTTTTTTTAATCTTGTTATTGGGGCTAGCATTCCTCATGATAATCAAATTGTCTAAGATAGCCTTGGGAGACTTAAAAGATATGATCGGGTTGAAAACTGGCTAACCCAATCTGAGCCGCCTAAATGGCTGAATTGAAGGGCAAGCTGAGATTTGCCAAGATTATTCAACCCATGCTGGGCTTTGGCCAAGCTCATCTTGTTTCGAGCCATGCTGGGATTTGCTAAGATTGTTCAATTTTCTACCATTATTAGTGCATACCTTAATGAGTGGAGGGTGGTCCCGACTAGAAATGATGCTTCTATCTCTGGTTCCATCAATTTCACTGGCTTTTTTCTCCACTAGTTTCTTAAACAACTGGTACAGTGCCTGCATGAAAAATCCATCCAATGCAATCATAGTCATATTAGGTTTTGAAAGCTCAAGTACATTATAATATAATGTAATATAGAAAGAGCCTTAGAAGCCAGAGACCTATTGGAGCGCCACCATTATATCTTTCTATGTATATATAGATATATAATTTCTTTTAAAACTGAAAAAAATATTAATGCCTTGATGGCCCCACAATAAAGAGAACAGAGCAAAACCAATCTTATCACTTACTACATATTTAGAGTAGCTGAAGAAGCAATTAGAGTTTGTGAAATATTACAATTCATAAAGAAGATAAGCAATAGAGAAATATCTAATTAGCAAAGGAGTTAGGAGATTATTTCGTAACTCTTATCACTTATCAGTCTCCCGCAAGAGCGTGGATGCAGACAAAACGCAAAGCTTCGAGCAGAGAAAGGCTCTTGAATTCGGTGTCACTTTTGTGCCAATGATGATGTCTTCTCAAATTTGTTTATACTTTATTTATTTATTTACTTTGTCTCTATTCTTTAACTTTCAGAGATGGCATCAGTTCACATTCAATTGAGATTGAACTCTCCCAAGTTCAATCACACCTAAAGATCAACATGAACTCTCCCAAATTCAATCGCACCAAAAGCTCAACTTATGTTTCTTTCAATTCTTATTAATTGTAGTTAAAATTTAGTAATCTTTAAAATATAATAATATAATTTTGGTTTTTAGAAAAAAATATATTAAAATATAATTTATATATACCGACGCTTCGGAGGCACTCTCAACCCTATTCTAAAATGAAACTTAATGCTCTCTCGCTCCCGCTCCTGCTTTGGTTACTTATGGGCTGTTTGGATTTGATTTTTTTAGCCAAAAATCAATTGTGGTAAAATTGATTGTGTAGAAATTAATTGTCAAATAATCATTTTTTTCAAATAATAGTGTTTGGAGGATATGTAGGTGAGTCTCAACTTCGTATTATTCAAATACTATTATTTGAAAAAATGATTATTTGATCATGAATTTATGCATAATCAATTTGATCAGAATTGATTTTTGGCCAAAAAAATCCAATCCAAACGCCAACTTAGGCTTTTGCCTCTCTCATTTTCAAAAAAATACACAGAATATGTGGTGGGGACAATCCTTATATTTTTGTCCCCATAATGGCAGGGCCATAATTATATATTGACAAGAAATGCGTATCTTTTTGCCCCCTAAATGACGGGCCATAATTATTGACAAGAAATCCTTATCTATTTACCCAAAAAAAATGAGAGTGTAATAGAGTATAGCGGGGCTAACACTCAAGGGGAACCACTTTATTCTCAAAAGACATATAAGTGCCTCATTTTGAAAAATTGTCTTTACCAAACCTATCTTCTTTACTATTATAATGGGAGATGGGAAAGACAGGTGGTGTAGATGATTTTTCCAAAATTCTCATACTACCCTTATATAAAAACAAAATTTTGATTTAATGTTTTGCTTTAAAACCCAAACTTCCCCTTGCCTTTGATTTAATTTCCAAACTAACCTTGCTCATCTATCTATTTAGAATCACAGCCAATCGCAATTGAACTCGGGGAGAGTTCAATTGCACCCGTGGGTTAACACGTGTCCCTTTTAACTCCTATTAACTGTGGTTAACTCTTTCCCCTCGCTCTCACGGGCATTGCATGTGCCACTAGCGAGTTCAATCGCACCAGCGGATTAACATGTGTCTCTTTTAACTCCTATTAACTGTGGTTAACTCCTTCCTCTCGCTCTCACGTGCATTGCACGTGCCACCTGCTAGTTCAAAATAATGGACAAATAGGGACCTCACATTATCCTCAGCCAAACGCTGTTAGAAATCTCACATGTAATGACAAAACTACCCTTTGCAGCTGCTTGTGCTCTTTCTAACAGTGTATCAGTTCCGCGGCTCATGGTTTATGTATCAGCTCCTCGGCTCATGATCAATCCCCATGTACAATAGGTACAGCCTAGCTTGCCCAGAATGGGGCAATCTTGGGGCGGCTGGACTTGCCTGGCTCGTGGCATCCCCTACCTAAGGATTTGAATTCCAAATAGAATCGCTAGGCAACAAGATGGGCAGTTATATTTATAAAATTGTTATTCTATTCTACTTGTGAGATTTTTTGGCTCGAACTGTAGTGAACGATCGATCGGTGGACGTTGTTGGTTTCCGGGAAATTTCTAAATATTAGTTTCAGAAAGTTTTTTAGCTTTGAGAAATTTTTATTTTGGTAGAGTTTCGTTTCCTTTTGTGTTTGGAGTCTCTTTTGGACTATAAAAGAGGCTTGTGGTTAGGGTTTGTAAAAAGTCAAGTAAGATTGTCATTAGCTAGGGTTTGGACTGAGAGAACAAGAAGATTTTGTGAGAGAGAGTATTGTGGGCTTTCCTTGGGGTTTGATCTTCATTGTGGGTTCTTCTCTTTTGTATTTGTCCATTGGATTAGTGAAGATTTTGGTGTGCTGTGACCGTGGACGTAAGCATTTAGGCCGAACCACCTAAATCTTGCTTTGTAGTGTATTTTTCTTTTTACTATATTTATTTTTCCATTGTCATTTATTCTATCCTAAGGGGTTTCCGCTCAACACTAATGACATTTTTTTTTTCTTGCAATTTGATCTTCTCACGTTGACTTGGTAACTACGCTTACAAAACTAAGTTGTTATTCTGTTCTACTGTGGAGTCCATTATCAGTTCTCAAAATAATTTTCACAGAATGTCTCCGAGGGAAGCATCGAAGCTTCAGAGGAACAACTTCTGTTTGACAATTTGATGTGGAAATTTTAACTTAATTTTGGGGATAAGGTGCATTGCTCTCATAAGTATTGGAGTTAAAATAATTGTTAACCGGGTGCTGTAAATTTTCTATACAATTTTTTGTTTATTAAAAAGAAGATTTTATTAACGGGAGGCCTTATGTATCCATCAATATATACAATATCCGTGGCTAATAAAATAAACTTATACCAACAGAATAATTTCCACGATAAAATAACCGTGGCTAATTATTTAGACCGTCATTTGTCCTACTAGTTAAATAATTTTTTAAGAATATGAGAGAGTGATTATTAGATATATAGCCACGGCAAAAAAAAACGGTGGGAAAAAGGTTGTTTCACTGACATAATCTATTACCGTGGCTATTTTTCCGTACGTAATATCTTGATTTCTTGTAGTGTGAGTCCTCATGCACCTACATCAACCACTCGTCTAAGGGATTTGTGGCTAGCCTCAACCATCAAATAAATCTCTTTTGATGGTTTTCTCATTAGGGCTCGTTGAGTTGAGAAAGAGCACAAGTGGTTGCAAACGGTAGTTTTGTCATTACATGTGAGATTTCTTGTCCATTATTTTGAAAGATAGGTTTGGTAAAGGCAATTTTTTAAAAGGAGGCATTTCTATGTCTTTTGAGAATAAAGTGAGTTCTGATATGTAATTAACCCTAGTTAGAACTGTATTCAATCTGAGCTGGCTTGTCGGTTTAGCTCAAACAAGCTGAGTTCAAACGGAAGTTTTTGGCTCGATTAAATTGAGCCAAGTTTTTATTCGAACTTGAAATTCTGTTCAAGCCGAGCTCGAGCTAGATCCCATTTGATTCAACTCAACTTGTTTGAGGCTTGGTTCGGCTTTAGCTCATTTCAACTTGGATATTAATAAAATAACAATAATAAATATTAATTAAAACATTAATAATATTATATATTATTTTAACATTTTTAATGAATTAAGCTCAAGCTTGATCCGAAATTCAAGCCTTGTTTTACAGTTAGTGCTAGCCCCACCCCGCAGTATATTTAATCAATAGGCCTCCTGCAAGAAGAGAAGGGAGGAACACCAAGATCGTTTGATATCTAACACATACCTTGATCTTTTCCCAGTCCTCCATGAAGAACTCAGTGGTCTGATGTTGTGGATGATCATGAGCAGATGAGGATAAATATACTTCAGGGCACCTAGTCTCAACACCATACTTCCTACAGAAGGGAAGCCATGAGGTAGCAAAGGAATAAGCCTCCTCAATAGCATACAAGGTAATGGGTGAACCAGCATCATCCGAAAGGTACACCGAGAGCTTCTCCGGGGGATAATCCAGCGACATGGCCGACAACACTGTGTTCATCACCTCCACCGTCGGCTCCTTCTCCGGATTCGAAGTGCATATAAAGACATCAATCGCCGGAAGCTCCTCGTCTGGAGGCAGTCTTTCAGGGAACACAGTCCTAGACATGGGACGCCAGCGAAACGCCATGCCGAGGATCCAAAGAAAGGTGAATACAATCTCAGAAGCGAAGATGATAACCCATGCCAACATGGGCGAGTTTTGGGTACCCCCAAAGAGATGTGAAGCTCGGTAGTAGAGCAAGGCCAAGATAGCTATAGCATGAACTAGAGCATGTAGTCGGTTGATGGTAGCGCGAGGTTGCAGAACTTTGCTAACATGATAGGGGAGTCTCGGCCTCTCCTCTCGACCATTTACTTCCATTTCTTCTCGTCAGCCAGATGCTAACTATACTTTCTTTTAAATTCACTTTCTTAATGATAAATGAATTCAGATGGACAACAACGCTCATGGTGGGATACATTTTTTTTTATAAACACAACCAAGTAACAGCAGGGCTGGCCCAAGCCATTTGAAGGCCAAAGCAAAAATTCTACATGGGTTTTCTTTTTTTAATTTTTTAATATTATAAAAAAAAATTAACTATAAATAGGACCTTTTTAATATTCTAAATGAGTATTTTATATTTTTTAATATTATAAATAGGGCTTTTTTAATATTATTTTTTTAATTTTTTTAAATGGGGCCTAAAGCAAAGGCTTTGATGGCCTAATGGACGGGCCGGCCTGAGTAACAGCCGCACTATTGCCCATCCGAACTCATGAGAATGACATGTTATTTTCCTCTAGTTCAAAGTAGAAGAAAGACTTTGTTTTCAACCAACACTTTCTCCAATTAAAAAGAAAAGGCATCGGGTTGTCTCCGGAGAAGCCAGAAACCCCTCTCGTGGTTCCATACATTGTGCAACAGATGGCGTAAAAATGGGGGAGAAGTCATTTTATTTTTTCCCCATGATTTTGACATCTCCCCATTTGATATCTCTCCCCATTATTCTCACACACTTATCACCACATGTCTTCTTAGTATGTGTGGGGAAGTCAAAATCATGGGCTCCATGATTTTGACTTCTCCACCACTTGTCCCCTATTCTATGGAACCCCGAGACAAACCCTTTCTGTCTTCGCCAATAAGTCTTTAAAGAATCTGATGCTAGCATTATTCTTAAGTTTTAAGGACCGCATATTCCTTTGGTAGGGGCACTTCCATTTTCATGTGGAGTAGCCCTACTCTCTCCTCTCAATCAAAAGCCAAAACACTTGGTAAAGCAATACAGAGTTGTTCGTTTTTGACTGAAAATATGGACAAATGATAGTTTTGGCTGCAAGTAGAAAATGCAAGGGTGGCACGGCTCTTTTCAGGTAAGTCTCAAAATGCGGACCACAGTTCAGAGATTAAATCACAACCATTTGCAACTGAACTCGGGGAGAGTTCAATTGCAACCACTAGTCAACCCATTTCCTATTACCTGTAGTTAAGATTTGCAAACTTTTAGGCTTCAATAAAGCTATCCTTGGTTTTTAGACAAAAATATATATTAAAAAAACTGTTAAATCTTATAATTAATATACTTCTTCTAAAATACAAGTTTAGATTGTTAACCATAAGGGTTAGTGAATCTTAACCAGGGTCTCCTTCTGGGTTTTGCGGGGTTGGCTTTTGCATTGTTTCTAGGTTTAAGGTGTAGGTGTCTAGGGGAGTCCTTTGGGTCCTCTTGGTTTTCTTTTCGTTCTCTTTTTATTTATTTTTTAATAAATCTGGTGGGGTCTGTCTTAACCTCAGCTTTCCTCGTTCAAAAAAAAGAATCTTAACCATAGATAATAGGAGTTCCAGGAACACGGGATGACCTATGGGTGTGATTGAACTCTCCCGAGTTAGAGCTCAATCACAATTAGTTGAAAAAGGATGGACCAAATCCGTTCTCCTCGGATGAATTTTGAGGCACAAACATACCCATCTAGGCTATTTCCTGAGAGGGTATGTCGGTGCAATTGCCTTGTGGCTTGGGCGTGTGTATTTGGGTGTGTGTTGAGTGTAGTGGGTTTATTGTGTACTAAAAAAGGTTAAGCAGTTTCCTTGTCAGATTGACAGCTGTATTTTGCTTTTATTTTAAATTTTTAATAATAATAACATCCCGCCCCTTGCTCTGATGGTGGGGTGTGGCCTCTCCAGATGGAAAGTCTCATGTTCTAATCCACTGGGCGAAGACTCGCAAGAACTCCCACCCCCATGCTAACCCACTAACCCAGTACAGTACTAACATTGCTAAATGATATCTCAGAAGCCAAAAAATAAAATGATAATAATAATTATGAAAGAAAATGCTAAGGTGGTGATAGCCTACATCACAGACGGTCAGTTAGATGGTATGCTCACACCTCTTCGTCTCTCCATGTGTCCTCTTTAAACTTGGGGCGTGGACCAATGAGGATCGGCCATTCCATTATAAAATGGGAACCCTGGGTTCGATAACTATTTTCCAAATTAAAATTAAGATTCGAGTTTTTTTTTTGAAAAACCAAGGTTAGATTGCTTAACCCTAAGGGTGAGTGAATCTTAACCATAGTTGGTGAATATTTAAAGTGGGGTGTGAACCAATGAGGTCTGGCCATTTAGTTACATAATGGAAACCTGGGAACGTTTATTATTTTCCTTTTCCTCCCCTAAAAACCAAGGTTAGATGGTTGAACCAAAGAGTTAGTGAATCTTAATTAGAGTTAAGGGGTATTAAAAGGGACACGTATTGACCAGTGAGGCGTAATTAGACTTCAAGGAGTCTGGTTATAATTGTAGAAAATTTTAATTAAAAAATATTAATCCTATTGGGTTAAAAATTCTTAGCAAGAAATAATTTTTCTTCTCATCCAATATTATACTGCTAAGGTTAGTGAATCTTAACTGCAGTTAATATGGGTTAAAAGTACTTGTATTCGCCTGTGAGTGCGACTGATCACCGATTGATCCCCCAAGTTGAATCATAATCGGCTCTGATCCAGTCTACAAATGCTCAATCATTAATGACCCCAATCAGGAAAAATCAAATGCTTCAAACCCCGGGCCTCGTGTGGTTTGCTTCACCTCTGTCCATTCGGATCCCTGATGAAGCCCCTCCAACATTTAGAACTTGGTGGGGTGAATGGTCTCGGCTCCCCAGATTTAGAGCGGAAAATTTCGAAGTAGCTGTCAAGATGAGTACAGTGATATGGAGTATATGGAAGCTTCGTAATGAAACTCTGTTCCAAGGTGCAAAACCAAACCCATCTTATGCAGTCACGATGGCCAGCCAGATAGCTGAAGAGATCACCACAGCCGGAAGGATGCGCCAAGCCTTTCAGTACTCCTACCCATCCAGCAAGCTTGTGACGCCAGGCGAAATGTGGAGACCTCCGGACCCATCTTGGATTACAATCAAAGTGGATGGAGCAGCCTTACCTTCTGGATCAGCAGCTGGAGCCGGTATGGAGGCTCATCATCCAGAGGGATATAAGCTAAACTCTATGGCTCTTCCTCTTCATGGAGGTTCAGCACTTATGGCGGAAGCGACAGCAGTTCGACTGGGACTTCTAGAGGCAATCTCCCATCAGTGGGCAAATGTGGCCATTGCATCAAATTCAAAAGTAGTGGTAGATGTTCTAACATTGGACAATCATCCCATCCCTTGGGAAATCCATGGTATTATAGCGGATATTTTCAGATTGCGATCTAGAGTCCAAAATGTAAGTTTTAGTCATGTGAATCGTGAGCTGAATATGGGAGCTCACCTGCAAGCCCAGTCAGCCCTGCACAAGAGCATTATGATGCAATCTGCCCGTGAGTCACCGAGGAGAGGACAGGGTTTTTCCTCAAATATTGTAAATGACACACCTCAATGAAATAGTTATCTTTTGATAAAAAAAAAATCATTAATTGCTAAATTTGGAAAAGAAAGATCTTAAGAGTGAAATTTGGCAGCAATGCCTAAGGCCAATCCCTTCATAATAAATTTAGAAAAGGTACATTTTATGTTTTGAGAAATTAATATTTTATTAGATGATTACAAGTTACAGTAATATTTTAAGGATTGCTCTCCCGAGTCGCATTTCCCCAAAAGTTTCCACAAAAACAAGATAAGGCATATCACGTGGATATGTTTGATATTTTAACACATTAGAAAAATAAAAAACAGAAAATTTGTGACATTTTTAGCTACCAAGTTGCATCCGTGGAAGTTTTGCGACTGGCTGGGGGCTAGCAAAATCCTAACATTTTTCTCTCTTTATAGCTTTCCTCCCTCTTTCTCAAACTTTATAATCTTCTCCTCCAATCAAGCCCCCAAAGATGTGGGCAGCTATAATATTCTTCTCTTTATATAATACATATCGGTGACTAAAGAAATCACCAATTACATTCTCCAACACTGGTCTTTTATGGTATCATAGCAGTAACGGACTCACGTCCTACCATTGTTGCACTCAAGCCAACCTTCTCTTCCTTATCTTCCTTCACAGTTTGAATCTTCAAATGTTTTTTATGATGTCTTCCTCCACTGCCCTAACCTTTGTCATTTCTAACATCTCGCAACTTATTTCGATCAAGATTGATCGAAACAATTATTTGATATGGAAATCTCAGTTTATGCCGGTGTTCAAAGATCATGGACTGCTTGGCTTCGTCGATAGTGTGCACTCATGTCCGATTCTGGGTGATGATGGCAATACCACCACTACTATTGATCCCAAATACATAGAGTGGCAACGTCAAGACCAAAACTTACTAAGTTGGATCATCGCAACAATTTCTGATGGCGCGCGTTCTTCCATATGTTTTTGGTCTCCCAACCTCATATGCTATTTCGGACGCTCTTGCACGGCAATTTTTAGCCTGATCCAGATTGCATATCATGCAACTAAAGCAGCAAATCCAATCGATAAAGAAAGGTACCTCAATTGTTGTTGAATACATTCTTAATATCAAATAATTGGCTGATCGATTAGCATTCATTGGTAAGCCCATGGATGATGCTGACCTAGTATTGGTCACAGTCAATGGCCTCTCACCAAAATAGTCTTCATTCCACACTTCGATTAAGGTACGATATGACTTGGTTACGTTTGATGAATTGGATAATCTTCTCTTATATGAAGAACTCTCTTCGGTTGAATCCTCATTTCCCCCTCCATCCACTGAATCTACAACATTTATAGCATCTTGAGGTTTACTTCCTCACCTCAAAGTCGTGGCATTAACCACCCACATTATCCTTCTAATAACTCACTAACTCACGTGGTCGAGGAAGGGGGCGTAGCAATGGTGGTCGTTTTAGTGGAGGCTCTGATAACTTCTTTTCCTCCAATCAGCCAACATGTCAGATTTGCAATTGAACCGACCATCTTGCTATTGATTGCCACCATCGCGTGGACTATGCTTTCCAAGGGCTGATTCCACCTCACAAGTTGGCTGCTATGATTGCTACTCAAACACCTACTGTAGATCAAGTTCGGAACACAGACACGAGAGCAACAAATCATATCACATATGATCTATCCAATTCATCCATTCGATCTGATTATCAAGGTAGTGACAAGCTATCTATAGGTAATTGTCAAGGTTTGTGTATACACAATATTGGTTATCCCTCTTTGCACACCCCATCATCCACCTTTCACCTCCAACATTTATTACATGTTCCTACTATCTTATCAAATTTGCTTTCGGTTCATCAATTTTCTAAAGATAATAATTGTCGGTTTATCTTTGATTCTAATTGTTTTTGCATTCAGGACCAACCATAGGGGAAGATGCTTTTCCGCAGCCAGAGTGAAAATGGGCTATATCCATTCAAACTATCACACAATCAAAGTAATAAAAATTCTCTTGTTGCATTAATTGGGGAACGTGTGTCTATGTCTCAATAGCACAGTAGGTTAGGTCATCCTTCTTCTTCTCTTCTTGGTAGCATGTCCTCTTATCTTCCTATTAAAGGGAAACAAATGAAGATGTCATTCATGTCATCTAGGTAAGAGTCACCGTTTGCCATTCTCTTTGTCTATGACTATTTGTTCTAAACCATTTGAAATTGTGCATTCGAATATTTGGGATCCTACACCTATTAATTCAATAAGTGGACTACGGTATTATGTTGTGTTTGTGGACGATTTTTCAAAATATTGTTGGTTATATCCTCTAGCATTCCACTCGTGATCAGCTGCATGATGTCTTTGCTACTTTCAAATCCAAAGTAGAAAACATCCTTGATTGCAAAATCAAGACACTACAAACCGATGGGGGTGGTGAATTCACCAGTAAAAAGTTTTTTTACTTTTTTAACACGGCATGGTATATCTCATCAATTGTCCTATCGCCATACACCTGAGCAAATTGGGACAGCTAAATGTAAACGTCGCCATATTGTGGAAACAGAACTCACATTGCTTGCTCAAGCTCACATGCCACCTCAATATTGGGTTGAAGCTTTTCGCACCTCAATATTTCTAATTAATCATCTACCCAGTCGTATTAGCAATATGATGACACCATGGAAAATACTTTTTCATAAACCACCCAATAATGCATTTTTACATATCTTTGGTTGTGCGTGTTATCCTTGATTACGGCCTTATAACAAGCACAAACTTGAGTTTCGATTTGTTAGGTGTGTTTTCTTGGGTTATAGTCTTGATCACAAAGGTTACCGTTGTTAGAATTTATCAATTGGATGTGTCTATCTTTCGCGTCAAAATTTTCTTTCAGTGATACTTTGCATGAGGCCTCTCACACTTCACCACGGACATGTGTAA
This sequence comes from Tetracentron sinense, assembly GCA_015143295.1. NCBI lineage: Eukaryota > Viridiplantae > Streptophyta > Magnoliopsida > Trochodendrales > Trochodendraceae > Tetracentron > Tetracentron sinense. The sequence continues at coordinate 29,483,143 of CM026566.1, forward strand.
ACCCCAAATATGAATTGGGCCCACTAACCATTTGGCTTCCTTCCACGCTCAATCCCATGAATACACAGACACCCCCAACCACTGATACTCACCTTGGATCGGAAAATGCACTAAGTTCCACTCCCTCAACTGTTGGTACAGCCCCACCATCTAAGCCGCCAACACACACAGCACATTCATTACACCTCCTTCTCATATGTCACATTCTCCACCCACACACCATGGAACATCAACTCCCTCAATTAACCTTGACTCTCTCATCACTTCTCAAGCCACCATCCAAACACACCCGGTCCCGTGGGGAGCCATGGTCCCCCCAAAATTTTTGTAATTCCTTAGTGCACTAGTATGAATAGTGGGCCCCTCCCCCCCCCCAAAATTTTTTGTCCTATATAATATAGTGGCCCCCCAATTTTTTTTTTTTGTCATATATATATAGTGGCCCAGCCCAATGGAGTCCCCTTATGTCCTTGAGGTTGCCACATGTCCCTAGGGGTGCACATGGGTATAGGTCAAACCGTGAACCGGACCGAACCGACCACCATTGTCCGGTTTGGTTCAGATTTTTTTAAGGCACGGTTCGATTCTAGTCCTATTTTACTTAAACCGATTTTCTGTGGTTCGGTCTTGGTTTGTTCCAATTTGAAACCGAACCGAACTAAGAACCGAACCTGGAGTTGAGAACCGAAAACCGTATGAGAATCGAACCGAACCGGTTCTAGGTCTTATAAATATATATTTTTGGAACCTAACCCTAATATCCCTTCCGCCTCCACCTTCCTCTCTCTATTCTAATTTAATATGTTTTAATTGGTGACTATTTTTGTTCATTAATGAGATTTGAGTTTTGGTTTTAGTACATTGAGAATGTAAACTATTGGATTTATCGACATTAGGAGCAGATTATAAACCCGTAGGTAGAACCGAACCGAACCAAGGCTCTACGGTTCGGTTCTGGGTTGGTTTTTTTAGAATCGAGGTTTATAGGTTCAGTCCCAAAAAATCTCAAAACCGAACCGTGTTCACCCCTACATGTCCCTATTGACACCCCTTAACTATGGTTAAAATTCACCCAATCTCAGGGTTCACCTACTTATCCTTGGTTTTTAGAAAAAAATATTTAAAATATTTTAACCTTAGGAGTTAATGAATTTTAAACAAAGGTTCAAAAAGAAATTTGATATTTTTTAAAAAACTAAGGATAGGTGGGTGAATCTTAACTACAATTAAGGGGTATTAATAGGGACACATGGCAACCTCAAAGGCATTCTGGGAAAAAAAGTTCTCAAAATAAAAAAATGGTAACCAGATCTAAAGATGGCATTTTCCAGTGCCGTGTATTGTGCAGCACCAGCCATCCTTTAATCCTTTAATTTACCTATTTGTCTTGTTGCTACTTGAGGTCCACTTGAATCCACTTGCTTCTCTCAAGCATCCAAAAGTCAAGAATGGCGGGTTGCCATGTCAGAAGAATTTATGGCCTTACAAAAACAAGGCACTTGGTCATTAGTCCCATTACCCATGCTAAGAATCTTGTTGGGAATAAATGCGTGTTCCAAATTAAACACCACTACGATGAGTCTTTAGAATGATACAAAGTGAGGTTGGTGGCTAAGGGGTTTCATCAACAGCCAGGTGTAGACTTCATAGAAAACTTCAGTCCCATTGCTAAACCTACAACAATACAGGTTGTTCTTGCTCTTGCAATTCACCATGGATGACCTATTCGCCAACTTGATGTTCACAATGCCTTCTTCCATGGTATACTCCGTGAAAAAGTTTATATGCAGTAGCAGCCGGGATTTATAGACTCCCAATTTTCAAATTATGTGTGCCGGAGGAAAGCCAACTCAAACCAATATACCCAAATCAGATGGAGACAAAGAAGGAATGCCAACCCATAACAGATCCTCCTTTGTGATTAGTTATATATTTCCTTGTGTAAAATATTCTTTATTTATCTTCTCCTCCAATCAAGCCTCCAAAGATGTGGGCAGTTGTAATATTCTTCTCTTTATATAATACATATCGGTGACTAAAGAAATCACCAATTACATTCTCCAACACTGGTCTTTTAATTTTGAGATGAATCGAGGTGGTTCACGAGCTGGTTCGACTCATTGACAGTGACCCTTTCTCTTTGAGTATTTTTTTTTCTTAATAATTCGTTTCAAAACTATGTACAAAATGTAATCACAATTGCAAGTCATCATCATAGGATGGGATCCTTATAAGTTTCATAAAAGAAGAAGAGATAAATAAAATAAAATTAGTAGATGATTAAAGAATAAAGATAATATTAAACCAATTACACAAAAATAAAAAATAAAAACTAAATTAATAAATTGAATTTTTTCAATGGAACAAATAACAAAGGTAACAAAAAAATTAGTAGAGGTGGGGTTGTTCTCCTTCTCATATTGTTGTATCATCACGATAATTACATCTATGATTTGGTTTGAAAGAATATATTCTTACATGAACTATGTAAGAGGAGAAGGGCTTGATATAATCAGACATGCATTCAAAATGGTAGTGAAAATAGATGATTAAAATCATAACTTACGGCTAATTCTTACATAAGGTATCACTCACTCTAAGGTTGATATTAACAAGTGGAAGGAATCAATAAATTATTTTACTAGAATTTTATATTTTTATTCAAATTATTTCTCATCCTTATATCATATGGGCTCTACGGTCATTTAAGAAATTAAAATAATGATGAAAAAATGGAGGAATTTTTATTTCTACCTGTTTTATTTCTTTTCTTTACAAAATGAGTAATAACATAAGGATTTACAGATATAGGCAGTATGCATAAGGCTGCTATAAAAGGCGCAAAACCTTAATCCTCACATGATACTTAATTATTCCTATCATGTTAGCATTATATGAAGCATTAATACTATATATGTGGTTAATTAGAGTTGTCAACAGTCGAATTTGGGCCTAGAAAACCTCTTATTGTAAACGGATCAGCCTCGGACCGGGCCTATTTACCCCTTGGGTTAATACTGAAGTTTCGGAACAGAAAGGTAATTTTAAGGGGCTTTAGCATTAGGGTTCAAATGGAGCTAATGAAAACCTTAATCCTAACACTAACTCTAACCTTAAAAGCCCCTCAAACATCTTCTACTTTGACATGCCAGCATTAACCACCTCAGATTTTAAGAAATGCTTATGTGGCACGCGAATACCATATTACGGTTAAGGTTTGTGCCTTTTGCAGGCTGCCCCTTGCAGTGCATCCTTGTTCCCTTGTTCCATATAAAGGCGCATATATATATATATATATATATATATATATATATATATATATAGAGAGAGAGAGAGAGAGAGAGAGAGAGAGAGAGAGAGAGAGAGAGAGAGCATTTAGATAAATTATATTAGTTTTGTTTATGCATTTAGAAATCATGGGCAAGAGCTATGTTAGAGTTGTCCTTAAGCTCATACTATTTAATCCTAAATCCAAGATGCCAAAAAAATGACCACTATGTCCTCAGACTTGTATCTTTATATCTAGCGGTGTGAAACTAAGTAGCATCCTAGTGTAGTGGTCCTTGAAAACTATATGAGCAAAAGTGTAAGGAGTTGTATGAGAGTGGTCCTTATTCCTTAAGCTGAGGACGACTTTCATATTTTCCAAGGGCAAATGAGTGAGTCAAATGCATCTTTTGCTTCAATTGCCAAATATTTTGACAAGTTGAGGTTTTATATATATATATTTTGATAACAAGGGTTTCGGGCCTCTTAGAGCGACTAATTCCCCGAGCTTGCAAACCCCTCACTCTACACAACCAAGAAAGCCGGGACAAATCCTTGAGGGTGGCCAACAAGGGGAAGGTACTCGAACTCAAGACCTACACTTCCTGAGGTGTGGTCTTGGCCACTAGCCTAACCCCTCGGTGGTTGAGGTCAGGGATGGAGGTAGGTGGGGGCTTGTGGGGGCACGTGGTCCCACTGAATTTTTTGAAAAAAAGTTTGTTTTTTCCTTTATTTTAAGCGAGCCTGGGAATGGGTGGATTATTCAATTGTGATTGAACTTGGGGAGAGTTCAATCATACCTAGTCATCAACACATGTCCCTTTCAACATTTGTTAACTATAGTTAAGATTCACTAACTCTTGGGGTTCAATAATATAACCTTATTTTAAAAAAAAAATATATTAATACTAAGATTTAAAGTTCCTAACCAAAGTTTAAAAAAATTCTACTATTTATTCTTCTAAAAACCAAGGGTATATTGTTGATCGAACCTAAGATTTAGTAAATCTTAACCAAAATCAAAAGAGGTTAAAAGGGCGCGTGTTGACTTGTGGGTACAATTGAACTCTCTCTGAGTTCAATCTCTCTGAGTTCAATCGCAATCGACTGTGATCTGATCTCCATGTAGTTGCCTTTCATGAACTTAAAAAAAATATATTTTTATACTAAGTCATTTAATTATTTAATTCATTGAAATTATGGTAAGGGGCAATTGTCCCTAAAAAAACATATTATATTATTTAATTATTTAATAGTTATAGCCATGAGGCAAGGAGGCAACGTTCCAAGAGAGCAACGTTCTTTGAACTATTGAAAACAAAATATATCTTTTATATCATGTTAGTTAATTATTTAAGGGTGAGAGCCATGGAGTAAAGGGATAGCTATACCGTAAATAATGAGAAATATGTAATACTTGTAAGATGTGCATGGACGAAATATGGGGGAAATGGCCCAAAAACCTAGTCATAAAAAAAAGGGGGCTATGCCCCCGAACCCCATCACGTGCCCCACTACTTGAAAATCCTGGCTCCGCCCCTGGTTGAGGTTTCATACCTATTAACACAAACCGATGGAGCTAGCCGAGTTGGACATTGGCCAGCTGGCCAAAAGCCCAATTATTTGGCATGAAGTTTGGGTGGGCTGAGCCTACCTTACTTTAGGTTGGCTGAGCTTGGACTGGAATTTAGACTTACGAGGTAAATTATAGATGAAGTTTGGGCTATCCTTAATTCAGTCCAAACTTAATTAGGAAAGAAGTACCCTACATAAGTCTTTTATTTACTTATTCTCATATATCAACATTTTTATAGGTTAAATTATTGATGAATGATCGGTTTATAATTTTTATAAAGTAAATTTTATAATCTTATAGGGTACTCATGATTGATAATCGAATGTAATATTATTCTCATTTTTCAGTGTTTCCAAAAAACTATTAATGATAAATTTAGTGGAGTATTATTTAGCCCTAATACCTACATATAGTGCATCTTGGCCGGGCTAGCTTGAAGTTAGCCTAAATTTAGCCAAACTCAACTCGCAAGTTGTCCATCCCAATTTCAACCCGAGCTCAGCTCAAATTTAACTCACAGGTTGTTCAACTTAGGCCAGTCAGAACTCATCTTGAAGCTCAGTCCCAGTGTTAATGTTATGAGCCCAGCTTATTGATTGAGGGGCTCGGGCTAAGATTGGGTTCGGGTTATAAACTTCTGACTAAGCCCAACCCCACCTAGCCCGATTTCCCCTTCCCCAAGAGCGTCATTGACATTTTTTTTTACAGTTTAAATATAAAATGGAGCTCTGCATCATGCGGAGCTCCCTTTTTACACTACGGAGAGGCAAATGTGTAATTATTATTGATAATTACAAATTTGCACCCCTTGTGTAAAAAGGGAGCTCCACATGAAAATTAATCTCTTTTTTTTTATCGATATCCTAGGACAAGACTTGGGCTCTAATTTCATCGCTTGTGGATGCAGAAAATCCTTCGCTAGCGCACTGTATGGTGAACCCTCTTTGTTGGACATTGACTACAACGCCAAAAATTCTTAAAACGAAAAGGAATATAGTCACAACCTCGCTGGTGGAGCGAAGGAAAGTGTTTCATCCCCTTTTTCTAGTCACATGTCCCATTTTTAACGGTTAATATTCACAATCCATTAGAGTTAATGCATCTAACCAGAGGTGTGGACCAATGAAAATTGGCATTCAGACAAACTTTTTCCCCCTCAAATGTTCAGAGGGGCTAGAGCCACCAGTCCCTCGGCTCTGCCTCTGCTCCCAACACTACGTCGGCCTAGTTGATACTACCACTTTTTTCTCAAGGTTGAGGGAGGGCTTCAGCCCGCCTTGGCCCATGTGGCTCCCCCCTCCATCTAACCTTGACTTTAAAAAAAAATTATAACCACATGTGTTAAAACTTGTTAACCATAATATAATTCCATGGCAATTAAAGTGGCTTTGGATGAAATTGCCTATCTTAATGGGTGTTATATTCAAAGCCAAAAAAATAAATAAATGGGTGTTATATTCAAAAGGACCAAAGGAAGGTGTGAGCAAGAGAATTTACCTCATTTCCTTCCGGGTAAGACCATATGCACGAATGACGCTAAACACCAAAAATAAGAGTTGCCACCTATTTTATTAAGAGAAAATAGGATCCCTAGGAATGGATAAGGAATTTAGGTCTGAAGTCGAGATTCTAGGTAAGTGATTCTTTTAAGCCCCGGGTAAGGTGTTAGGTACCCTAAGACCCCCATCCGAAGATGATAACTTGCTCCTTACGTCTAAGCCAATTTAAGGTGGAATTTCAAAAAAAAAAAAATTAAAAACTATTTGATTATGCTAATTAAACAAGCAAAGCAATATAAACTAAAAAGGAAACTAACCTAGGGGGGCTAAACCCATTAAGGGCTGCCTACTTACCTGACTTGGTGAGATCAAGCCACAGTAGTTCTTATAAGCATGCTAAGTAGATGATTGGTTTTACTGATTTTTTTTTCATATTTGAATTTTTTTTGAGATTTTTGAGGTTTATAATGTTTTTAAATTTTTGAATAATAATTTAGGCTCAATGCAGAGCATTTGAATGATTTTGACAAATTTAACTAAAGTTAAATTTAACTTAAGAGAATGTTAAAGAATGACTAGACTAAAAAATCGTATTTAGAACATAAAGAGGGGTGTTTGCATTATGAATAGTAGATGGTATATTGTCAACACCTATTTTATTGGATTGATGTTCATAGTAAATCAAATACCATTGCCTTTGGTATGAGACATTTTAGATAATATCCTCTTTTAAGTCCTAAAACCATCATTTACTAATTCAAAATAGAACATGAAAGAAAAAGAAAAAAAGTGACAAGTAGATAAATTGAAAACGCATACTCTCCCTTCTAATGTGGTCCTCTTGCACCATTATAAATTATGTAATGAGGTTCTAACTATGAAAGTTGGAAAGGGGATGAGCTTTCATAAAGAATTTTAGAATGAGGACTAGAAATAAGATGAAAAGAGAGGTATAACTTTAGTTTTCACTCTCTATGAGTCTACCCATATCTACACTAGTGAAAACATAAAAAAAAACATATATATAAAAAAGAAAAAAAAAAGATCTCTCATTGCTTTTGAGATAGGGTCTTTCTACACCATTAAATTGGTGTATAGGGGCCCAACTATGCTTGAGAAGTGAGAGACTCTCTAAATTGGTTTTCTTATGTAGTGTTAGCCACAAAATAGAATAACTATAACTAGGAAAAAACATTAATTAATTAATTATTCCAAATTGGTATACAATATTTTCTTATGCACAATATTAACTCTAACATACATACCTTTTAAATATAAAATTCTACAAAGATATACACTTTTTAAAATTAAAATAGAAATTAAAGAACACAATCCTACACCTGTCGGGCCAACTAGTTGTAGTAATGATAAAGTTATTGTAATGAAAAGAAACTCCTCTCTCACCCTTAATATATGCTGTCAAAATCCCTAATTTACTTTAATTACAAACAAACTCAATTTCCTAAATATAGGGAAATTAAAATTATAAATAATTTCATTCTATTTTTTTTTGTTCTTTACCACCGCTTTATTAGGGAATATATTAGGAGTATTGTAATGATTTCATTCAAGTGAATCTCATCACAATATTAGATTAGCATCAATCAAGGATATTATGATTTGATTAGATAAGGTTTCTATCTTGAGGTCAATGTAATCTCTATATAAACCCTATTAGAGATCAATGTAATCATCCAAGCTATTCAATAAATCAGTTTCTCTACACACCTGAAACTCTATCCATTGGATTGTGGTTCAGCCTCTCCATCAAATAGATCATGATAAGATACACGAGTAATAAAGGTTCTAGCAGTACATAGTAAAGATCAATATTCCAAGATACAAAACACAAAACATATGAATTGCTACTGCTCACTAAGTAAAGAGAATAAATCCCAAAGACACCAAAACAATGGAAAATATCGCTGATATGAAGGTTGTGGAGGTTGGAATGCTTCCTTTCTCCTTTGTCATTACCATTGCTTCAACTATGGGGAAGCCCATGACCAATATGAAAAATGAGAGGAAAAGTTGTCCCAAGAGCTCATTGTAACTGTTCAAAAAGATCACTCTTCCAACTCCTCCAATGAAGGATACCATGTTTAGGATGACTATTGTTGTCAAAGGAAGAAGTAATAGAGTTGCGCTTTCAAAATCGTACTTTCCTGCTTTGTATCGTTCAATTTTCTTGGTGTCGATAACTTTGTTTGTTAGCTCAAAATCGACTTCACTTGCACTAATGAATTTCATTATAGTACTCAAGAAAGCAAAGAAATAGCTTGTAGCTGACCTTGTCATCCACATCCTTTGTTCTATCCACCAACGCCCAAAGGATCCCCCAGTAGAAAGTACTTCAAATAAATGTCGAAAGAGCGACGATAAATAAACCAGCGAAAACACAAGAAACCAAGGATTTGAAACCTGTTTATGGATGTGGAAAGCAAATCATATTAGAGAAGCACATGACAGATTTCTCGATACCGTAAGGAGTATAAAATACATTACACTATTACCTTTGGATATAGTGAGATTCCATTCAAGAGGCATAGTTGAGGAATAATGCCATAGCATAGTATAGGAAAGGAAGAAAGAGGTAAGAGTGCAACATATCCGTAACACATACATTGGAGAATTGGCATTCTCAATAATCCATATGTGAGAGGGCAAAACCTTGAGAAACCAACTTGGAGCAAACCAGATCCCCATCTCTTGTTTTGAACTATAGTGTCATTCAAATTGATGGGGGAACTACCCAAGAATGATGGCTTTGAAGGATGACAATAAACGGAAGTCCACCCTTTACAGTGCAAATGGAACCCTGTAGTGTAATCCTCTACCACTGAATGATACATGAACCCTATCTGTATTAAAGCAACCAAAACCATGTAGTTATAAACTTCATGAACCCTTAAATAACATTTTAAGGCAATTTTTGATAATGGACCGGACTTGCCTGTTCACCCCATATAGTTTCTTTCTCGTAGGCACAGGAGGCCAAAAATACGGCCTCTTCTAGCAGTGCATCAGTTGGAACTCCGTTGTCGATGATGTATTTGTAGTTTTGGCGTAGCGATGCAATGAACTCATTAGATAGACCAAAATATAGTCTAAGTTTAAGAACATCAATATCTAAGAAACAATTTCAGAATTAGTCAATATACTATTTAAAGAAAATATCTTTTTTGCTTATTAGCTTATCTTACAAGCCTACACTATTTATAAACATAAAATCTAATCTTAAACCAACTTTGATTTCCTCAAATTCTAATCTAAAAGATAACTCTACAATAATAGAGTTTTACACAAATAGAATTCTAAGGCAAATTCCAACACTTCCCCTAGGGGTTCATTGCGTCCCCAAAGGCTAGGTTTTTATTAATTCATTTTCCCTATTTTCTTTTCTCTTTTTTTTTTTTAATTATTATTAATGTATCTTAATGGGGTTTGCCTAACCCCAACTACCAAGGCTTTTCTAATTTCTTATTAACCGTGTCTCGCAAAAATTACACTAATTAAAATTGTAAAATCTGATAAACAAATATTTTTATTCTTGTGCATATTTGTCGGTAACTTCTAATGATGGCTCAAAAGTGGGATACCGGCTTTGATAGATAAAATGTCCAAATTGGAACAATCTTAGGCTCTAATCAATAGAAGAAGCAAGCCGAGTAAATAGATTTGCTTAGGGATAGCAACGACCGGGTTACTCGGGTAACCCGCCCGGCCCCACCCAAATTGGGACGAGTTTGAGGAGCTATTAAACAGGCTAGGGTGGGTTTGGCAATGGAGGGTTAAACCCGACTCGGTTTGGGCCAGGAATAGATTTAAGCAGCCCCATGCCACTCGTTTATATTGGGAAATTATTGTTTTACCCTTAAATTAATCCTAAAACCATCTCAGTAATATTACTTATAATGTGAAAAATTGAACCGCTCCGTCCCGACCTGATTAGTGCTTAATGGGGACGGGACCGTGTTAAGAGGGGTTTTGATAAACGGGGATAGGTCACCCGCCCCACCCCAACCTGGGTTTAGGACTAGTTTTCTCATTAAGGGCAGGGTAAGGTTGGGGCGCCCCGACCTAAATCTGCCCCCATTGTCATCCGTAGATTTGCTATTGTATAATGGATAATCCTAGCATCACTTTTCGATTGGAGAGTGTTATTTCAAAACACAAGTCTTTCTTTAACGAAAGACAATAACACATGTCTTTCCCATAAAAGAAAAGAAAGTGAACTTGAAAGAAAGCATAACTAGCATTGACCTTGTATAATTTTTCTTTCTTGTTTTAACTTTCAAAAGATAGGAAAATAAATCTTGCCTACCTTGTCGCATAGTACTACGTCCATATAGTGCCTCCCTCTTGATATAAAAACCTGTACCAGACAACATGGGTCCCTTAAGCCCATTCAAACCTGGCCATAGTACCTGAAATGAGATTTGAAGTAACAATGCCATATAAGTTCACCATAATCTACCTACATCGATCGAAACCTCAACATGTAAGAAGAGTTAGAACTTCGCTTTTTTTTTTCTATACCTTGAACACCCATTGCATTCCACCATCATAAATGTCGTTACAACTTATGTTGTGGAAACTCTGAGGGAATTGAACGAAAGCCAACGAGTGAGAGTTTTGAGGATCAAGGTGAAAACACATTGCCTGTCGAGCAGAGGTCGGGTCGTTGCAGTACATGTCACAGTCTAAAACCAATATGCAAGGAGCATTGCTTATAATGCCCGACACACGAAGCTGCGAGAATAACAATAATGCTAGTCATTTGAAAATAGTTGATAGAGAGAGAGAGGCAGTGGTCAGCATCATAATGGTGGTTGCAGCGGCGGAGCCAGGATTCTCTTGCAGGGGGACTAACAATATTGGGGGAGAAATTTCTTTTTGAGGGCCAAGTTCATGGACCATCGCATCTGTTTATGTCCGTTTTTAAAAAAAGATGTTTTATTATCAGAAATTAGGATGGGGCTGAAATTAGGATGGGGCAAGAGCCATACGTCCCCTAGCTCCGCCGTTCTCCTAGGCTACGCCCCTAATAATTAATAGTATATTGCCCCATGTGGCTCCGCCCACAGTAGCTGTAGCAATAGCAGTAGGTATATATGAGAGAGTAGAAATACATACAAGGACATTAAGGGCTCCGGCCTTGAAATGATGAGGGTACAATGGTCTTTTTTCACGAGCAACATAAACAAGGAGGGGCATCTTAGCTTGCTCAACTCCCGGTGCATCCATTCTAGTACCATTGATAACCTAAAAAGAGAGAGAATGTTATAGAGATCGACTTTTTTTTTTTTTTTTTTTGGGTAAAAGGTATCTTTAGTGGTTAGTTAGTTGTTCCACATTGTCACTTTGGGTTTTGTTAGGGTTACCTAGCATTAAACCTTAGTGAGACCATTGTAGTTGGTGTGTTGTGCTAATGACACGTGAGAAATTTAACACGCTTGATAAATAAGGGGTATTTTGGGAGGGTCCGGATATCTTTTGAATCGGGTCGGATGAAGTCTAGGCCAGCCTAATTGCACCCTGAGCTCTTATCAGAATTAGAAAGCGAAATTTGTATGAACTAACAATCGATATGCGAGTACTTTTATTTCGAGTAATCTGCATTTTCTCTTGGGAATATAATTTGAGAAAATTCCTAGTTAGTTTAAGACTCGGGTTTCGAATTCTGTTAAGTGTCTAAGTGAGCAGGGTTTTCTCAAAGCATAGTAACACTTAGGACTTACCTGGTGTGGCAGGTTGCGGGCTCACGTCGCACCCTCAAGGATTAGTCCTGACCCAAATGGTTGGATACACCCCAAAAACTCTTAAGGAAGTGTGGGTGGCTATGGTAGATCCCATTTATTATTTGGAAATGGTCATGCTTTGTGAATTGTCATGGTCAGGTAAGGTTAGCCAAGTCTCAGTGGGCGGATGTTTGACCTGAACCCATTCCACTATTGATCAGATAAAGGTATGCAAATCCTAACTAATGGGAACGGGTCGGTGGACTGGGTCAAGCTTGTGAACCCAAGTTGAATTTCCAGACTAGGCCTTGTACGTGTGTGAGTGTGTGTTATACTGTGTTAACAAAAAAAAAACATATATGTACCATATGTTGTACATGTAAGCATATGCTGTCAATGGATAGGATCTTGATCCGATTGAAAGGATCTAATACTATTATAGATCCGTTGGATTAGATGCAGATCCGAGATCTTGAATCTGACTATAATCGGATCGGATTTCGATATATAGTGATATGATCCGATTAGAGTATATATAACAATTATAATATTTATATAATATTACAAATATACTACAACACTAATCATAATTTTTAATATTTAAATTAAAATATTAGTTTTTAGATATATTAAGGTTAATCCAATCAATTGGGATCGGATTCGGATCTTAAATAAGTAATCAAATTCGGATTCAAGTTGGGTAATTCATAATCTGACGGATCTTGGGTTGGAATCGGATCTATTGGATTCTTAATCGGATTGAATTCAGATCTAGGCTGATACCGTCCAAATCCCATCCGTTTACAGCCCTACATATGAGGTAGGTAATCTACTATTATAGTATATAATACCTTGATGAGTGGAGGATGGTCACGACTAAGAATGATGCTTCTACCTCCAGTTCCATCACTCTCACTTGCTCTTTTCTCTACTCGCTCCTTAAATAATTGGTACAGTGACTGCATGAAATACACATCCAATTCAATATATCATAGTTATATTAGAGAACATAGTGAAGCATTGTAATAAGGTGAATGAGATACACTACATCATTCAAGTGTATCTCATCAGAGTATTAGATTAGCATTAATCAAGAATATATTAGATTTGATTAGAAGTGATTAGATTAAGTTGATTTACTTGCTATAAAGTCTATGTTATCTTTATATAAACCCTAGTTAAGGGACTGTAAATATTCAAATCTTTTCATAAAATCATTCTTCTATCAAGTTATCAGTAGGTTTGAAAACTTTACTATATATATATATATATATATATATATGAGTGTGGATTAGTATTTGGCAACAGCCCCTTTAGGAGAGACATCCTCTCGGCTTTAACTCCATGATGCAACTTGTCCCATAACTAATCCTCTTTAGAATTCGGAGATAATAGAGTATCAAGAAAAGAAAGAGGGAAAATGTTAAATCTGGGCAAAATTGTGAGGCTTTTTTAAAATATGGGACATGCGGCATCATGGGGTTAAAGTCATAGAAGACAATCCTAAGTCATACACACACTCTTTCATTCTAGTGGACGATGCTCATTAGAACCTCTAGTGAGTGCCCTCCAACGAAATTGACTTTTGTCAAGTTATTTTTTAATGTGATCATTGAATGTCAATGTGAGTCCCTCAAAAAAATATCTCAATTAGACATTTTTGGAACATTCATTCAAAAAACTCAGTAATTTCCAAAGCCTTGGTAGGATCTAATGAATCTTAAGGCTCCATTCTTTTGGTGGAACTTTTAAAGTCTAGAACTTTCATTGTTTCATGTGTCAAATTTTACTTAATGTCTAAAACATATTATTCCATAGAGTGCAAAATGTTTCCAAATATAGAACTTTCAAGTTACATCAAAATTTTTGGATTTTTTAAGTTTCATATATGTATAACTTCTAATTAAATTGAACTCGATAAATTCAAGATACCATCGAGCAACAGGGTTAAACCCTCTCCTCTCTCTTCCTAAACTCTTGCCCTTGTTCTAAACCATTAGTGTTTTGTACTTTTAAAATTTCCACCAAAAGAATGAGCCTAATAGATTAATGCTAATAACTAAGGTCTAATTGGACAGCCTAAAAAACTATTAGATATAATCTTAGAGAGTCGTTAGGATGGTACAATAAGGTATCGCATCTCATCTCTTGATAGATTTGGATTTAAATTCCGATTTAGTAAGATTAGGTAAAATTTGACTAGGATTAGAACTGATAGAGATTCTATCTTGAGATGATTTAATATCTATATAAACTTTTTATGGGGTCATTGTAAAGAACATCTAAGAACTCTCAAAATTAGTTTATTATAAAAAAACAATGATACTGGTTTTTTTGTCACATATCTCCCCAAAAGACCCACTTTAACATTTAATAGTCGAATTTCTAAAAATATTTTCTTAGAGGAAGCGCTATCTCTCACACACACACACACACACACGCATATACATATATATAACTCATAATTTTTGTTTCCTGCCATCAAAATCCAAGATTAAACCCACCTAATTTATTTTAAAACTGAAAAATATCTCTCTCTCTCTTCCTTTGTTTTTCTATTAATTTCTCAATAAGACAAGCCTTCCTTTATAAACAAAAATGTTATGTGACCAAGAAATAAAATTGTAAGAGGTTGAGCTATCAGGTGTATTTTTTGAGATTTAACATCAATTTATGAAAAAATGAAATTTGTGGAACCCATAATAAAAAAATTAAAAATCTTAAAATGACATCCCTAGTACAAAATTTAAAAAAAAATTAAAATTACATGCTTAGTGCTCAACGTTGAGAAAATTAGAAAGAACAAAATAACATTCTAAAAATTGGTTAATCAATGATAAGACCGGAGAGAGAGTAGAGTAAATTAAAATGACAAAAATGACTAAGATAAACCTACTTACATAATAGTTTTCAAAAAAAAAAAAAGCTGATAGGGTTCATAATAATAAGGAAAAAAAAAAGTAATCAGAAAATGAATAATGCTTCTAAGACCGTCCAAAGCCAAGACCACCTTGAAAATGTGCATGCCTCTCAATTGGGGATTTCAACTTCAGGGGTGTAAAAAAAAATTTTACACCCTTGAACTTGATAGAAAAAGGGATTTATTGAGAATAGATTGAATGATCTTTATAATGATCCTTGTAGGGTTTATATAAAGATGAATTACATTTAAAATAGAAACATAACCTCAATCAAATCTATCTTACCATATCTAATCAAATCTAATGAAATCTAAATCAAATTCAAATATATGATGAGATACAGGATATCTCATCACACCATATTACACTACTACATAATAATCTCCAACACTCCCCCTCAAACAGATGAGGATCATATACCAAAAAAAAAAAAAAACACATGAGGATCGAGATCTTCATTGGTTCGCCACAAGTCAAGTTTTCCTCATTCTTGATCTTCCTCAATCTCGGGGTGGTCTCAGCCTTAGATGGTCTCAATAGCAAAGTCCCAAAAAATACATCACAAATAAATGGGGAAAGAAAAATAATCTCTTTCTCGTACAAGAAAGGGAGTAAGCCGTCTCGCCCTTTAAAAATCGTCATTTGTCTCCTTTTAATTATCTTTAACTGTGGTTAAGACTTCCTAACCCTTGTAATTAAAGCATTCATTATTAGTTTTTAGATAAAAAATAAAAATAAAAGTTCAACCACAATAGTTAAAACTTTTTAACTGAGTTCAGGGAGTGTTGAGTGCAAAACGGATCACTGATTATCTCCCCTCCTCGTACGAGAAGGGATTATTCCTCATGTATGATGAAATATACCCTCTTTTTATATAATTTGTGTGGAAAAAAAAATCTGTACCTCAGCCTCTAAGAGAGATCTGTTCAATCACCCGACAAAGGAAAAAGACAGAGATCGTGGACTAGAAAGGGAGAGCTTATGAGGGAATATGGAAAAAAACAAAAAAAAATGGACAAAAGTTCTAAGAGATGGTGCTTCTTACACGCAAGGGAGGGAGGAGAAGATCTGATCACAACCAATTATGATTGAACTCAGGAGTGTTTCAATCGCATATGTGGCATTTATCTATTGGAAGAAGAAAATTTTGAATTTTCATTTTCCCGCTTTTTTTTCTTCTTTCAATAGGCACGGTTGAATTTTCTTGAATTCAATTGCAATTAGCTATGATTTGATCTCATTTAAATGACACTTGCATATCTAATCACATCCAATTGCAATTGAACTCTCCCCAAGTTCAATCGCACTCACAGACTAACATGGGTCCCTAATAACTCTTATTAACTTGATTAAGATTAATGAATAATATTAATTTAAAATTCTTAATAATAATTAATTTTTTTCAAAATAATTTTTTTAAAAATTAAAATTATATTATTGAACTCCAAAGATTAGTGACTTAACCACAGTTAATAGACATTATAAGGGACGTGATTGAACTCTCCTGAGTTGAATTGCAATTGGCTGTGATATGATCTAGCCAATGATATATGAGTCTGGAGAAAGGACCACAAGGTCCTTTTTCCTAGTTGACCCAAGTGTTCCATGTCCTTCTTAATTATGATTAAACATAATTAAATTATAATTAATAATTTGTTATTTTTTCGCCAAATATTTTTTTTATTTCTTGAAGTCGGCAATGAAAAGTGTTGCTTCCAGGACGAGAGTTTAAAAGAAATTAAAATCTGTTGACCGGATTAGCACTCTTATTTTTTGTATTTTTTGTTGTTTTGATTTGACATGATTTTTAAGAGGAAGTGATCGACACGTAATTATAGAGAGGAAGGCAAAGAGGACAAAGGTTTTTAAAACTTTTTGTGTTTTTTTATCTAATTCTTATACATTTTGATTTGGGGTTTCGTGTTTGTGTTTTTGCTTTTGTTTTTTATCCAATTCTCGTACATTTTGATTTGACGTTTCCTGTGTATATAGGGTGAATTTTGTTAACCCCAATCGCAAATCTTCCAATACTTTTAGCAAAGGATTGTCTCTCGTTATACCAGAAAGAAATTTTATAGCAATCCATTAATCAGTGGACATGTAACTTCTCCCCACTTGATATTTCTTTCTCCTTTTATCGCCAATTGTCCATTGATTTGTTAAGCAAGAAAAGTTGTCTTTTAAAACTGTTAAAATACTGAGACAACTCCGCGTGTTAGCCCCATCTTGCATCTATGATCAAATTTGGAGTAAATGCGACTGGAGGTAACACTCCTCATGTAGGGTATGGTTGGGTCTCTACATTTGTGAAAAATAAAAATAGAAAATACAGAGAAAAAAACTTGCTTTGTTTAGGGTGAGGCAACGGGTGGTCTCAAGTAAGGTCCAATCAGTTTCGGTTCGGGTTGTGTAAAAATACTCTCAACACAAACTCCAACTCATTCATTAACGGGTCGAGAAAGGCTAACATGTTCGGAGGGCAGGTTTGTGTGGAGGTCCCTTATTTGGTTGGGTTCAGTCTAGGGGTGTATTTAAGCCTAGCTGAGCCAAGCTTTACTTGAACTTGGCTTGAGCTTAATTCACACTTGACTGTTTAGGCTTGAGCTTAGCTTGAACAAGCTTGATCGAACTCGAGCTCCATTCCAGCTTAAACTTTATTCAAGTTGGCTTAAGCTTGATTTGCAAAAATTATCTAACTTAATTTTACATGATTTTAATAAAAATAATTATTAATAAATTATTATGCAAAAAACTACAAAAACTAATACATTCCAAAACAAAAATAAGATTTTGGAAGTAATCCTTCCATCTAAAAAGTAGAGACTTAGATTAAAGTTTTTACTTTTAACTTCTTAACTTTTTTTTTTCTGTAATTATTATCTCTTAAATTTATTTATTATAAATTATTACATTATGATAAAGAAAGTTAAAAGAAAAAAATTGTTATATAAATAGTATTATCAATAAATATTATATATATATATATATATATATATAATGTTTCATGCCGAGTCGAGCTCAAGCCAAATCGAACCCTAAACAAGTCGAGCTCGAGCCAAATCAAATCAAGCAAGAACTAGCTTGAGGTTGGCTTGATTAACATTCAAGCTCAGTAAAAGCTTGTCTTGATTCATTCGTGACTGAAAAGCCAGCTTGAGCTAGCTTGGTTTGAATGCACTCCTAGTTTTGTCTACAATGGTGAAAAGGTTTTTTTATACATAATTTTCCAAATGACAAGAATAATCCTTTAAATTTTTTTTCCTAAAACGAAAATATTATCCAAATGATATGGAATACGATTAGTGGATTACTCATATGCTATGAATTAGGATTTCATTGTATTGAAAAATACATATGAAAATGAATTGATTTGATCATTTAGATGATAGGAATGATCTTTTAATCGAAAAAATGGAATTCCAGACATGAACAACCAAATTTTGTATTGTTATTGTTATTGTTCAATATAGGATGCTAGCTATCATACAGTTAGCTATGGACATTAGTCACTCAATTGCACATGAATTACGTAATGAACTTTGCTATCCCTACTCTCCTCTTTGGGGACAAAAAGACGAGGATTATTTGGGCTCACATCTGTAAACACAAAATCCTAAGTCTTCTTGCCCCCAAAAAGAAGATTTTTTTGTACTAAGTCATATGGTTAGGCAGCAATCTGGTTAGTATTGTTAATATTTGTTCTAAGTTAGTCTGTTAATTCCTAGCATTTCAAGCTTGGCTGAGGGTGGATATACAATCATCGTATCCCTTTAAGACTCGATCCTAAAACCAACCCATAAAGAGACAGACACAACCACTGGCAGGAGCGGAGACATGGGGCATGGAGGGGTCATGGTCCCCCAATTGTTTTTATGTAAAATTTTTTATCAGATAGATATAATTTTTAAAAGAAAATAAAATTATCTAATTTTTATCTATAGTAGCCCCCAAAAATTAAGATGTAATGTTTTATTATGTAGAAGTTTGGCTCCCTCAAAATTTTATAATCTTATATATATATATATAATATATAAAATTAAAAAATATATAATTAATTTTATTTATATTGTGAAATCTCCAAAAAAAAACAAATCCAACCATACCACCGGGACAAGCCCATGGTGTTCCGAGAGAGTATAATAAGAGAGTTGGGCTAGCACAAAAAGGGTGTTTGTGCTAGCTCCACTCTCCCCATGTTATAAGAAGAGGAGAGTTTTGTAGGTTAACTAAATCGTCTGTGTTGTGTTTGAAGGACAGGATCTTTTGTACAACTGTTTACAATTGTTAGATCTGTAAGCTAATTTGATTCTAACCTTCAAACACTCGTGACCACAGGGAAGAACGCATACGATTTGATTCGGTTTTGTAGCTAGTAACTAGCAATCCCATAGCAATAACCTCAAAATATGTTTAAGTTACCCCCAAAAAAAGTGTTTGTACGTACCTTGATCTTATCCCACTCTTCCATGAAGAACTCAGTGGTGGAATGTTGTGGATGATCATGAGCAGACGAGGATAAATACACTTCCGGGCACCTCGTCTCAACACCATACTTCCTACAGAAGGGAATCCATGACATAGCAAAGGAGTATGCCTCCTCCATAGCATACAAGGTAATGGGTGAGCCAGCATCATCAGAAAGGTACACCGAGAGCTTCTCCGGGGGATAATCAAGCGACATGGCCGACAAAACTGTGTTCATCACCTCCACCGTGGGCTCCTTCTCAGGATTTGCAGTGCATATAAACACGTCAATCGCCGGAAGCTCCTCGTCTGGAGGCAGTCTTTCGGGGAACACAGTCCTAGACATGGGACGCCAGCGAAAGGCCGTGCCGAGGATCCAAAGAAAGGAGAATACAATCTCAGAAGCGAAGACGATAAGCCATGCCGACATGGGAGAGTTTTGGGTGCCTCCAAAGAGACGTGAAGCCCTGTAGTAGAGCAAGGCCAAGATAGCCATAGAGTGAAATAAAGCATGGAGTCGGTTGATGGTGGCACGAGGTTGCTGAACTTGGCTTACATGGTAGGGGAGTCTCGACCTTTCCTCTCGACCAAGCACTTCCATATCTTCTCCTTAGCTCTATTCCACTGCCTCAAACACAACACATCATCATTCAATTAAAAACCAAAAACATTTTATAGCAACAAAAACCAATGGCCTCGGATTGTCTCTGGCGAAGCCAGAAAGGGCTGCTCTCGGACAACCATAGAATAGGGGACCGTGGTGGAGAAGTCAAAATCATGGGCCCCATGATTTTGACTTCTCCATACACTATATGACACATGACCATAAGTTGTTGAGATAAAGGGGGAAGAGATATCAAGTAGGGAGAAGTCAAAATCATGGAGAGAAAATGAAATGACTTCTGCCCTTTCTAACGCCCCATGTCCCTTATTTTATGGTTGCCCGAGAGCCTTTTCTGGTTTCGCCAGAGACAATCCGAGGCCAAAACCAATATTGGTGTTGGTTTTTGAGCCAAATGATAGATGTTAGTTTTGGCTCAAGATTGTCTCTGGTGAAGCCAGAAAGTTGGTCTCGAGCATCCATACATCATGCGACAGGTGGCCTGAAAAAGGAGATAGGTCATTTTATTTTCTCCCTATGATTTTGACTTCTCCCACTTGATATCTCTCTCCTTTTTTCTCATCCATTTATTGTCACATGTCCTCTAATGTGTAGAGAAGTTAAAATCGTGAGATCCATGATTTTGACTTCTCTACCACACGTCCACTATTTTGTGGACACCCGGGAGGAGCCTTTCTAGTTAGTTTTTGGCTCAAAGTAGAAAATGCTGAGAGAAAAGTAGCACGGATCTTACCATGTTGGAACCAATCCTCTATGGTTATTAACCGGACCTATTGATTGACGATTGACCATTAGATGCAAACCGATCGACCAATATGTAAGAGAAGATTAGTTCTTCTATCGTTGAAGGGCAAGGGGAGAATATATAGTAGCTTTCCTAGATCTCATATTTCCCAAGTAGTCCATCAGTCCAACTAATTACGTCCAACTAACGATTCTCTTCTCAAAGTAATAGTCTTTTTTCAGTATGTATGCCCCTAAGGTCACCATGTGTCCCTTTGACACCCCTTAATTATGGTTAAGATTCATTCATCCCCCGGATTCATCCACTTATTTTTGGATTTTAGGGGAAAAAAAAATTAGCCGTGCTTAGAAAAAATATTAAAATAGTTTTTTTTCTAGAAACCTAGGATGGGTGGGTGAATCTTAACCACAAGGGACACATGGCGTTCTCAGCCGTCTAACCGGACTCCCCCCAATCCAGTTATAACCTTAGAGGATTTGGCTCTAATAAGACTTTTCGAGTTGTAACCTGTTTTGGGCAAAACCGGTTACAACCCTGTGGTCACCACATGTCCCTATTTACACCCTTTAACTACGGTTAAGATTCACCAACCCTTAGGGTGCGTTTAGATTTGTGGAATTGGATTTGATCTCTAGAATTAAATTCCATGTAATTAAAACCACTGAATTGAATTTTAAAGATTTCATAATTCTATGATTTGGATGCACTACTGAATTCATGGAATTGAATTATAAAGTTTTTAATTCTACTGTTTGGATGAATAAAATTTTTTATAAATTAACTTTGAACTTATGATAAAATAACAATTTGCATGCATGTACATACTCCCATGTCCTCATGTCCCTTTTATCACTTCTTTAACCCTAATTAAGCTTAACTAAATTAAAGTTCCGTAACAAAACCAACAACTGGCCTTTTTGTTCTCATGCTTTTGTAGTTCAAGCTTCGAACAGTTTCCCTTTTCAATTTTAACTTAGCAGCCAGAAACGGACACTTGTGGTCCCAAAATGTAAATATGAGAAAAACTAAGACTAATTTCCATAATGGAAGTCATTAAAAACACTTAACAGTTGATACAATCGAATGTATGAGCCTTAGATTTAGAATACTCGAGGTTTGTGCAAACACTGAAACATAGCCGTGTTGCAAAATAATCTCAAATAAGTCCAGCCATACAAGTCGGCTGGCCTAAGATTGTTGCAAACGTCTCCTATCTCCTTCTCTCCCTTGCAATGGTACGGCTATTTCCTTCCTTTCTCCTTTTCGTCATGAACCAAGTGAAGACCGCATCAGAGTTAACTGTGATTGAACACTCCAATTCAATTGTATAAATAGTGTCCCTTTTAATCCATATTAATTGTGGTAAGATTTATTAACTCTTAGGTTTAAAAATCTAGCCTTATTAATTGAAAAAAATATTTAAAATTAATGAAATCATCCAAGGTTATAAATGGACTCGGGGGAGTCTAGTTACGCCATGGTGAGGTCACAACGTGTCCCTTTTGACGCCTCTTGATTGTGGTTAAGATTCACCCACTCTTAAGGTTCACCCACCTATCTTTGGTTTTTTTTTTATATTAATTATTTTTAAAAAATTTAAAAACTGCTTTTAAAGCTTTTTTAATATTAAAATATTTTTAAAAAGAATTTATATTTTTTAAAAAAAAAAACCAAGGATTGGCCCGTGAACACTTGAGGTGGCCACGTGTCTTTTTTGACACTCTTTGAGGTAGCCACGTGTCCTTTTTGACACCCCTTAAATGAGGTTAGATTCACCCACCCGCCCATCCTTGGTTTTTTCTTTTTCTAAATATTAATTATTTTTTAAAATATTTTAATATTAAAAAAGTCTTTAAAACAATTATTAAATTTTTAAAAAAAATTAATATTTAGAAAAAAAAACTCAATGATGGGCTAGTAAGGGTG
This sequence comes from Tetracentron sinense, assembly GCA_015143295.1. Classification (NCBI taxonomy): domain Eukaryota; kingdom Viridiplantae; phylum Streptophyta; class Magnoliopsida; order Trochodendrales; family Trochodendraceae; genus Tetracentron; species Tetracentron sinense. Next base: position 29,505,904 of record CM026566.1, read on the forward strand.
GGTGAATCTAACCCCATTTAAAGAGTGTCAAAAAGGACACGTGGCTAGAAGGGGTGTCAAAAAGGACATGTGGTCACCTTAGAGGATTTGATTTCATTTAAAAATGCATGGGATAATTTCGTATATGAAAAATGACAACTTTAGAGAGAATATTTTTGGTAGTTCATACCTTTTTATCCCATGACATCATCATTCCATCAGTTGAATAATGGTCAACTGATGGAAGGGTGTAAGTGTCAATATTTTGAAAAGTAGAGATACCTAATGTATTTTCTGAAACTGAGAGGGTCTATGTGTATTTTTGTCAAACCTCATGGGGTTTTTGAGCCAAAGAATAGATGTTAGTTTTTGGCTCAAAGTAGAAAATGTTGAGAGAAAAGTAGCACGGATCTTACCATGTTGGAACCAATCCTCAATGGGCTGGGCTGGCCCACAGTCCGGCCTGATTTGAGCCCGTTCGTGCCCGTTAAGAATGGCCCGTTTATTAATTAGAGTGGGACAAGTTGGCCTGTTTATTAATTGGGCAGAGCTTGGGCTTGTGCTAATAAATCTGTCGGCTCATTGGGTAGTCTTATACCTATACAATAAAATATTATGTTATATATTATAATTAGCTAAGTAGAGTGGTCACTGTGGCTGATGTTTTTGGAATGCTGATTTTTTGGAGTGATTTTTTTTTTTTGAATTCCAGTTTATCTTTTCTTCTTGGACTACTGGGGTACTAGAGTTGCATTCTACTATATTTCTTGGGGTTGTATTGATATGACCTGAGGAGCTTCATTTGCCAGATGAGAGGGGATCTAAGGGGAATTGGTGAATGAACACATGTTAGGGTTTTTGTAGCCTTACCAATGACTCCTACTATCTGGCTGAAATAAGAGTTTAAATATGAACAGGCACTCCGATTCAAGAGATATCTGCAACTCAATCTTCATTTTAGGTGAAGATACTTGATTTGGAGAGAAATAACAGCGACCTGGTGATATAACAATTTTATTTCTAATTCCTTATCAATCTTATGAAAGTTTATGTTATTTGTTCTTTTGAAAGAAATTCTGTTTGATATGATTAACTTCATCTGCTTCAATGAATGGTGCTTTTGAATATATATGGATTATTTTCAAAATAGCATTAATTAGAGAAATGCTATAGTTTTGCAATTTTTGTTTCTTTAGATGGTTTTTGATGCCTCATATGGTGTAGTTATGCAATTTTAAGTCTTAATTTTTCATAGTAGGCTAATAGCTGAAAAATTAAGAGTTTACCCCAGGCTCGATTGTAATTGGCCTGCCTATGAAACCTGTAGGCTCGCTTAAGCCCGTCTAAGGCCCAAAAAAATTGGCCCGCCCAAGCCCGTGAAGGCCCGAGTTCACCCAAGCCCGATTAATAATAAGACGGGTTTGGACCTGCATTGAGCCCAAGAATAGATGTTAGTTTTTGGCTCAAAGTAGAAAATGCTGAGAGAAAAGTAGCACGGATCTTACCATGTTGGAACCAATCCTCTATGGTTATTTACCGGACCTATTTTATTATTCTTTGGACTCTGCTCAGCAAGTCTCAATCTCCGGAATACGTTTTTCTTCAACATAATTGCTAGAACTCACCTTTGGCTGCTCTAAGCACTGTTAAGGAACAACATCAACACAGCCAAATATATGATTGTTTAAGGGATACTCTTTAATTTCTGCCGACACTAGATAAGAACTTACTGTGAAGTGAATGTTGAGATCCTGACTCATTTGCTGTAGGTGCATTTTAGCCCATTATTTTGCTGTAGCGGTTTTCTTGCAAGCTCGTTTCACTTGCAATCATATATGATCCTTTTGAGTAGCAAAAATACATGGTATTCCGTAATGCTATATATTGCGTCTACCATTGCTCCAAGTGATATTTGGATTCTGAATGGTTCCATTTAGTCTCCAAATCCTCTAGCTAGATGACAGGTTTAATCCAAGCTTAGTCACAAAAAAAGATACCAACCATAGGAAGGCTTATGGAGCTTTAATCCGGATCAAATAAACCAAGAAGCAAGGCTATATCTTTTTTTACCATATATATATATATATATATATATATATATATATAAGAACTGAAGGTCCATAAGAGCTTGCTAACATATAGATCAAGCTTATCGAGACCAATGCAAATAAAGAGAGATAGAGGGTCCAAATGTGTTTTAATTTGAATCTCAAACCTGAAAACAAATTCAACAACTAAGTAAGATTCCAACTGAGAATTAGGAATAGTTTTGTCGGGAGAACAATTTCAAGAATAGAAAATTTTGAAATAGAGATATGTAAGAGGAAAGCACAAAGTAGAATTGGCTTCAAGAAATAAACAATGCATAGATGTTTTTGAATGGGTATTTAATAATGTGAACCTAGTATTTTATGTTTCATGTTAAATAGTTTGAAGCATGAACAAGAAATAAATCAACAGGTATAGGTGAGAAAGTTTATTGATTTTCACTTATTCGCAATGAACCTAGGAATTCATGACAAAAGATTATGAAATGTAAATAACTCAAGAAAATAAACTCAATAGCCATACCCCTAAATAAACCAATAGATTTTGCACCACATTTTTGGAAAAAAAATTTGGCAAATATTTGGAGGAAAAAAAGGATAAAGAATATTAATAATTTTCAATTATCTAATTTCTGTGCTGTTTATTTTGATTATCAATAAGTTAAAAATATTAAACCATTTAGAGAAAATAAATGGGTAAACTTATGAAATAATCGAGAGGGTATGTGGGTGCACAGGCTTATTAATCCCAAAGCCTTAAACATAACTCCTAAAATTTATGTTAAAAATCAATTCATAAGGGAATTTTTCTTTTTGGAAAATGGGTGGGTCAGGTTTCTTCCTTGATCCGGCCGGTTTTGAGCAAACTTATAAAAATAAGCCAAACAGCTAAATAAATCGTCCAAAATAACTTTTTTTTTTGTAAACTCAGTAACACCACAAGGTGAATGCTGAAGGCAAAAGCCTTAACTCCATTATTTGCAAAGCCTTACACGTAACCCGTAACAAAAAATCAATTCAATTAACTTAACTATTAAAAAAAGGGTCATCTCGATTATTTATAGAGAGGAATCAAATTAACTAAATTAACTTAACCCAAATTGAAAAGCAATTCAATCAATTAATCCAAACTGCTAAACTTTTTTTTTGTTGTAATTTTTCCCATCGTATGCGCACACATAGAAAATTACCTGATGTTGTAGAACGCGAGATGTAGTCCAGAGTTGCAGATCCATTAAGTAGGGAAAAAACCTAAGAAAATTTCAGTTTGTTTTGATGTAAAATAAAGTAAAACAAAAGAATTTCACGTAAAATGTCATTTTTCGCATGCATTTTCTATAGGATAATTGACATTTTTCCTTCAATTTGATTTGTTTTCCCCTATTTTACATCAAAACAAACAGAGCATAATAGAAGAAGATTACCTGATATGATATGGTGGAATGGAAGACGGTCTGGAGTTGTAGAAAATAGCAGGAGATTGAAATGAAATTATGGAGCCAAATCATCTCCCCTAGAGGTCACCACGTGTCTCCTTTGACACCCTTTAACCGTGGGAAAGGTTCACCCACCCCGGGTTCACCCACCCATTTTTTGGATTTTTTTTAAATATTAATTTTTTAAAAAAATCAAAAAACTATTTTTAATATTAAAAAAACTCTAAAAACAGTTTTCTAATTTTTAAAAAAGAATTAGCATTAAAAAAAAAAACCAAAAATGGGTGGGTGAACCTTACCCACGGTTAATGGGTGTCAAAGGAGACACGTGGCAACCTCTAGGGGTGATAACCGGATTTGCCAAATCCTGTTATCACCCTAGAGGATTTGACTCCATCCATTATTATCTTTTCTTTCGGGTCGATCGCAAGATGAGAGTCGATGGTTTGATGACACGTGTAAATGCGCATCAGTGAAGAGGGACTCTGCTGGAGGTATATGGGGTGGATGGGTAAGTAGCAGTGTGGGTTCTTCGTTGGTAGGTGGATGTAGCGAGAGGGAGAGGGAGAAGGAATTGAGGGATAGAAGGCAGAAGGTTCTCGAGTGGGTAAAATGAATCTTTTTGAATGTAGATATATAATTATCTTAAGGGTATTTTTTTTGTATATAAAAGATTGAAGAAGTTGGATAAACATCAAACTCTTTGTTCGTGAGATTTGGGGGGATATTTTAGGTAACTAAAAAACGCTTTTTTAGTAAGGGATAGAATAGATAAAGATGATGACGTGAGAGAGAGATACTCACCAACAACACTATCCTCCAAAACCTTTTGAGCATTCTTGAGGGATTGATTCAAGAAGATGAGGTGTTTTTTTTCATTCTTTCGCAATGATTAAAGCAAAGCCAACCCTTCATTTATTATCTATTAACTTATTATAAAAGAGGACTATATCACGGGCGATGCACGTGAGAGCGAGGGGAAGGAGTTAACCACAGTTAATAGGAGTTAAAAAGGACACTTGTTAACCCGTGGGTGCGATTGAACTCGCTAGTGGTACGTGCGATGCATGTGAGCGTGAGGGGAAAGAGTTAACCACAGTTAATAATAGTTAAAAGGCACACATGTTAACCTGCGGGAGCGATTGAACTCTCCCCGAGTTCAATCGTGATTGACTGTGATTCTAAATAGATAGATGAGCAAGGGGTAGTTTAGGAATTAAAATAAAATATTAAACCAATGTTTTGTTTTTATATAAGGGTAGTTTGGAAATTTTGGTAAATTCATCCACGCAAGGCTCTCGCATTATAATAGTAAAGATAAAATAGGACAATTATTTCCCATACCCTTATTAGATTTTGTTTTTCAAATTATCTCTATTAATTTATTTTCTATAATACAATTTCTTACAAGTTTTCCTATAATACTCTTATTAGATTAGTTTTATCCAAAATATCCCTATTAATTTATTTGCTCATAATACCCTTCTTATAAGTTTTCCAATAATACGCTTAAAGATTTGTTTTAATCCAAAATGTCTTTATTAAATTATTTTGTCATAATACCCTTTCTATAAGTATTTATTTCCTACAATACTCATATTGATTTGTTCTTATAATACCCTTTTTACAAGTTTTTATTTTCTATAATACCCCTACTAATTTTTTCCCAAAATGTTCCTATGATCTATATATCTTCTTTATTATAAAAGAGGACAATGGTAACCAAATGAAACTTTAAGTTGAGTGCAGCCTCCAAATCAGAAGAATTGGGAATGTAGTAACGTTAGGAAAGTGCTGGACTATGTGGTGTGCTTTGGGTGGAGAAGAAGAGGGAAGAGAAGAAGAGGGGGAAATAGAGACGATGGGGAAATAGCCGGGGAAGAAGAAAGTGGAAGAGGCGTAGTTTGATAAACAGTTAAAATAGAAAGCATAATCGGTGTATCGTTAAAGCAATAGAGAAAGTGATTTGAAACGGTGTGTCGTTAAAGATCGGGAGAAGGTGATTTGAACGTCCCGCAAACCACCCCTAAAACCCCTCCCGAGACACCACGTAGGCCTCTCAGAGCTGTAGTTTAATTAGTAGTAATTAGCATGTGCCTTGCCTGTGCACACCCAACTAGTTATTTTAATAAAATGGTTGACAAAGGGTACAAAGTTCTCTCAGATATTGGAATATCTGGCATATCTAAGGATAATGTTGCGTAGGTTAGAAGCTTATCTTTTTTCTTTTTTTTTGGTAACCAAATACGTCATATTAAAGGAGTAGAATTTACAATAAAAAGCCCCGGCAGTCCAAACTTGGCAATGGAACGAGCAAGCCGATGTGCCTGCAAAGTACAACTATGAGAACTATATTAAATATTAATAGAGAATTGAGGTCCTTGAGACTTAAATACAGCAGTAAGACGAATAATATCTTCCAAAAAACTGTGGATGTATTGGATGTCTGTATGGCCTTGAACTAGTGCATCAACAATAATCTTAGCATCCGACAAAATCTCCACATGGCGAAGCTTCCAACGAAAAGCCATCAAAATACCCAACCGAATAGCCAAAATCTCCGCCAAGAGAACATTGGAGCCCGCTGCACACAATGTAGCTATCCCCAAATGATGGTGCTGAGAAGAAGATCCAAAACAGCCCGAAGAAATACAATGAAGAACCTCATTTACGGCTCCATCGACCTGGATGATGCTAAAATGAGATCCTCCTACACTTGAGGGGCTGGATAGAGAGGGCATGAAGTCGTGCTCAGTCAAGGCCAGCCCATCCATTAGGCCATCAAAGCCGTTGCTTTGGGCCCCATTAAAGAATAAAAAAATAGTATTAAAAAAGCCCAATTTAGAATATTAAAAAAAATAAAAAGTCCATTTAGAATATTAAAAAGGCCCTATTTATAGTTAATTTTTAAAAAAATAATATTAAATTTTTTTTTTTAAAAAAGCCCCATTTAGAATTTTTGCTTTAGGCCTCCAAATGGCTTGGGCCAGCCCTGCGCTCGGTGCTGGCACGAACCGACCTGGAGGTGGAGGACTGCCCTCGTGTTGGCTAAGAGAATTGAATTGAACTGTCATCTGTTAACATAGCCTGCAGTTGAGATAATTGAAAATAAACCTGCCCCATAATATTAGAGAACCGAAAAGGACGGTTACTAAACAGAAGATCATTCCGGCCTTTCCAAATATACCATAAGAAATAAACCCATAAGTAAAATCCTTGACTCGCAGGAAAATCAGTAGTATTAGGGAGAAAAGAGAACCATTGTAGTAACCATTCACGAATAGAAGAAAAAGGAAGGTCTTGAGTCCGAAGGGACAAAGAGGATCCAAACCATAGGCGAGCCGTAACATCACACTTAGCAAAAAGATGCCATTGAGATTCACAATCAGATTGACAAAGGGGGCAAACCGGATCTAACTGGATGCCTCTGGAGAGAAGATTCTCACGAATTGGGAGGGAATCCCGAAAGGCCCGCCACAAAAAAAATTTAATTTTAGGGGGTAGATGATTATGCCACAACCATTTCCAAAAGACTTTAGGGGGAGGATTGAGAACAGTAGCCTCCCTAACCTGAGCCTGAGCAGACATGATCCTATGATAAGTCGAGCGGACCGAAAAAATTCCTTTCTTATCCCATTTCTAAAGAGGGGTGTCAGACGTTGAGAGATGTGGGCAATTTGGGAAGCAATATTGGGAGGGAATAGCGACTCAATAACATCAATATTCCAATATCGATCAGGATGAATCAACTCAGCAACTCGAGAAATTGTGCAAGAAGGAGACCGAAATTGAGCCAGAATTGGGGGGTCTAACCCCAGGGCCCAATGATCCTGCTAAATATTAACATCATTCCCATTACCCAAAACCCATGAAAGGCCATCTAGAATAATCGAGCGACTGGACATTATACTCTTCCAGCCCCAGGAAGCGGAAGAAGGGATACGAGCATTATGAATATCCACATGAGGAAACTATTTTGCTTTCGCCACTTGGAACCACATGGATTTATTTCTAGAAATCTGGGATTGAAATAACCTCCAGAACTGTTTTGCTAGAAGAGCTCGATTCATAAAGGCCAACTTACGAAAACCCAAGCCCCCCGCGGACTTTGAAGAACACATATGATCCCACTTGATCCACTGGATAGGAGAATGATGTTTTGAATAACCACACCAAAAGTCCCTTTGGATACCATCCAGCAACTTACATAGAGATTTTGGAAGTTTAAAGCTGGACATCAAATAATTAGGAATAGGAGGCGTGCTTTCCCTACTCTCGGTCAAACTCTACTCTCAGCCTCCACCAACCACCTATCCATTTTCAAATCAGTTATGATGGTTAAAGCACTCTCTCTCATCAAGAATGGACAAGTGGTTGGTAGAGACTGAGAGTAGAGTTTGACAGAGATTAGGGCTAGCATTTCTCTTAGGAATAGATGAGGTAACTGATTTTATTAATGTGGATTTACCAGCCCAAGATAGAAGGGAAGATTGCCAGCCTAAAATCTTAGCAGCCATACGCTCTTTTAGAGAATGAAAACTTTCCATTTTGGACCGTGAGAATTGAGTCGGGAGCCCTAAATATTTCTCCGAATGGGAAGAGGTTGGAATTTGAAGCAAACGAGATAGGACTCTAGCATATCGAGGGGAAGTGTTCTTGCTAAAGAAAATACAAGATTTCGAAAAATTAATGCTCTGACTTGAAGAATCACTATAAACCTTCAAGGCTGCCTTCAAATTGGAGACGTCATACAAGGAAGCCTTAGAAAAAATGAAGCAGTCATCGGCATATAATAAATGGGTAGGGGGGGAGCCCCCCGAGCTAACTTGATGCCATGGAGGAGATCACATTGAGCTTGAGTATGAAGGTAACTAGACAAAGCTTCCACACAGATAATAAATAAATAAGGGGAGAGAGGATCCCCTTGATTGAGAACTCGGCTCGGCTGAATATGACCATAAATCCCACCATTAATAAGAATCCGGTATGAGACGGTGGAAATACATTGCAAAATGAGCTGAATTCAATGAGGGCTAAATCCCATACGAGTTAAGACCTGTATAAAGAAGGTGATCATAGGCCTTATTCATGTCCGCTTGATGCCCATAAATTTGCTTTTGCCTCTTATTTTATGTCGAAGATAATGCAGCATCTCATGAGCCAAAACCATTTTCATGAATGGAGTGACCCGGTATAAAAGCACTTTGCTCGGGAGAAATAAGCTCATGCAAAACATTCCGAAGGCAATTAGCAAGAACCTTTGCAATTACCTTGTAGAGCACCGTACACAACTGATTGGCCGAAACTGATCAATCCTGGAGGGATGGGCAATTTTTGAAACTAATGTAATAAAAGTTTGATTGAGAATTATCTTTGTCATACGTTACTTCATTAGTCAATCAAAGATTTCATTACTCTGGACTTTTGACAACTCAGAGAGAAAAGGGTCCTATTCTGTAATTCTAACCGTGCAGACCCCATGATTTAAAATTTGAGAACAAGAATAACTATGCCATATTTTATCATTATATTTTTAATAATTTAATATTAATAAAGCTTGTGAGGGACCCCTTTAACTGAGGAATAACTATGCCAAAAATAGGTAACTGTGGTCATAAACCTTTATGCACTCCAAGAATAACTATGCTAAGGAGTGTTTTGTTAAGAGAGAGAGAGAGAGAGAGGAGTTCGGTTGAGGAGTTCGGTTCTGTCACTGAAGTCGCCATGTGTCCCTTTTAACATTCCTTAACTATGATTAAGACCCCTATGGTTCACCTCACTTATCCTTGGTGTTTAGAAAAAATAATGATAGAAATTTAACCCTATGAGTTAGTGAATTTTAATCAGGGTTTAAAAATAATATATTTTTTTTCTAACAAGAATAAGTGGGTGAATCTTAGGGGTGTGTGAATCTTAACCACAGTTGGAGTCCGGTTATGCCCTTGAGGTTGCCACGTGTCTCTTTTGAGACCCCTTTAACTGTGGGTAAGATTCATCTATCCCTAGAGTTCACCCACTTATCCTTGGTTTTTAGAAAAAAAATATTTATTTTTTTAAACCCTAGTTAAAATTTACTAATTCCTAAGGTTAATTTTTATTTCATATTTTTTTCCTAAAATTCAAGAATAAGTGGGTGAATCTTAATCACAATTAAAGAGTGCTAAAGAGGGACACATGGATACCTCGGTGGCATAGCCAACTCCAAGGAATGTGGTTATATCTATAAAGAATTTCAAGCCTAATAGATAGATGAGTGAGGGTTTTTTTTTTTTTTTTGAGGACCCTACAGGGTAGATATCATTTACCTACGTCAGTAGACATCATTTACCTATGTCAGTAGAGTCAACTGGTTAGTAGTTAGCTGGGGCATTGAGGCTCTTGCAACCCACTCCTGGGGGATTAGATCCTCCGACCTCCACCCTTGGAAGGCCACACCCCAACCACTGACGCAAGAGGCGGGGTGTAGAGTTTGTCATTATATAAGACTAGTGGAATGCACGTGCGATGCACGTAAGTGCACAGTCCTAATGATTGTAAAATATTAAAAGAAATAATATACTTAAAAATTATAAATTCAATAAATTTGACATTCAATACATCAAATGAATATTTATAAAAACTCTGGTAAAAAAGAAGAATTGAATTCTAGTAAACACCCTATACATCAATATAAAAAAAAGGAAAAATTATTAAACATGTGAATTATCAATCACCAATAAGTCATTCTCATCGACATATCATGATTATTTAATGCCAATCTAATTCACCGTACACCTCTAAGGAAAAATAAAATCTCTGTAACCACTACCTTAGGAATCCAATAAATAACAAATACTGTAATGGTAGTTACATAAAGAGATTATTAGTAAAAGAGAAAAAATAGGAGAAACATATCAACATATCATGAATATTTAATGTCAATCTAATTCACCTTACACCTATGAAAAAAAATAAACTCTTTGTAACCACTATTCCTTCCTAATCATACTTTATCATGCCTGCAAAAATTTAGGGGTATAAGTAAGATTGAAAGGGTTGAGTATAAATTGCTCTAGCCTCGATGTTGTACAGTAATGTGTATCGAAGGTTTATGCCAAATATTAGTAACAATCTTTTTTTCTGATTTTATTTTCCTTGTGAATTCTTCCAGGGTGACTTTGGTCAAAATTGGAGATATATTAGTTCTTAAAACACTGGGGCAGGATTTCATACAAAATATATAAGGAGATTAGATTTATAAGAAGATTGGAGAAATAATTGACTAACCCTATGTAGTATCCTTTCTCGGGCACTACGGTGTGGCATTGACTTACTCTCTAAGATAAACCCACACTATATCATGAAAAGCATATTGTTCCTCCTGACATAGATAGATAAATGATCTAGCTGTCTACCAGAAAAAAATAGTACCTTCTTGGCTACTGTTCTTGAATCCTTCTTCCCCCTTAAAAATTTGATCCAACAAATTATCTAGGAAATGGCCAAATGGTCCCAAATAAGCTAAGCTTAAAAATGGACTTGGTTATGTTAGGGCACATAAATGAAAACAAATATATGTAGCAGCAGATGCATGCAAGCAAACAGACCAATGTTGATAGAGTTTACACGTTATTACTCTGTGCCAGGGAGTACCATATCAACACTCGATCACTTAATATCTTCTTTCTTCTTTTCTTTTCAAAAGAAGCACAGGAAGGAGTCTATGTTCCTCAAAGGCTTTCAAGCGACAACCAAGGATCGGCCAACTATAACAGCAGCAACCAACAACACTACTGTCCTTAGTCAGCCATCCCACCACTTTAGCATGTTGTCCTACCAGTCCAACCGAGGAATCTTCCTCCTGTGGCGTCATCCTCCCATGTCAGATATTTGATTAAAACCCAATCAATAACAATAGAAATAGAAAACATAATAAGAAGAATAACAACAAAAAGTAGAGAAGGGGAAACTTAGCCACTTATAGAATGTTCTAGCCGGCGGAAAGAGGATGATCCAACAGTCTCTAAAAATAAAATTATTGTGTAGCCCTGTAGGATTAGGGTTCCTAGCATGATCTTGATTTCAAATGATTTTATTCTCTACAACTAATAGACAGTTATTAGGGAAGGAGGGAGAGAGTCGTGAAAATGAGAAGTGGCCGTGGGGAAAGGCAGCCGTGCAAGAAAAGGTAAGTGTTTACAATCGTTTGCAAGAAAAGGTAACTGTTTATAATCTCGATCAAAAGTTCAATCCAAAACCAAAACCAAGGAGTGAGATAGAGTGAAAGAAGATAGAAGATAAAGATCTTTACTATTATAATGGGAGAGGCGGGAGTAGCCTGATTTTTTCAAAAATTCCCAAACTATCCTTACATAGAACAAAACTTTGATTTTATATTTTACTTTAATTCTCAAACTACCCCTTACTCATCTGTCTATTTAAAGAACAGAATGAGAAGAGTTCAATCGCACCTCTAGGTTAACACGTGTTCCTTTTAACTCTTATTAACTGTGGTTAACTCCTTCCCCTCGCTCTCAGGTGCATCGCACGTGCCACCCACTAGTGAGAGATAATATGAGGGGATCGTGCTTTTAGAAGAGGTTTGAGGTAGTTATTTGTTAAAATTACATATATATACCTTTTTAAAACTAACTCATGTAGAAATAGGCTATACTAATAGTGAGATTTTCTTTTCATTCTTAAAAGATTCAAACAATTTTTGTACCTCTCTCATTATAATAATAGAGAAAAGAAGATGAGATAGGAGGAAACGGTAGCTTTAGAATTAAAAATAAATAATAAATAAAAAAAATTCAATCAACGTCCCAAAGTTGGTTTTTGATTGAAAGGAAGTACAGGTGACAGCGAGTAGGGGATGCATGATTCAGAATAGGAGTAGTATGGCTCTTCAAATATAAGTAAATGAAAGGTGCCTGCTATGGGCAGCTTAAATCTGAACGCCAATCCGTCAACCCGGGTCAGTGCGTAGTGGCCGTGACGACAGTCCGGAGCCTCATTTTTTTTAACCCAAAAATAGAAAAAAATGAAAGGAAAAATCGTGCTCGCTTTCCATGATTGGGGAGATTCTTTTACGGACTCTTTAGAGAAAGGAATGTCAAAAGGGTGACGTTGCAGTGGCATAACCAGACTCGCCGAGTCCGGTTACAATCAGAGGGAATCACGAGTCTTACGTTAGAAAACCTAATGCCTTTCTTTGCCGAAGGGTAGGCTGAGTACTCAAATCGGAATGGAAAATACAAGCATTCCAGTGAACTCCAAATTAAATGCCGCACTAGTACACCGAATAACATTCTTGGGGTTTATTCCCTTCACTCTCCAATTTTATTTTAAAATGTTTTATGTGTGTGTTATGCGACTCTTTGTCTTCCCAAATAAAAAGGTGAAATTAAAATTAAATGAGAATGGAATATAATTAGATCTCATTAAAAGAAGATTTATATCTTTTGGGTTCATTCGAGCCAACACCTTCTAAATCTCTCTTTTGAAAGAAACTCATTCATTCATTTGTTAATTTTCCAAAATACAAGATTACAACTTTTAAATAGACACAAAATAAGTTATAAAACTATCCATTACAATAAACCACTCTTAATAACTATCAATTTACACACCCACTAAATAAGCACGTAACAGTGTGTGAGAGTGAGAGTGAGAGAGAGAGAGAGAGAGAGAGAGAGAGAGAGATATATATATATATATATATATATATATATATATATATGGGGTTTCTCTATTAAGCAAAGCAAAGATTTCATATATGGACTGCCCAGGCTTCTCCTCTGTGTAAATACAAGGATTTTTCGGACATGGTTTTTCACCTAAAACAAGGAAGGTAAAAATAGGTTCAATAGTAGGACTAGACTAGTACATAACGATTCTGAGAGCCGAGCCACGTCCGAGAAAGTTCATCCACGCTTATGATGACATACACCGACACCGCCACCATTGTTGGGGATGAGTGTGCAGTGAGAAGGTTCGGAAGGTGGTGCCGGCTTTCTCATCAGGTGACACCATCACCATTCCATCGTTGAACGACGAAGGCCGCCCTCCTTCCACAGGCCTTGCCACCAAAAGACTACCTTTCAAACTAATTAGAATCAAGAAAATAACCACTACTTGGGCCATCTTGAAGGGAATTCCTCCTCTAGAAATGCTCACGGCCATTTCACAGTAATATTAGGGTTAGAGAGAAGGGATGGGGGTGGTGGATATGATCTTTTTTAAGTCTTATCAAGTTGGTAACGGAATTCGGATTTAAACTTTTATGCCATAATTACCCACTTTTTATGAGTATCCCTTCAAAAACGTATCGCCGTTGTCTTTTTGGTTTTTGTTTTGTCTGCTAACCCTCTTGTTTTGTTGAACTTTTTCGTTTAAATCATCCAACTTTCAACTTTACGCCTCTACCCGTGGGTCCCATTAAAGAAATAACAGACTAGAAGCCATCTGATCTGTTTTTGCAACTTTATTTGGTAGGACCCTTACTGCACTGCTAAGCTGTTTTCTATATCCTAGAGAGAGAGTTCACCTTCTTGCTTGTAGCATAAGCACTTTTGGGGCCCACTTGTAATTTGTTGTTTTTTTATAAGCTACAAAACATTCTCATGATGTCATACAATGCTCCAGTTTCTTCCAAACAAATCTCAATGTTTCTAGCTCGTATACCTCTTTTTAATTTCAGAAACACAGTTCTTAGGTGGCATACATCGAATCTCAAGATCTGACTAAGATTCTAATTGATTTTATTCAATGAAGGTTAGAATAACATTCACCTTTGCGACTTTGAAATTGTTAAGTCAAATCCACGTTAGAATAGTACTCGCAAAACTTCACAAATGTCAAATCTCCTGTCGATTCACACGAACCTTCTTTTTCCTTTAAAGCTTTCTCTAATAGAAGCTAATGACCCTTCCAAATTTTCAGCTCTAGGATCTTGAAATAAAGATCAAACCTTTATTATAAAGAACCTTTCTTGATGATCAAAATCCTTAATCTTCTTCTTCTTGATTATTCAAAACTTAGAACACACAAGAGAAGAAAGGGGAGAGGGGTGACCGTACACTTCAAAGAGAGAGGAGTGGGAGGACGTGAGATTGAGGAGAGGAGAAAATAAAATTTTAGAAATTTTATTGTGTCCCAAGCCTTGGACGTCCACCTCTATATATAGGAGAGTTTGGGTTGCTTGCAACTCAAGAGTCCTAATCCTCATCCAATAAGGATTCCTCAAATCTTTCTATTCTTGATTTCTCCTAATCCAATTAGGAATAATCATTAATAGAAACTAACCTTATTCATTAGTGTCCAACTAATCTTGTCCTTATCCTAATCCAATTAGGATTCCTTGATTAGCAAGAAACTAATAGAATCTTTGTCCAACAAAGAATCTTTAATTAGTAACTAACTCTAACTAACTAACTAACCTTATCCAATAAGGAGAGTAGTTATTAGATACTAATTAAATAATAATAACAATTATTATTATTTAACACCTCCATGAAGTAGGCGTCCCATCCTAGGTGGGTCCCACTCCACACGTCCCCATTGGGTTCTAAACCCTTTTGGTCACTTTAACTATTCTTTTAAAATATTCCCCAATGGGTCCTACCCATTTGGTTTTTCACATCCAATGTGATTTCACATTTTAGAGCTTCACTATACCATATAGTGATTACTTAGAGAAATTAATTAATTTAATTAATAATTAAATTAAATACTTTAAGAAGGTCCTTGTGTGTGGAATCTAAAGGGATCTCATATTTCCGGTTGTGGGACCAAGTACTCAACGTTTTGGTTAAAGCATTATTACTAGGAAACATCTTTCCTACACTCCATTAGGATTATAGAATTTTATCTATATCCCTAGACTTCCACCAATCACAATTAATGTCCATTAACACAATGTGATTAATCTCCAGAAATTAGAGAATTGCTTGTAAGTATCATCTCATAATATATTTACAAATAAATCCTTTCACATTCCGATATCACTTATAGGCTTCCGGGATTGGAACAATTTCACTGTCTTAGTCCCTAGTTTATGAATAGAACTCTTTCTCATGATTACTTTTTCATTGAACTGAACCTCCAAAACATTTTTGAAGAAACATTAGAAAAGAACTGACATATATATTTATATATACTTTTCCATATTAAAATATCAACTTCGATAAAGACCATTTTACCAAAAAGCACCAATATTAGATTTAACAGTTCAGTTCAACAAGTATCACCTTGATATCATTATCTCCAATTAAGGAGTTGTGGATTCCTTATTAAGTGTTTACACACTTCTCCAAACATTGTGTACATGACCCAACGTACCCGCAGTTAGTCCTGTGTATTGGACATTGTCGATTGGCACATCAAAGCCATATAGACAGATGTCTGAGAAAATGTTAACCTCTCAGGTGTAAAGACAATTTATCAAATGGATAACCCTAATACAATCTGACAGTGTATTCCATAGGGTATCCACTAGTGACCCCGTTCAGTATTATGTACTTGCTACATATACTCACATGTTAGTCAAGAGTCACCACTCTCTGTGAATGAGATTCATCACACTATCTCATAGAACTACACATGTGCAAGTCATGATGAAGTACGGCGCCCAACCAGTACTCTAGAGGCTTCGAACAATATTAGGTTTACAAAGAACCGGAAAATCATATCTCCTCGTAACCTTTACATGATTTTCCTATAATGTTTCTTATGGAACTTTATGTCATCATCAAATGAGACAGTAATTAATATAAATACCCTTTATAATTGGTTGTATGAATATGATGCTTATCTAATCAACATAGAAAAGTCTCGAATTGGCTTTTGAGGGCATATATGTCAAACACTAGCTTACCATGAAAGCTCCTCCCTCTCTCCTTTTATCAACACCTCATGCTTGCGTTTCTCTCCTCTTCTCTTCTGTAACATAGTCCTTATTTTTCCTTCTCTACTACCTACGAATAAGAGACCAGTAGGCTTTTTAGTTCACCTGCTTCTGCTTTTGTAATTGCAGGTGTCGAAGAACCCTCGCCAACAGCGTAAGTCTTTGCCACGTTCCACTCTACTTTTCCAATTTCATAACACCTGCAATGAAAAAGTTACCCACTGTTTCTTCTCGACACCTGCTCCCACCAATGAATTACCTTGTTCTTATCCTTCCTAAATTCTCACCGTCTCTTTTCTTTTCTATTTCTATATACCTCTTTCCTTCACCTCCGACGAGTGGGCATGCACACAATGCAAATGGGTTTGCTGATTTTGTTGCTATTCTACCTGTCTTCCTATTCTACCTATCCCCAGATTTCTTCCAATGAATTTTCTCTTTGTTTCTTTCATTTCTATTGATGAAATTCTAATTCACCTACGAATCTTTTATCTTTTGATGATTTTGTTACTATTTTACAAGTTTATCAAATTTCTGATTTCTCCCACCGGGGTTTCTCTTAATTTGTTTCATTGCTTTTTATTGATGTCACTTGTTCTAACAGATCTGTTTTTCTTGATGGGGTTTTGAAAGAAAAAATTAATTTATAGTTTTTTGTTCATTTTTTCCCAAAAAGTTTACTGATTATATTTAGTTGATGGTTTTGTTGTATGAGGATTTATGAGATAATAATTAATTTTCATTAATCTCCTTTTTGGATCGTTCTATCTTTAGTTGATGATTTTGTTATGGTTAGGATTTAGGAGATAATAATTAATTTTCATTAATCTCGTTTTTGGATATCTCATTTTCATACCCACAATGATCTGATTTTCATTTGAATTTTTTTCCTACATTTTCATAGATCTATTGGCAGTTCTATTTTACTTGATTGAGTTTTGAAAGAAGAAAGAGATTTTATTTCTTTTTTCTTTGTTATTATTATTATTATTATTATTATTATTATTATTATTATTATTATTATTTTGCAAAGTTGCTTTTACTCTTTATAGAATACCTTTTTAAAAAGTTTTAAAAATCCCTCTATAGTTAATGTATTAAAAAAAGATCTGATTCTCATTTGAATTTTTTTCCTACATTTTCAGAGATATATTGGCAGCTCTATTTTTCTTTATTTGAGTTTTGAAAGAAGAAGAGATTTTATTTCTTTTTTCTTTGTTATTATTATTATTATTATTATTTTGCAAAGTTGCTTTTAAAAAAAATCCATCTATAGTTAATGTATTTTAAAAAAATCTCTTTAGTTGATTATTTTATTTATATGGTTCTTGGATTAGTTCACTGAATCAATTTTTTTTTTGTATATGTTGGTAAATATTTGAGTTACAAAGGAGGATTGATAAGCCAATTTTTATAGCAGATTTTTTATAAGAGTAAAATGTCTTGCAATTTAAGAGGTACGTTGAGCTCCAAAAAGATTTATGTTATATTTCAAATTTTAATTTTGTAGGATGCTGTTTTTTACAATAAAGCATGTTGTGGTCACTGTTACCATTATTCAATGGATGTAGGTTTTAGCTTGTTTATGACCTGAGTTTCTCGTTGTTTGATGAATATCAAATCAAAAAAAAAAAATTGCATGGTTATAGAGAGTTATTATGCACTTGTTGCACTGTTTTTCTTTCCAATTTCATTTCATGGATATTGAATTACGTGAAGTTAGTTTTAGTGTTTTTCTTTCTAATTTTATTTTATGGATTGAATTGCAAGGCACTGATTTTTTTTCATTCATTTTATTTTGTGTGTGATAAATATCAAACTGATTTCAGTTTCTTCTTTCATAATTATTTTTAGTTCTTTAGTTGAATTGGATTGCTTTGTCATCATTGGATTGTTTCTAATTTGAATTGCATGACTAGATAGTTATTAAACACTTGTTTCAATGTTTTCATTTTCAATAGTTGTTATTGTTAGGTGTGTTTATTTTCTAATTTCCTTTCATGCATATTTAATTGTAGGGGATTGAGGTATTTTAAAACTATTTTCATCTTCTGGTTAAGAATTTCTACATTATTTATGATCCGGATTTAAGTTTTTAGTATAAAATACATCTCTATGCTCAATTGGCAGATATAGCTATTTGCATAATACAAAACCGATGATGGTCTACAGATTTGATTTTTTAACCTTTAATAACAAAGCATCGCTGTTCCTACCCATAATACTACAGTTGCTTTAAAAATAGTTTTGAATTATTTTATTTTTTTTTATTAAAAAACAACTTGCACGTGCAGGTCCCATTAGTAAGGAATAAAGTTTACGAAAGGAGTCTCTAAAAAGCTTCGTGGCAATAGACGAAGCAATTCTCAATTGCGGGAGAGCATCGAGTGAAGCATGCACAGTATCTAAGATTGCGAGAGAGCATCTAGTTGTTTGCTTGAAGCATGCATAGTATCCAATTATTTTTAATTGGGTGCAAATCCTCTAGGGGTGATAACCGGATGTTATCTAATTATTTTTAATTGGGTGCAAACTAGAGGTCGCCACGTGTCTCCTTTGACACCCCTTAACCGTGGGTAAGGTTCACCCACCCCTAGGGTTCACCCACTTATTTTTGGTTTTTTTTTTAAAATATTAATTCTATTTTTAAAATTAAAAAACTGTTTTTAAAGTTTTTTTAATATTAAAAACAAATTTTTAATTTTAAAAATAGAATTAATATTTTTTAAAAAAAACCAAAAATAGGTGGGTGAACCCTAGGGGTGGGTGAACCTTACCCACGGTTAAGGGGTGTCAAAGGAGACACGTGGCGACCTCTAGGGGTGATAACCGGATGTGCCACATCCGGTTATCACTGGAGATGATTTGGCACCTTTTTAATTTGTATTTTTTGACTTGTTATCTAGAACCTTAGTTGGAGTCATCACTGATATTTTTATAATTTTATAACGTACTTGACTCGTGAGTGCTCACTTCTAATGAGTATAAAAATTAGACCACATAAATGATTAGCATGCCTATAAGCTCAACAAAATATATAGGTAGTTATTAATTAGAAAACCATCCTCAAATTCAACTGTTAAATATAGTAAAACAAAAAAAATGCATTAAGTCCATTATCATATACACTAAACATAAACTCTAGAAAAAAAAATATATATTTATTTTAATTTTCTTAAGCTTAACCCTAATTAAAGGGTGTTAAAAGGGACACATGGATGCGATATTTGACTACATAGCCAATTGCGTGGTGGGCTACTCACTACCCCTCCAAAATTAAATTCCGAGTACCCATTCATATCTAATTAAACTCTACTAGTAGGTGGCATTTGCGATGCACGTGAGAGCGAGGGGAAGGAGTTACCCACAGTTAATAGGAGTTAAAAGGGACACGTGTTAACCCGCGGGTGCGATTGAACTTGCTAGTGGCATGTGAGATGCACGTGAGAACGAGGCGAAGGAGTTAACCACAGTTAATAGGAGTTAAAAGGGACACGTGTTAACCGACGGGTGCGATTGAAATCTCCCCGAGTTCAATTGCGATGGGCTATGATTCTAAATAAATAGATGAGCAAGGGGTAGTTTGGAAATAAAATCAAAGGCAAAGGGTAATTTGGGTTTTAAAGCAAAATTTTGTTTTTATATAAGGGTAGTATGGGAATTTCAAAAAAATCATCTAAGCCAGCCTCTCCCATTATAATAGTAAAGAAGATTATCTTTCTCCTTTTTTTTTTTTTAAATTTTAAGAGAGAGAGAGATATATATATATATGAGGTCAGATCCCGGTTTTATTCCATTCTCGGGATCGTGTCAGATATATTAGGGATGAATTCACACGAGATCGGGTTAGAAGTTAGAACATATGATGGTGATGGGGATGGGGATGGGGATCAAGGAAATGACATTCTAATTCTCTAACCCTTCTAGAAGGTCAACAACATGAAGCCTTCATTTTTTGGTTGAACTCTAATCACTTAAACTCACTCACACGCGCGCGCGCACACGGTTAGGCCAAAAACACACGCCCCTATGAGACTAAGCTCAATACGAGGCGTGCTTTCCCTACTCTCGGTCAAACTTTACTCTCAGCCTCTACCAACCACCTATCCATTTTCAAATCAGTTATGGTGGTTAAAGCACTCTCTCTCATCATGAATGGACAAATGGTTGGTGGAGACTAAGAGTAGAGTTTGACTGAGATTAGGGCTAGTATTTCTCAGCCCAACACACTCTTCAAAAAAAAATCCAAGGATATGTTGTGAGCTGATTGTAAGCACCCAATTTTAAAGATTAACAAACAAAATCAGGTATTTATATACTTCATGAACTCCTAAATAAAATTTTGAGGCGCAATACTATTTTACGATCTTGGACTTGCCTGTTCATCCCATTTAGTGTCCTTCTTGTAAGTGCAGGAGGCCAAAAATGTGGTCTCTTCTTCCAGTGCATCAGTTGCAACTCTGTTGTTGATGGTGTGCTTGTAATTTTTGTGTAGCGATGCAATGAACTCATTAGATGAACCAAAACATGGTCTAAGCTTAAGGACATCTAAGGAACAATTTGAGAATTAGTCAATATATTATTTTAGCGAGGAAAAAATATTGTTTAACTCCCTACTTCTAGATAACCAATTTGAAAATTAGTAGTTACATTTTGTTAAATCATTTCCTTTTCTAATTTCCCTACTGAACTCTCTCGAGTACTCGTATCATTAAATTAAAGAGCTACCTCTCACTGATCATGTAATGCAAAAACTACACTAATTAGTATATCAGCTCTAACAATGAGGACTCAAAATTTGGATATGAGCTTTGATAGATAAAATGCCAAAATAGGCCGAGTAATTGGATGTTATGGATTCTATTGCATAATTTTTCTTTATTGTTTTAACTTAAAAATATAGGTAAAGAAATCATGCCTACCTTCTCGCATAGTACTACTTCCATATAGTGCCTCCCTCTTGATGTAAAAACCTGTACCAGACAATATGGGTCCCTTGAGCCCATCCAAACCTGGCCAAAAAACCTGAAATCCGATTTGAAGTTACAATGACATATAAATTCACCTTAATCTAAAGATATTGATCAAAACCTCGGCCAATAAGTAGCATTGAGACTTTTTTTTGTACCTTTGGACACCCAATTCAGTGCACAATCATAAATGTCTAACGACTGAGAGTTTTGAAGATGAAGATGAAAACACATTGCCTGTCGAGCAGAGCTCGGGTCGTTGCAGTACATGTCAGTCTAACGCCAATATGTAAGGAGCATTGCTTATTATACCCGACACGCGAAGCTGCGATAATAACAATAATGTTAGTCATTTGAAATAATTGGGAGAGAAAGAGAGAGAGAGAGAGAGTTCATAATCAGCATCGTAATGGCGGTGGTGATAGTAGTAGTAGAATTATATACAAGGGAGTAGAAGTACATACAGTGACATTAAGCGATCCTGCCTTAAAATGATCGAGGATACAATGGTCCTTTTTCACGAGCAACATAAACAAGGAGGGGCATCTTAGCTTGCTCAACTCCTGGTGCATCCATTCCAGTACCATTTATAACCTAGAAAAAGAGAGATCATCTTAGTGATAATTTTTTTAGTATGGGTCATGGTTAGTAATTTTATGGTATGGGACTTGGGAGGAAATGCTAGCGAGTTTCATACTCTCACCAGAAAAGTGACACTATGTTTGTCCTTTAATTGGTTGCAACTAGTTAAAGCAATAACTTTAAAGTGTGAATTTTAGTTAATTAAAAATGTATTTGAATATTTGTATTGGGGCTAGCATTCCTCATATTCAAATTGTCTAGGATCTGTGCAGAATGTCCACGAGTGGCCTAAATGGAGCTAAATTTCTATGAACTAACAATTGATTCATCGCGAGTTTTATTTCGAGTAATCTGTATTCTTAGGCTTTTTTTTTGTGTGAATATAATTTGAAAAAATTCTTAGTTAGTTTAAGACTGGGTTTTGAATTCCATACATAGTCTCATATGAGGGGATGGGGATCAAGAAAATGACATTCTAATTCTCTAACCTAGAAAAAGAGAATAATTCTAATTCTCTAACCTAGATCGTGTCAGATATAGTCCGTTTTTAAAAAAAGATGTTTTATTCTCGGAAATTAGGATGGGGCTGAAATTAGGATGGCGCTAGAGCCATACGTCCCCTAGCTCCGCCCTTCTCCTAGGCTATGCCCCTAATAATTAATA
Source organism: Tetracentron sinense (assembly GCA_015143295.1). NCBI lineage: Eukaryota > Viridiplantae > Streptophyta > Magnoliopsida > Trochodendrales > Trochodendraceae > Tetracentron > Tetracentron sinense. Next base: position 29,528,468 of record CM026566.1, read on the forward strand.
GTATATTGCCCCATGTGGCTCCGCCCCGCAGTAGCTGTAGCAATAGCAGTAGGTATATATGAGGGAGTAGAAATACATACAAGGACATTAAGGGCTCCGGCCTTGAAATGATGAGGGTACAATGGTCTTTTTTCACGAGCAACATAAACAAGGAGGGGCATCTTAGCTTGCTCAACTCCTGGTGCATCCATTCCAGTACCATTTATAACCTAGAAAAAGAGAGATCATCTTAGTGATAATTTTTTATGGGTCATGGTTAGTAATTTTATGGTATGGGACTTGGGAGGAAATGCTAGCCTCCGTTTAGAGTTTCATACTCTCACCAAAAAAGTGACACTGTATTTGTTCCTTAATTGATTGCAACTAGCTACAGCAACAACTTTAAAGTGAGAATTTTAGTTAGTTAAAAATGTACTTGAATTTTTCTACTGGGGCTAGCATTCCTCATTTCAAATTGTCTAGGATCTGTGCAGAATGTCCACGAGTGGCCTAAATGGAGCTAAATTTCTATGAACTAACAATTGATTCATCGCGAGTTTTATTTCGAGTAAAAATTCAACTGTTACATATAGTGGAACAAAAAAAATGCATTAAGTCCATTATCATATACACTCAACATAAACTCTAGAAAAAAAACAAAATTTTTTATTTTAATTTTTTTAAGCTTAACCCTAATTAAAGGGTGTTAAAAGGGACACATGGACGCCACATTTGACTACATAGTCAATTGCGTGGTGGGCTAATCACTACCCCTCCAAAATTAAATTCCGAGTACCCATTCATATCTAATTAAACTCTACTAGTACGTGGCATTTGCGATGCACGTGAGAGCGAGGGGAAGGAGTTACCCACAGTTAATAGGAGTTAAAAGTGACACATGTTAACCCACGGGTGCGATTGAACTCTCCCCGAGTTCAATTGTGATTGGCTGTGATTCTAAATAGATAGATGAGAAGGGGTAGTTTGGAAATAAAATCAAAGGCAAAGGGTAATTTGGGTTTTAAAGTAAAATTTTGTTTTTATATAAGGTTAGTATGGGAATTTCAGAAAAATCATCTAAGCCAGCCTCTCCCATTATAATAGTAAAGAAGATTATCTTTCTCCTTTTTTTTTTTAAATTTGAAATATAACAATTCACTATTAGTAAACCATCTAAAAGATAAGGTTTTCCCGACCGACCTGGAGATATATATATATAGATGAGGTCAGATCCCGGTTTTATTCCATTCCCGGGATCGTGTCAGATATATTAGGGATGAATTCACACCAGTTCGGGTTAGAAGTTAGAACATATGATGGGGATGGGGATGGGGATGGGGATGGGGATGGGGACCAAGGAAATGACATTCTAATTCTCTAACCCTTCTAGAATGTCAACAACATGAAGCCTTCATTTTTTGGTTGAACTCTAATCACTTAAACTCACTCACACGCGCACACACACACGGTTAGGCCAAAAACACACGCCCCTATGAGACTAAGCCCAACACACTCTTCAAAAAAAAATCCAAGGATATGTTGTGAGCTGATTGTAAGCACCCAATTTTAAAGATTAACAAACAAAATCAGGTATTTATATACTTCATGAACTCCTAAATAAAATTTTGAGGCATAATACTATTTTAAGATCTTGGACTTGCCTGTTCACCCCATTTAGTGTCCTTCTCGTAAGTGCAGGAGGCCAAAAATGTGGTCTCTTCTTCCAGTGCATCATTTGCAACTCTGTTGTTGATGGTGTGCTTGTAATTTTTGCGTAGCGATGCAATGAACTCATTAGATGAACCAAAACATGGTCTAAGCTTAAGGACATCTAAGGAACAATTTGAGAATTAGTCAATATATTATTTTAGCGAGGAAAAAATATTGTTTAACTCCCTACTTCTAGATAACCAATTTGAAAATTAGTAGTTACATTTTGTTGAAATATTTCCTTTTCTAATTTCCCTACTGAACTCTCTCGAGTACTCATATCATTAAATTAAAGAGCTACCTCTCACTGATCATGTAATGCAAAAACTTCACTAATTAGTATATCAGCTCTAACAATGAGGACTCAAAATTTGAATATCAGCTTTGATAGATGAAATGCCAAAATAGGCCGAGTAATTGGATGTTATGGATTCTATTGCATAATTTTCCTTATTGTTTTAACTTAAAAATATAGGTAAAGAAATCATGCCTACCTTCTCGCATAGTACTACTTCCATATAGTGCCTCCCTCTTGATGTAAAAACCCGTACCAGACAATATGGGTCCGTTAAGCCCATCCAAACCTGGCCAAAAAACCTGAAATCCGATTTGAAGTTACAATGCCATATAAATTCACCTTAATCTAAAGATATTGATCAAAACCTCGGCCAATAAGTAGCATTGGGACTTTTTTTTGTACCTTGGACACCCAATTCAGTGCACCATCATAAATTTCGTTACAATTGATGTTATGGTAATTCTGAGGGAATTGAACGAAAGCTAACGAGTGAGAGTTTTGAAGATGAAGATGAAGATGAAAACACATTGCCTGTCGAGCAGAGCTCGGGTCGTTGCAGTACATGTCACAGTCTAACGCCAATATGTAAGGAGCATTGCTTATTATACCCGACACGCGAAGCTGCGATAATAACAATAATGTTGGTCATTTGAAATAATTGGGAGAGAGAGAGAAAGAGAATTTGTAATCAGCATCGTAATGGCGGTGGTGATAGTAGTAGTAGAATTATATACGAGGGAGTAGAAGTACATACAGTGACATCAAGCGATCCTGCCTTAAAATGATCGAGGATACAATGGTCCTTTTTCACGAGCAACATAAACAAGGAGGGGCATCTTAGCTTGCTCAACTCCTAGTGCATCTATTCCAGTAACCATTTATAACCTAGAAAAAGAGAGATCATCTTAGTGATAATTTTTTTAGTATGGGTCATGGTTAGTAATTTTATGGTATGGGACTTGGGAGGAAATGCTAGCGAGTTTCATACTCTCACCAAAAAAGTGACACTATGTTTGTCCTTTAATTGGTTGCAACTAGTTAAAGCAACAATTTTAAAGTGTGAATTTTAGTTAATTAAAAATGTATTTGGATATTTGTATTGGGGCTAGCATTCCTCGTATTCAAACTGTCTAGGATTTGTGCAGAATGTCCACGAGTGACCTAAATGGAGCTAAATTTCTATGAACTAACAATTGACTCATCGCGAGTTTTATTTCGAGTAATCTGTATTCTTAGGCTTTATTTTTGTGTGAATATAATTTGAGAAAATTCTTAGTTAGTTTAAGACTGGGTTTTGAATTCCATAAATGGTCTCATGGAAGAAGTTTATTGGGTTACTTGGGAATATGTAATGAGCAGGATCTCAAAACAGAGTAGCTCTAAAGAAGTGCACGTGGCTGTCGTAGATCCCATTTATCATTCGGGAATATATGGTCATGCCAACCCTAACCTCATATAAACAAGATGTTTAGCCAGGTTGCTTATGTATCGTCGTGGTCAGGTTAGTCATATGTCATGGGGTGAATGTTTGACCCGAACCCAACCCCACTATTGATCGGAATAAGGTATGCAATCCTAAGTCCAAACTCTTAAAATTTTAAAGTCTATGTTTGACACATGTCCCATGAGAATTTTCATCTTCATTTAAAATCACAATCTACCTGCATACAACTACGTCATTAATTTTCTTACAGCTACATTCATCCAAGAATCTTATACAACACCTATAAATAGGTGTAGTGATTCTTCTCTAAAAACCTCAAAGCCCCAAAGTCCTCAGCCACAAGCAAGTCCTAAGTCTCATCTCCGTAAGTCTTTCAAACGATAGTAGTTCTTCAGCAACATCAAAGTTCCATATCTTGTGTAAGTGGTGATTCAAATCTAAGACCGTAAATTTTATTTCATGAATTAAGTTATAGTGTCCTCTCTTTTATTTCCTTGATTGTTCTTCTTCTTTTCCTTTGGTGGTAAGTTTTGGCTAGTGTAATTCTACACTATTTTGAGAAATGGAATTTTGATAGTTGGGATTTCGTCTTTCTCTACACAAACCAAGGGGAGGGAATGGGTTGGTGGATTGGGTCAAGGTTGTGAACCCAAGTGGAATCTCTAGGATTTAGGTAGACAAGGGAGAATGTGTTAGATACCATATGTCATACATGTTACATGTAAGCATGTGAGATAGATAATCTACCATTATTATTGCATACCTTGATGAGAGGAGGATGGTCACGACTAGAAATGGTGCTTCTATCTCCGGTTCCATCACTTTTACTCGCTCTTTTCTCCACTCACTCCATAAACAATTGGTACAGATTCTGCATGAAAAACCCACCCAATTCAACCATCCTTTAGATATGAAATCTCAAAATATAATATATGTGTGTGTGTGGGGGGAGGGGGGGAGGGGGGGGGGGGGGGGGGGGGGGAATGTTAACCATAACCTCTTTTTTACCATGATGTATATAAGGGAAGTTTAATTTTCTCACATGGTACAACTCCTTTTTACAAGGGGTTTTTGCATATCAGTTGCTAAGTTTTGCCTGGTTTAGAAAAAAAAAACTGTTATGTATAGCCGATTTGCAAATTAACTCAACATTTTTCAATAATTATACAAAGAACCTCAACCCTTAGTTCTGTTGGACTTTCATTTATAACTGTTAATAAAAATAGCTTTTATGGTTGTGTATCTCTTTTTTGGGAGGTGTGACTTGTGTTCAAGTCTTGGTGTGGTTCTTGAGCACCCACCATGAATGCTAACCCTGCTAACCCCCTAAACCCTAAACTAGGTAGATAAATGATTAGGACCAAGCAAAAAAATAAAATAGTTTTTATGCCCTTAAGATATTTCATAATCGACCACACAAAAACCCTTTAACTTTTCTTTCTTGAACTATGATTAATAAGTTTTAACCCTTGTAGTTATTTTTTAAAAATTATAAGAACCAAGGTTAGATGCTTTAACCCTAAGGGTTAATGAATCTTAACCACGATTAAACTAGGAGAAACTAGGGGTTAATGACTCTAGGCATTCCCTAAACTCCTACAAAAACCAACACCTATTGGAGAGGAAAATACCCTCTTATAAACAATTTTCATAAGCAAAACTATAAATAAATAAAAACAATTAAGCATAAGCCACCCAATATGGGAGGGGGATTTGGCCGACTCCTACTAGTTTATTAAAATTATTAAAAGGTTATAAAAGGAGGGGAGACGTAATACCTTACGACTAAACCAAAAGGATCAAAAGAATAAATCTTAAACTAGAATATTAAACAAAGTAAATTTATCAATTCAAATCATGCCCTTAATAGAATTTGGCAACTCTGTTGGGTCCTGAGTAGATTACTACCTTTATTCCTACAAGCTTCTTTAGAAAGGAAATCAACTACCTGATTATTTTCTCTAAAAACACATGCTGAAATAAAAATGTTTTGTTTTTCTTAATTTCAATCTACAAATTTCCTTCCACCAATACCAAAGCTTCTACGTGTTAGCATATTCTAATAGTGGCCAAGAGAGAGCCGTTGAGGCATTACACCACCAGTGTTACAAGAGTCATTGAGGCGTTACCACTGGCTTTACTACCTTCCCATTTCATCTCCAACTACAGAGGAAACCCAAGAGGAGGTTACGATGTTGAGATCTATACAAGGGGATAGATCCCCATGAGTTTCTCACTCCAAAATACGATCTGTGATCTTGAAACTCCTGTTTGAGAAACCCTCGAGTTGCAACACCCAGCCTCACGGCGACTCTTTTTTCTTTCATTTTTGTTTCCATCACTGGTATCAGAGCAAGGTTCTGGGTGAGCGATCTGGTGCGCTCCTTCTTTGGCAGCCATGAACAATCTCTAAGTAGCAGCAGAAATTTTTGATTGGGAAAACCTCATGATTGTATCTCATCATGACGGGCATATCCGTACGTATTGGGAAAACCTCATATTGTATCGTATCATGAAGAGTATATCCGTTTGCATTCGGAAAACCTCATGATGTAGCATGAAGGGCATATCCGTGTAGATCGGAAAAACCTCATGATTGTAGCATGATGGGTATATGCAACGATGTTGTAAGAACCTCATGACTTTGATATATTCAAAAGAAATAAAATTCAAGGTATGTAAAGTGTAACAACCCTCATAGCCAAGTGGGAGATGTTAGCATATTCTAATAGTGGCCAAGAGAGAGCCGTTGAGACGTTACACCACCGGTGTTACAAGAGCCGTTGAGGCGTTACCACTGACGTTACTACTTTCCCATTTCGTCTCCAACTACAGAGGAAATCCAGGAGGAGGTTACGATGTTGAGATCTATAAAAGGGGATAGATCCCCAAGAGTTTCTCACTCCAAAATACGATTGTGATCTTAAAGCTCCTGTTTGAGAAACCCTCGAGTTGTGACACCCAGCCTCACAGTGACTCTTTTTTCTTTCATTTTCGTTTCCGTCACTAATGAGGCTCTACAACATTATTAATCACTTGATAGTAATGTTAGATTTACTTTGAGATTTTTCTCTAAATACACCCAAAGTATTTTGAGAGACCCAAAATAAACCTTATTTAAAAAAACTTCTCTAAATACACCCAAACGATCTTATAAGACCCTTTTATCCTTATATCAAAATAAAGTGTCTCCCCACCACTGTAACTCGCTTCTTCCTCACCTTTGTTCCGTTCCCACCAGCCCTGCTTTGTCGCCCCCTTTGTTGGTGGTCGCTGCATCCACCTTTGCAGCTATTTCCTTCGTTGTTTGCTTCTTTAGCTTTACCTTTTCAATCCTGCTTCCTTGCCTCTCTGTCTCTCTCTTTACTCTTAACTGAAATAAATCAACGATGAATAAACAACCCAAGTAATAAATATATAGAGAGAGACTAGAAAACCCTAATCTTGAGATCTAGATTTAGGGGAGGAGAGATACTGTAACAAGAGAGATGGGTATGCAATAAAGATGGAACTATGAAAAAGAAAGAGTTAAATCGAAACAAACAGAAATCAATTTGTATTGACTGATAATCCATTGATTGATCGATGGATCCACTTGTATTTGTTTCAAGTTTTAGAACTAGCAAATTGAGAAAAAGGAAAAGGATAAACAAAAAAAATGGTACCTTTAATCGCAGGAGATGCCCTCCTCCCTACTTCCACCACTCCCCTTCCTCAATTGCGGCTACCACCAACCACCGATGAAGGAAAATAGCGATGCGCAGAGAGATGGATTATTATAGTTGTGAATAAAAATAAGGAAATATTCACTCCTCGGTTGGAGGACCTCGTGTACCCTTTTTACTCCTTCCACTTGCAAATTGTTTAGATACCAGGAACTCATATCTACGACATCTAACTTCATGTCAGGTTTGTTTTCGTCCCTTAATTTCATGTCAGTAGTGACTTGTTTGAATCCAGATTGTGTTATATACGGGCTTTACTTGAACAATTTCGTCCAATAATTCTACAAAATATGGTTGTAAAAGGAGGCAATAGTCAGGTTTACAAAGGATTTCTTCTAATCAGGAAGGAACTGACTCTGAAGATATTGAAGCTATCCGAAGATGTGTTGAAGGAGTTTCTTATGGAAATTGAGATCATTACTGCCTTACATCACAATAACATCATTTCCCTCTTTGGGTTCTTCTTTGAGGACAACAGTCTTCTCTTAGTTTATGGTTTTCTATTAAGAGGAAGCCTAGAAGAAAACCTTCACGGTACAAAATTACATTATAGATTTCGGATCAAAATGAGGCTAGCTCCGATTCTTTGAGGACAACAACCAAAGGCGGGGCTAGCACCGATTCCCCCATTGTTTCTGTGCGGATTGACAGGTTCTGGGCGCACGTGGAGGATCAATCATGTATTATGGGGAAATAAGAGAGTTACAGTGATGAGGAGAGATAACTTTGAAATATTTCTTGAAACCCTTTATTTTGGTATAAGGGTAAAATGGTCTTTAAAGGTTGTTTGGGGTGTATTTAGAGAAGTTTTTTTAAATGAGGTGTATTTTGGATCTCTCAAAGAACCCTGGGTGCATTTTGGGAAAAATCTCATTTACTTTCAACAATAAAATTAGATAGACCATATCTATCAAAGAATTTACACCCATCATAAACGGTTATAATCTCCCTTGAGTGTTTGAAGCAATGTTATAGTATTCATAGAAAGCCAAAACCAATCTGCCATTGGAGAATCGAATTATCCCGCCATCTCAACGGCTCTAATCTTCGCCTTGTGGTATTGTTCTCTTGACCAAAAAGAAAACGGCTCTAATCTCTAAAAATAAAAACTTGATTGCCCCACGATAAGAACAAAGGAAATCACCCAAAAAACACTCATATTGTTTAGTCCTGATCTTAGGTTGCTGCTAGTTCCTTTTCTTTTCTTTTTTCTTTTTTTTTGGGGTCTTAGAAATTTACTTTGTGGCATTGAAGTATTAGAATCTGACTTTCCAACTTACGTGAGTCAGAGCAAGCCAACATTACATCTAAATTTCGTGGAACCAAACTAGTTAATAGCTCGAACCAAAAAAAGCTAGTTAATAGCCATTTTATATGTTACATGGTTTGCTTGTTCTTAATTTATTTTACTCTTTTATACTTTTCATTTGGACTTGTGATTCTCTCCTGTTGTAACCGGATTCGGGAGTTCCGGTTACGCCATTGACGCTACCACATGTCCCTTTTGACACCCTTTAACTGTGGTTAAGATTCACCCACCCCTAAGGTTCACCCACCTATCCTTGGTTTTTAGAAAAAATATTTTAAAAGAAATTTAACCCAGCCTAAGGTTAATTTTTTTATTAAAAAAGAAAATAAGGTAGGTGGGTGAACCCTAGGAATGGGTGAATCTTAACTACAGTTAAGGGGTGTCAAAAGGGGCATGTGGCAGCGTCAATGGCGTAACCGGATTCCGCGGAGTACAGTTACAACTGGAGATGATTACGAGTCTTTCATTTTGGGATAGTGATGTGATCATATGAAGCATCAGAGCGGTCCAGCACAATGGGGGGTCATTGAAGACTCAAGACATGCCCATCCATCTATACAGTCAAAAACTGAAAATCTTAACAATTAGGTCATTGCAATAGTAGCAATAGGATTAGACATAGATCCTTCTTAAACCAAGGCTCTTATTTGAGAAATAGCTAGAATTACACAAATGACATGAAGTTTGGTGAATTGTCTGGATTCAGAGCAATGAATATGTTTGATTTGGTTCTCAGATTTGACTTGTCAGGGCGATGTTAAACTATGGGTTCTTGATCTCGGCAAGGCTGGCTCAACATATGTGTTTTTTTGCACTGTCGTTTTCTTGAATCCGCTTCAATTCTGAGTACTTTCCAACCATTTTTTGGTTTAAGGTATAAAACACCACCACAAGGCAAAGCTACAGTCAAGAGCAAAGAAGACCACACGCATGCACTCACTCATACACACACAACTACTACACCCTCAACCCAAATAAACTTCACCCAAACACTCTCTAGAAGTACCAACCAAGCTTCACCCAAACACTCACTAGAAGTACCAACCATTTGAGGCGTGATGGAACTTATAAGGGAGTGAGAGTTGGGATACACATTTGGAGCAGTCCCAATGATAATTTTTTTGTTGAAGTACATGCAAAATAACCTTCAACCATTATAGACATTCTAAATTCATAATGAAGCAAAAAGAGTACATAAAAAAAGTTCACAAGATGGTGAACTAGGTAAAGTCGCCAAGAAAGAAAAAAAGGTGGCGCAAAAAAAAAATTAACACTGGCAATGCTAGAACCAAGTTAACAGCCTTGGACCAAAGCAGCCCATCACTCCTAGCCCAACCATATCCCTCCTATGTGAGCAAACATGTCGATACTTAGGGGTGTATTCAAGACAATTAGGGGTATATTCAAACCGGACTTGGCCCTGCTCGGCTCGGTTTGAAACATTTTCATCTATGCTCGAGCTCAACTCAGTTTAAAAAAATTTCATCTATGCTCGAGCTCGGCTCAGCCCGTATCTGCTCGGTTAGGCTCGAGTTCGGCTCGAGCTCAAATTGATTTGAGTTCGAGTCCAGCTTGGCTTAGCTTGAGCTCCGATCAAATTATAAAAAAAAAATTAATAAGAATAATAATATTTTTTATTGTATATATATATATATATAATATATATTATTTTTCTATTTACTATTCAAGCTGAGCCGAGCTCGACCCCAAACCGAGCCTCAATCGGTCAAAGCTTCAAGCTAAGCCGAATCAAACAGGCCTTGGCTCGAGCTCGGCTGGAATATATTTTCAAGCTCCAAAAATAGCTCAGCTCGGCTCGATCGAGCCTATTTTTTGAGCTCAAGCCAGACTTGATCGGGCCGAGCCAAGCCGAACTTCGAGCTAGCCCTGTTATAGGAGAGGGGAAGTTTTGCAGACATGAGATCAAAATTAAATCATTTAAAATTCAGTGATCTGAAGTGAACATGTCAAGTATATTGGCACACAAAAATTAAAATAAAAAGATAAATTCACAATTTACTTTACACCTTCCCGTGATAGCCAAGTGGAAACTAACACCAGTGGAAGCATAAGTACCAAGCCGTAGTTCACCAGAGTGTCAAAATCTTCAATTATTTCCCCCTTGTCAAGCAAAGTACTCCATTTACATTTAAGAGTACTGCGTTCTTCCTGCAGGATGCATGTCTTAACCTCTTGAATATCATCACACATGACACAAGGGAAGCTTTTATGAAGAACCGAAAAAGAGATGCAACAGGACTTACCTTTGTGTTCAAGTCACTAATTTGGTTCTGAACAATTGTCAATGTTCTTCGCTCACCCTGGCTAAGTGCTTGATCCAGTGGCATTTTAGTTTTGGCTGAGCTGTGTCTATAAGCTGAATCGGTATGAACTGTTTCCATGACTGAACCAAAGAAGTTTGTGATAGGTACCTAATGAGAGGGACACAAACTGGTAAGATATGGCTTCAATCTGATCAAAATTTCACATAATAATGGTTAATCTTGGTTGATTTGCAAAGACCAAACAGAGAACATAAACTCAAACTCTCCACTATCGTTCAGCCCAAGGAATGTATTTGAATGGAGGCTAGATAAAACTCATTGTGCAAATATAGGACCGGTTCTGATGCTTTCCAACTGAGGCTCAATGAAAAGGAAACAAAAATAGACAGAGAGAGTAATGACTAATGACAAATACTTTTGTTTTCATCAAATGAGAGGCTAGAAATGAGCATGGAAATAAAAATCACCGAAACCAATACAAAACGGGCAATACGTATAGGTATCGGTAGTCTCCTATACGAAATTTATACTGATATGTATTGTTTCTTAGTTATTCATGTTTTAATTCATTGTGTACTTGTAATTTTGTTTGCTACTTTATTTTTGAGTCAATTCTCATGACTTTATACTTGGTTCTTATAACTCATTTGATTTTTCTAAATTTAATTTGATTTATTTATTTATTTTCTTAAAAAAGAAAACTTTATATGTATAACCCAAAACCAATACCAAAACCGATACGTATAGGTTTATGTTGGGACCGATACATCTCCCGAAACCGTATTTTTAATCCTTACTAATGAGAACCCTCAAGTCCAAAGAAATTATGTTACTGTAAGCACTTTGAACCATATTATGAAAGTGAAATCAACAAGGCATTTTCTATACATTTAGAATGACAATAAATAGCACCTGTAATAAAACTTTTGACTCCCATACTCACCCCTTCTAAAGGTCGTTGATATAGATCTGTTCGGTAGTATGCGGTCGACATCAACATGCTTGGATTGTATGAACTGAAAAGACTGCATAGTAACCACAGAATTTACAGATCAAAACTCAAGTACTAATTCTGAAGAACAAGAATGGATAGTTGGTAATTTGTTATAAAGAACAATGAAAGGAAAACAAGAACGCGACAATAAAAATAGAAAAACTGCATGAGATCTTAAAACAAAACCAAATTTCAGAATATGCATTTAGTCTTCAACTGGACAATGTATTTGTAAGTCCCAACAGTCACTCAGTTCTGTTTAAATACATTTATATCGGACTTTGTAGTTCTCATTCTCCTTGACTCTGAATAAATGGCTAATTTCCAGGGCGAGTGCAAAGTTCAAGATTAGTTTGAAGCAAACATACAATAAAATAAGGTCATTTGGGAAATATTATTACAGCATAATTTTTTAAAAAGAAAAAATGTGAAAGGGAGAAAAAGAAAACTACCCTTGGGGTAAAGGGGTGATGAAGATTCGACTTGGATTAGGAAACAAGCATACCTCATATTTTTTTTCTTTTTACTTTTTTGATGAAGTGTATCTATTTTAAGGCATATAAGAATAAAAAGGCAATTCAGTTTAGGGTCCGTTCTTTTGCTGAGACTTGTAAAGTTTGGTACTTTGCACTTTGTTATAGTAGGTGATAGGAAATTTGAGTCATTTTGTCAAGGTTCTAACAAAATTAATTCTTACCATCATGAGATTTCAAGTCTTGTCATTTTTTATGAGATTTGAAATCATTCATTTTGCTGCACTTTAAGTCTTATGGGAATTACAACCCAAGAGATGAAACGCACGAACATCTAGTTTTCAAAAGAAAATGCACATTGTCAAATGACAACTTGCAAAGTTTCGGACTTTATAAGTCTCAGCAAAAGAATGGACCTTTAGGAGAATCCACCATTGAAGAGGCCTGCAATGCCACATCACTACAAGATGGAAGAATGATTCAAACATAAAGTTTTATATGAACCACTACAAAACTAAAGGCTTATAGCGGCGGATTATTAGCAGCGGCTAGGAAAAACCGCCGCTAATACATACATAGGTCGACGGTTTCGTAGCACCGCTGTAGATTATTGTTCCCGGCAACATATGTGCGGCGGTTTTTATAAAATTGCCGCGCATATGACATTTATAATGGCGGTTTATGACGAAATTGCCGTGGAAAGCTTTCCCTCCACTTCTTTTGGTTTCCCTCCTTAGCATTCCCGGCAACATATTAGCGGCGGTTTTTAATTAACCGTCGGGGATTTTGTATATATTCACGGCGGTTTTGTAAAAACTGCCGTGTATTGTGTATATATTAGCGGCAGGTTTTAAAAACTGCCGCCCAAACCCTTAATATCAAACTTTACAAAACCACCGTGTATTGTGTATATATTAGCGGCGGGTTTTAAAAACTGCCACCCAAACCCCTTATATCAAACCTGATGATTTTCCCCCATTTCTCCTCCACCTATGCGATTTCTCTCTTCTCTGCTCTCTCCGGCCATCTCCGGCGTCTACGGCCAACTCCGGCATCTCCGGCCACCTGCGGCAACTCCACCACTTCCACTGCTCCCCTCACCCGTAAGTGCTCTCTCTCTCTCTCTCTCTCTCTCTCTCAATCCCCCCTCTCTCTCTCTCTCTCTCTCTCTCTCTCTCTCTCTCTCTCTCTCTCTTAGTCTCTCTGCTATCCTCTCTATCCGTCTACTCTCTAATTCTCTCTCTGACTCTATGTGTGCAGACATTTCTTTGTCCAGGCAGCTGTGCTCTCATCTCCTTCTCCACTGCCAAAAGTGGTAAACTCTTATCCCTCCCTTTTGATTCTGATTTTCATAGATAAATTTTAATTAACTAAAATTAGGTTTTAGAATAATTTAGTTGGTTGTTTAATCTGAAGTTAGTTTAGAATTTGCGCTTAATTAATTTTTAATTTAGGTTTAATTAGCTTAATTTTCTGTTTAATCTGAAATTCTATTTTGCTTTCTTTTGGGTTTTAGATTAGCTTAATTTTCATATCAATATCAATCTGTAGGTTAGTTTTGATAAAAGAAATTTGGGCATTTGTTCAAGTTGGAATAATTCTAGAGTATTTCAGATTCTTAGATTTATGGGAAACCCTAGATTTTCTATTTTTATTTATAGGGTTAAAGAAATCTGGAAGATTGATTGAAAAAGATTCTCTCTCGTATTCTTTGTAGCTCTTTTGTATTGTCACTGATATGGCAATTCTGTCAATTTATATGAGCTTGTTGATGATTATTTTTACTTTATTTTGTTGATGGGAGAACTTAATTAGCTTCATCGGTTGTAGAGTACGAGTTCATGCTACTTGTATAATTTGATTTGAGTGGTTACCAAGGAGATCAAAATTGATTCCTAATTGTTAGTTATGCAGTTGTGAGTCTCAGGGTCCAATGTCATCTTCTAAGGGGATTGGCCATAGTTTCCACTTTAGTTTGGTTAAATATTACTAGAAGGACATGGTAGAGCTAGTGTGTAATCTTTGTAGTTTCCATTTATATGAGCTTGTGTGTAATCTCTGTAGTTTCTTATTGAAATTTTAATACCAAGCAGTGCATCCATTCACCATAATTGAAAAGACAGTGTCATAGCAAGCTCTCATCCATCCTCTTGATTTGTGCCCTAAACCTATTTGCCTCTAGATGTAGCCCAAGAAATTCAATTAATATTGCATGTCTTGAATTTTGTAGTGAACACTATATGTGTCTAAACTGTCTCCACCCACTTGGAATATTCCAATTGACAAGCCATGCCATGGATGAATCATAATCATAGAGCAAAAATGGTCAAATGATCCCCTAAACATCCGCCACTCAGTTGCTTCAACCCTGAGCATATTGCATGTCTTCTTAGTTCTTATCAGTTATCACAGATGATCATTAGGGAGGCCATTAAGCCTTAGTCTTCCACCGTAAGAAAGAAACCCTCAGTCATAGTCTTAATATGTATCTCCAAACAGAAAAGATGAAGCAAAACCTCTGCGCCAGAAAACAACCACAGACACTTCAGCATTCTGATAATATGAAATTCACAGTATATCCAGTCCACAAACTACACTCAATTATTCCCTAATCTTCTTCGAAACCATGAAATCACCTTCTTCCATCTCCGAAATCCACAAAACGGATTCTTCCTGTACAAATTTTAACCATTATCACACTAATCTTGTCTTCACAAAAATCATGTTCTTCCTTCTCTAAGATCAATAAAAGAGCTCCTCTTCATCCACTAATTTGTAGTAAAAAGGAATAAGGTACTTACAGCCAAACCTTTCATCATCCCAAGCAACTAAGAATGTAAGCTGTAAGGCAGCTTTGATGCAGACGACTTAATCTGCAATTAATTGGGTGCAGTTTGGTAAAAACAAGACTTAGGTACAGAAGCATAATAATCCAAGGAAAGGTGAACATTGTTAAACAAAAGAACAGGAACAAAAAACAAGAAAACTTTTGGGCCATGACAACACAGAACAACAAAATTGAAGGGTAATGTAATAACATTTTGCTTTTAGACGTAATATTATACTCAAACAGTAACTACAAATACTTTTGACTCCTAAAAGTTACACATACCTACTCAATGAAGCATTGTTGTACATATCAAGCCTCTCAAAGAAGGCAAGGGTATAAAAAGTGAAACGATCCACAACAGATACACCAACCTACATTAAAGAAACAAATTGACCAGAAAAAAAGATCCAATTATAACTATGATACCCAAGACTTGGGGGTGCAACAAAAACCAAGTTTAACCATCATAAATAGTAAAGCAAACCATAGCTCAAGTCTATCAATTACAAGGTCAAAACAATGTCACAACATAATGATAAATGGTAGTAAATCCTCCCTTACATCGGAGTCTAAGTGATGAGAGTATGAATTTTCTCCTTTCATACTACTTCCAATAGCCAAAACACCAGGTGAATGAAGCTGCAGAATTTCAAGAAATTGTAGTCAGGTTGCGTTATCAGGTAGATTGAGAAGACCAAATCCTCACAAAGAGCATATTTCAGAACTCAAGAACACAGGAATGCTATATGCCCAATTCCCAATTTGTGATAAAACAGCATATAGAGGTACATCATATGGTAAAAACATGCATTCTAGTGCTCAGATAATTTCAAGTTTCGATGAACAGAAATCTTCCAAACCAGAGATTCATATATGCAGTAAAATGATGTGAAACTAAGTGTCGTATGGAATTTTGGAAAAGTGTCAACAAATATCTAGGGATTCATGTACCGACCAGGGTTTTAAACTCTGCTTATTCTAATGTATTTCCACTAAGGTATCAACTGGCATTCCTTGGAATATACTAAACAAAGTCAACAGCATAAATGGGATTTTGATCAATTAAACAGAAATATAGAATAAATATGAAAATGTTAATTAAGAAATAAATTATGACAGGCAAGTCAGACTGGGATACTTCAAAAGGGGAAAAAACAGAATACTGTACAAAGTGATAGGTCCACTATGTAACAGTGGATAAAACTTAAAAGTTGGCTGGGTTGATTGGTTAGAGAAACTGAGAAAGGAGACATGAGATGCTTTACTCATGATTTTCCTTTTACCATTCAATAAGTAGATTTTAGGCATAATGTGTCACAGCAATCAGTGCTTACTTTCTGCAATGGATCCTGAAGAAATTGTTGTTACTTTTGTTTGCCTAGCATTCAAAGTTACCGCCTGTCTGAGAGGCATCCAATACAGGATGTGGGCCTGTGGCTTGTTCCTCCCTATCCTTTCAACATCTGAAAACTGATGACAGTTGGAAGCCCGTTAAAAGAATATAAATCCAAGAAAGTGATCGGCAATGGCTTGGTTTAGTGTCTATTCTGGAACAGAGCCAGTCTAACAGGCTAGGCTGATCTAGGTTTGATTGTTACAGAGGGACATTGTGGAGTCTAAAAAAAAAGAGAAGTAACAAAACATGAAAGAAATTCACATGACTTCAACTTTGTTCTTCCCTCAAACGAGTAACACCACCTTGCGTTGATCAAGTTAATAAAGTTTTTCTATAGTCAAGTGAGAGAGAAACTTCTCAAACAAGCGACAATTTGCTATCAGAACACTGAACAGATCAATTTATCAACCACCACTCCAGAAAATTCAACCTAAGGATCTGGAAATCATGGTAAATTGATTTTGGTTGAGGTAGCAAGTTGGGTCTCTTACGCTGCGTTTGTTTGAAGGTAAAAGAGTGGAAAACAATCGTTTTCTGTGGGAAAAGCAATTTTCCTTTCATTTGCTTAATGCTCCGTTTGTTTCAAAGTAAAATAGAGGAAAACAAATGAATTTCGCGGAAAATATCCGTTGTCCTAAAGAAAATACACTTGGAAAATGATATTTTCCGTGGAATTCATTTGTTTTCCCCTATTTTACCTCAAAACAAACGGAGCATAAATGTAAAATGAGTTACATTTTACGAGAAATGCAGCTTTTCAGCGGAAAACAGATTACGCAATAAAATGCCGTATGCCATTTTGCCATAACATCATAGGCTATTTTTTCAATAGAAATCCCTCTCGCAAACACTATTACAACCTCCACTGCTGCCAAATCCACCACCACCGTCTCTACCCCCATCACCACCACCACCGATGCCACCACTACCTGCCACCACTGTTACTACCACTGTGACAACTTCGACCACCGCCGCTACTTTCACCACCATTATCTTCATGGCGGTAAAATAATGTAATTTATCACTTATTTTCAAGAATGGAACCAAACATCAGAAAATCAATGAAATATTTATATTTTAACGTAAAAGATTTTACACCGTAAATAATTTTACATTGTAAAATCATTCACATGCAAACAAACGGAGCCTTGGGCAATTATAACTGAACATCTCTCTTTTGATTAACATGTAGATATTTCTTGGAAAATGAGTAAACGACATTCGCCATAGGCAATTATAACTGAATATCTCTCTTTTGATTAACATGTATATATTTCTTGAAAAATGAGTACACGACATCCATTCTAAAAAATGTTTCAAACGAGCTTAACAAGGAGTTTATTGAATACCATATTCACCCCATTTGAAACAGATAACTAACCTGCAAGAAGAGAGTAGAAGCTTGGCAAGTGTCTACCATTATCAGCAGCTCCTTGAATCTAAAAATTGAACGGTATCAAGGACATATGAGCTCACTACTTGAAAATGATAACCAACCAACTAAAAATTCTGAAGTCCATTGCTAATAAATGACAGAAAATATACTACATGAATTTAATAGGCAATATAGCAGATATTTTCAAGTTCATTGCAAATAAATGACTATACTTTCAAGTTCATTTACGAGAGACTATTTTCTTTTACTTTTATGATCAAGTTATTAGCGTATTCTACTAATAGGAAAAGCAACAGAGTGACATATAAATCACACCTACGCTTTTCTTTCATCTGCTTTACTGCATCAGCTAAATCATGACTTTGAAGCTCTTCTGAGTCCTGGAATTTTAGAAATTCATCTCCCCCATGCCCAGTCATATATAGAAGGATGTGGCTTCCTTCATCACTTAAAAGACGCTTCGATCTTGGAACAGCAGTCTCATGGCGCCCAGTCAAAACCCGTAAAAAATTCTCAACGGTCACTTCATAACCTCGATAATCTACCTGGAAGATTGGAGCACAGAAAATCACTGAGAGTCCTAGCTAGAAAGCAAAAGTGTGAAAATTAACTAAATTATGATTGACCTGATTTTTATTCTTCCTGTATATGATTTACTGCCTGATAGATTAAGTAAAGATACATAAAAGAGGAAAATAATCACATGCAGTCGCCCATATTTATGTCATAACTCATAATCTGCCATGCTAGTATAACTTTTCACAAATATTCTAGGTATGAAATCTTTCATTTAGTCAAATCTATTCAATAATACATATTACAGTTGGAGCATCTATATAATTTGCAATATCACTGGAAGCTTCTATGTGCCTAGAAGAGTACATTTAAAGAGGATTTAGAAACCATAGTTAGTTTAAACCATAAAGAAGGCAAAACAATAACCTGTCGAACACAATAGTTCAGTAAATGGACAAATAACTCACCACAGTTACAGTGCAAGGGATATGTTTTTGTCTTGGGGAGGAGAGGTACAGAAAAACTGTCATTGAGCAAATTAGGAAATAAATATTGAAAATTTATAGCTAGTAAGAATTGTCAGATCTTTTTCTTACGAATGGTGTCTACTCTTTTGGTTAATGAGCATTTCATGGTTAGATCCCTGTAACATTACCTGTATACATCCAGTTATCTATTTGTGCTTTATATTGAGGCCAAAGCCCTCGTCAAGAACCTTGGTAGCAATAGACATGTTGAATCTGCCCAACTTAGCAAATCCTAAAAGGAAAGACACTGATACCTCGACTTGGTGATGGGCAAGGGCTGCAACAGTTTAGAGCACACGAAGATACATCTATAACATGTCTAGTCCACATTTAATCACCATAATGTGAACTAAACCATCATGTTGGTCTTGTATAACTATTGTGCTAACCATGGTTTTAAAATTCGCCGAAACCAATTCGTATCGGTTTTGGTGGCACCCGAGACCCGAACACCTTTACCCTCTTTTTCCGAAAAAAATAAGACTCGCCCGAAACCGTTACGTATTGGCCAATTCCTACGATACATAACAGTTTCGGCTATAAGACTGGCCCGACGCTTTCACTTTAAAACCGATTTTGTAAAGACCTAAACACACCACAAAAAACGCTCTTTGCTTCCTCTCTTCTTTTCTACTCATTCTAACCCCTTTTATCTAAAATTATTTTGATTTTGTTGATTAAAAACTTGATTTTGGCTACAACTATTGATTTGAAGAAAGTCCCTCCCTCATATCCCCAGAATCAACCATAGGATTTTTTTAACGGCATATTCCCACACGGCTATGCCCAAGCTCAAGCCCAACACTATGAAAGTCTTTACCACCGGCCATACATTCAATCAAATAGAAATGATGATGATGATGATGATGAGCCAACCCATAATTCTATGTGGCTTTAGCACTTCGCAGTGTATGTTTTTACTTTCGACTCATCTACTACCTTTATATTTTATTATTTATACATTTTCAACTTGATATTGGCCTTAGAAGAATGGTGTTACTCATTACTGCATTGTTTTCATTTTTTCTAATTTATTGTGATTTTGTAGATTGTTTGAAAGAAAAAAAAACGACCGAAACAGATATTTATCAGTTTCGGCCAAGGCCGTTACAATGGCCGAAACTAAGTTTTTAAACCTTGGTGCTAATAATTTGACTGTGATCCTAGATGGAAACACTTAAAAGTGTTCTCTTCAAAGAAGAAATAGAAAGCATAATCAAAAATACAATGAGTCACCTCCACATTATCTCCATATAAGTTAAGCCGGTGGTTTTCATTGTTGAAGACTTGGGCAGGATACTTGTTCCTAGCATTGCAAGCCATGTCATCTGCCAACATAAGTATGATCCTCTCATCAGGTATTCCTAGTCGTTTTACTGTCCTGAATAAAGGAAAAAAAAAGGAAAGAAAAGAAAAGAAGAACTAGATCATTTACTTGAACAAGCATTGCAATACCAAACAATGATGAGAATCTAGACAAAAGATGCCTGTTACCTATACAAGGATAGAGTATTGGCCATGTGCCGATAATTAAACCTGGTCAAGAATAATGACTATATTAAATCAATTGGAAAAACCGTAGAATATGAACTGTTAAAACCAGATACAAAATAGACGAGAATACACAGATTGCTCTAACAAGTAAGTAAATTCAACTAAATTCAGCAACTTTAATCATTGATATTAGCGATATATCTGTCAAATGAGATGAACATCAATAAGTTCACAGAACTGAAAATTGGAAAACATACTCTAAACTCCAAACTTCCAGGAGATTCATTATCTATTATCACATATCAAAGTGATTACCCAACATAAACCTAAAGGTTCTTATTATTGATCCTCAAGCCTATTTATGTTCCTCATGCATTGCTCCAACCCAAATCCCTCATCCATGACTATACTTATTGCATCTAGTTTACTTTAACATTTATTAGCAAAGTTTGAACTTTAGTTTTCTCAAAGGAAAAAAACACAAGTTTTGATGTTTGTCACTAGACCAAAATGTTATTACAAAAAATAAGGATCATAGTTTGGAGAAAGTGGAGAGAGCCAGGAACTAAAGATTTAAAAAAAAAAAAGTTAATTTTTTTTAATATAAATGCACAAATATTATTTAGTCAAGTACTTCCTAGATGTTTTAAGAAGCCAATGCTATATTCACCGAAACCAAAATCTTTTCTTCATCATTGAACATCATAAAGAAAAACAACTTGACAAGGATATATCTAGCTACGCCAAAACAAGTCTTCCTGGAAATGTGCTTAAAAGAACTTGATTATGACACCAAAAGTAATTCTTTCATAGAATTCTTATTTGGACAACACACGTGGGCATGGGTGGTGTTCAAGCAAGTCTAATACCTGAAGCATACTCGTACTGTACATATGTACACGCTTCATCTGACTAACATAGCATATTAGACCACTTAAGAAGCTGAAGTAATCATCCTTAACTGCATACTCCCAAATCAAGGCACCCGCCATGATAACATAGAGTAGGAAGCCAGCTTCCTAACTGTTCATAACCCAAAACCCCAAGAGGATCACCATCTTTTAAGGCAGAGATGGTTTCAAGTAAAATTTCTGTTCAAAGTTCATATCCAAAATTGCTTTCTCTGGCAGTTACCAAAAAATAAAACGATTTGAATCAGAGAATAAGAAACTTAAAATTAGGTAAACAATCCAAAACAAGATGAAGCCTCCTTTGTTGTGCATTGCCACTT
The DNA here is from genome assembly GCA_015143295.1 of Tetracentron sinense. Taxonomy (NCBI): domain Eukaryota; kingdom Viridiplantae; phylum Streptophyta; class Magnoliopsida; order Trochodendrales; family Trochodendraceae; genus Tetracentron; species Tetracentron sinense. Next base: position 29,550,075 of record CM026566.1, read on the forward strand.
AAATTTCATATCAAACTATATTCCGACACTTAAAATGAAGAAAATGAATGGGCAATCTTATTATTACTTGTATTATCAGATAAACACCAAGTGTAGTAGCATTTATCATCTCAACTAAAAAATGCATGTTCTCATCTTTGACATTGTAAGCTACCAACATTCAAACAGCAGCAGAGTACATACCACTGTCTCAGCTATGCAACCAGAGGCTCAAACTTCAAATTTTCTAACAATGGGTAATTTCATATTCACTAGGGTTATCAAATTTTCTATCATTTTCCATCTGACACATTGCCCTCGTCTTTGATATGGTTGTGCTACCAACATATAAAGAACAATTAATCTACCATGAAGCTTAAAATTCATCGACAATGAGTAGTTCTGATGGTATCAGATAACCCACCCCCAGTACTCTGTCACAACAATCCCATTTTTCTCGTTTGAAGTTTTGATTATGGTATTTGGTACAGATCCATCAAGAGCAATTAAACATGAAATTCAAAAAAAGGTAAGCATTAAAAAAAACATGGGTATTGTTCATAATCGAAAATAACAACATGGGTATTGTTCGTTTGATCTTTAAATCATCGAAAATGGAGCAGTGAACGAAATTGATTACCAGAAGCGAGACGTGCAGACCAAGACGGCCCAGTTGTTGGTGTGCTTGGTCGAAGAAGAAGAAGAACTCAATGCATTCGACTTGCAGAGAAGGGTTAAAGCCAAAATCAGGAACAAAATCACTTTGTGATTGAAGAAGCAATCCATATTCAAGGGCCTGGGTTTTAATCTGGCGATCTTTGAACCCATTTCTCCTCTTCTTACATATCTGAGACTGAGCGTGGTTCCTCCGGCGGTCTCAGCCTCAGGGGTATCCACTGTCCCTTAATACATCATGGTCATCAATCTGGACCGTCCAGATGCCGGGCGGTCCTTGATTCGACACAGGCACTCTGATCATGAGATTCTTATGGGCTACAGGTGGGGCTGTCAAAGGGTGTGTATGGCTTAGAGCCTCACTTACGAGGGATCTGATTTGGTCTTAGCTCTAGCAAGACCAAAACCGTCTTGCTCTCGTTTGGCTTTGGACATGTGGCGATAAAAAAAACGAAGATATCAAATGAAGAGAAGTCAAAAAATTAGGGGAAAATAAATTGCCATCTCCCTTTTCTATCGCCACATGTCGGATGTTTTACATACGCAAGACAGTTTTGGTCTTGTGAGAGTCAGACTAAATCCGAACCCACTTACGAGGGTGACCTGGCTAGCCTTAGGACTACACTCAAGTCAAACTAGCTCGACTCATTTGAGCCAAGTTTAAGTTGACATTTCACGCTCCAACAAATCAAGTCAAGAAAGACTAAGGTGGCATTTTGTAAGACTAATCTAAACAGGTAGAGCTTATTTAAACTTTAAATTGTTAAGTTGAAGGTTAATTGGATGCCTATATCTTTTTGAAGTAGAAGTTTTAACTCTTATTAAAAAAAGCAGCTAATAATAGGTAAAACTCCTACTTCAAAAAGATGTAAACATCCAATTAACCATTAACCTTCAACTTAACAATCTAGAATCCAAATAAGTTTATCTATTTAGATTAGTGTTTCCAAACACCACCTTATATTCACTTTCAATGATTGGCATTAGCCCTTCGAGTTGGGGGAGGTGACAAGAGTAATGATTACGTAAGTAATGGCGGTCTTTCCTCACCTCCAAACCAATCATTTATTTCTCCTATCCTAAAAGTCATCTCTTGGACTGGGCTTGATTTGGATCGGTTTGAAATATATATATATATCGAAGACACGATTTACGTGGTTCGGCAATATGCATACGTCCACGGGTAGCGGTGATTGATCACTATATTCAACTGAAGAATTTACAATGCTCTCACTCAGAAAACTCTCTTCCCAATACACCCAAAAAACAGCTCACTCTCTTACGAAATAAACCCTAAAAAATATCTCTTATATTTAGGGCTACACCATAAAGACAACATGGGTAAAATACCCAAAACGGGCCGGGTCAATATTCGGGTCAAAATTTTGGCCAGGGCCTTTGTCCCCAGACCCCCACACATTTCCCATTCATCGGGTCATCATGAATCCGGCTTGAATTCATAACAACATCCAACAAATCTCCACATTGGCTTGAATTCTACCAAACCATCCAAAAAAATACAAGAGAACAAATCACACTGCCTTCAAATGCACCCCTAGGCGTCATGCAACCGAAGGTGCTCAAACTAGAGAGATATTGATCAAGTCCAAACAGTGCTTGAACTTGACCCCAGTAACCAACTTATTAAGCATATCTGCAGGGTTATCTGCAGTCCCAATCTTCTGAAGAAGAATACACCTTCATCCACAACTTCTCAAACAAAATGAAAACGTACATCGATATGCTTTGTTCGAGATGATGAACCTAGTTCTTTGCTAACAAATTGCACTCTGACTATCACAGTAGACCTCAATGTGCTCCTGAACAATCCCCAAGTCTTTAATCAACCCATGTAGCCAAATGGCCTCTTTAATAGCCTCTGTCACTGCAATGTACTCTGCCTCAGTAGTAGACAAAGCAACTGTTGACTGTAATGTCGATCTCCAACTCACCGATCCTCTAGCAAGAGTAAAGACATAACCTGTAGTTGACCGGCGTTTATCCAAATCACCAACATATTCTGAATCCACATATCCAATCACGTGCTGACTAAGCGTATCATCCCTCTCAAAAATCAACCCAACATCTATTGTACCCTGAATGTATCGCAAGATCCATTTTACTGCCAACTAGTGTCATTTTCCTGGATCATGCATATACATGTTCACCATACTGACAGCATGTGAAATGTCTGGCCTAGTACACACTATAGCATACATTAGAACACCAACTGCGTTCGCATACAGAATTTGATCTACATACTCACGCTCCTCATTTGTACTCGGAGAAATCAAAGCACTAAGCTTGAAATGAGGGGTCAAAGGTATACTTACAGGTTTTGTTTTATCATCCATGCCAAACCGCTGTAACACTTTCTTCAAATACTGTGTTTGTGACAAACAAACTGTCCCCTTCACTCTATCTCTTTTAATTTCCATACCTAATATTTTCTTAGCTTCCCCAAGGTCCTTCATTTCTAATTCATTCCTCAACTGAATCTTCAACCTGTCTATCTTCATCTTGCTCTTAGATGCAATGAGTATGTCATCTACATATAAGAGTAAATATATAAAGGAACCATCACGAAGCTTCCAAAAATACACACAATGATCAAATTGACTTTTTGTGTACTTTTGTTTCATCATAAACCGATCAAATCGCTTGTACTACTACCTTAGAAACTGTTTCAAATCATACAATGACTTTTTCAATTTGCAAGCCCAATTCTCTTTACCAGTCACCTTGTACCCATCTGGTTAAGACATGTATATTTCATCATCCAAATCATCATGCAAGAAGGCAGTTTTGACATCGAGTTGTACTAACTCGAGATCAAACTGAGCAACCAAAGCTAACAAAATTCGAATAGATGAGTGCTTAACAACGGGAGAAAAAACTTCATTGTAATCTATCACTTCCTTCTGCACGTAGCCTTTAGCCACCAATCTAGCCTTGAATCTCACACTGTTCTTTCCTGAAGAACCTTCCTTCTTTATGTATACCCACTTGCAACCGATTGATTTATTTCCCTTTGGAAGTTGTAATAACTCTCAAGTCTGATTATTTTAAAGTGACTCCATCTCCTCATCCATTCCCTTCTTTCACTCTACATTTTTTGAATTTTTTAAAAGTTAGTAGAACATCATCATCAACAACTGGAAGTGCATACGCCACCAAGTCAGTAAATCTTGCAGGTTTTTGAGCTTCTTTTCTAAGTCCACTAGCAGCAATAGAATTTGATTGTTGCGGGGTTACATGAACTGGAGCTTCTTGCTCAACTGAACCTGAGTCCTTACCACCTGAATCTCCTATGGGACTATTGATTGTCTGAACAATCTTCATTGAAACCACTGGAGCCTCAAACTCCACCTGCTTCGAAATCCCATTTTTTATATTCTCTTTTTGAGAATCCTTCTACTTCATTTTATTTACTATTTCAAACTCTACAAAAGTCACATCTCTGCTTAAAACAAATTTCTTTTCATCTGGACACCAAAGTCTATATCCCTTCACACATGTGCTAAAGCCCAAAAATATAGCTTTCTTGACTCTAGGATCCAACTTAGTTTCTTTGACATGAAAATAAGCAGGACAACCAAATATATGCAAGAAATCATAATCTGTAGCAGGTTTTCCAGACCATACCTCGATAGGCGTTTTTTCATCATTTACAACTACAGGTAACCTGTTGATGAGATGATATGCATATGTCACTGCTTCAGCCCAAAATGCCTTATCCAATCCAGAATTGGACAACATACATCGTACATTCTCCAGTAAAGTACGGTTCATGCGTTCTACCACTCCATTCCGTTGCGGCGTATCTCTAACTGTGAAGTGTCTAACTATCCCCTCGTTCTGGCATACTTGCAAAAATAGATTTGACTTGTACTCACCACCATTATCTGACCTGAGCCTTTTTATCTTTCTATCAGTCTGGGTCTCAATCATCTTCTTTCACTGAAGAAATACATCTAGAACTTTACTTTTATGCTGCATTGTGTACACCCAAACTCGCCTTGAGAAGTCATCAATAAATGTGACAAACCAATATTTACCTCCTAAATATGCAACTTTGGTAGGTCTCCATATATCTGTATGAACATAATCTAGAGTCCCCTGAGTACGATGAACTGCTATCTTAAACTTGACTCTAGTCTGATTGCCCATAATGCAATGCTCACAAAACCTGAATTTTCCAGTCTTGGTACCTTTTAACAAAGCTTACTTCACCAATCCTTGCAAAGCGTTCTCTCCTACATGCCCTAAGCATATGTGTCATTGTCTGTAAGTATCAAACACAATCTCATCTGGACTGTCAGAAACTGCTGCTCTCCCTGTAATTGTATTCCCATCTAGAAAATGCAAGTTTCCCTGTCGAGTACCTATCATCATCACAAGTGCACCAAATACAACTTTAAGTACTCCACCTTCCATAGTAATTTTGAAGCCCTTTGAGTCTAAAGACCCCAATGAGATAAGATTTTTCTTCAAGTCCGATACATACCGAACATCTATTAGAATTCTAACTGTTCCATCATGCATCTTCAAACGGGTTTTTCCTATCATCTTTGTTTTACAGGCATTATTATTTTCCATTAAAATAATTCCTCCATCCAACTCCTAAAAACTTGAAAACCAGTCTCTATTGGGACACATATGGTAAAAACAACCCGATTCCAAAATCCACTCATCAAAATGACCAACTGATGGTGAAACAATCAAAGCAAATTCTGAATCATCATTTTCAAACTGTACAATATTCGCATTCGAATCTTTTTTTTCCCTATTTTTCAATTTTGGACAATCCTTTTTCCAGTGCCCTTTATTATGACAAAAGGCACACTCATCTTTTGCTGGAATTTTTCTTTCAGATGTGGTGCTCTTGACTTCGAACGAGATTTACCCTACCAACCAGATTTTCTGTCATCTGATCTGCCCCTTACAGTCAAAGCTTCTGATGTTGAATCCCTATTGGCTTGTTGGTCCTTCTTTCGATACTCATTATTCATCAAAACATTTGATACATCTTCAAATTTAAGTTCATCTTTTCCATAAAGTAAAGTAGTAGACATCTTATCATAACTATCAGGTAAGGAATTTATCAAACATAATGCTTTATCCTCATCGTCTATTTTCATTTCAAGATTTTGCAAATCAGTAAGAATTTTATTATAACTATCCAAAAGCTCAGTGATAATAGTACCTGGTTTGTACCCAAAACGGAAGAGTCTTTTCATCAAATAGAGTCGATTTTCAATGCTCTTGGTCATATATTTGTTCTCCAATTTCTTCCATAACTCCTTAGCCAAAGTCTCCTTCATCACAAAATATTTCTAATCTTTAGCGAGACAAAGCCTGATAGTGCCACAAGCCTGACGATTTATTTTCTTCCAATCCTTCTCTTCTATATCATCGGGTTTATCCTCCAGAGTAATATCCAACTCTTGTTGGATTCGAACATCCAAAACTTCGCATTGCCACATGTTGAGGTTGTTTCTTCCATCAAATTTCTCAATTTCGAATTTTGTATTTGAAACCATAGTTCTGGCCACCGATGCAAGTCTCGAAAACGAACCCTCAGCAACTGCTTCACTCATTTCCACCATTAATCCAATCCGCAGAAATCAAACAATACCGAGGTCGCAACCTGGGCACTCTGATACCAATTTATTGTGCGAAAGCGAACAAATAAAAGATGAAACGAATCCAAAAACAGCAAATCAAACAAACGAAATAGAGAAAAAACAAACCAAACGGAGAGACAAGATTTACGTGGTTCGGCAATATGCTTACGTCCACGGGCAACGGTGATCGATCACTATATTCAACTGAAGAGTTTATAATGCTCTCACTCAGAAAACCCTCTTCTCAATACACCCAAAAAAACGACTCTCTCTTACGAAATAAACCCTAAAAAATACATCTTATATTTAGGGCTACAACATAAAGACAATATGGATAAAATACCCAAAACAGGCCGGGTTATTATTTGGGTCAAAAATTTGGCCAGGGGCTTCGCCCCTAAACCCCCACACATTGCCCATTTATCAGGTCATCATGAATCCGTGTTGAATTCATGACAACATCCAACATCGAATGTGATTAGAAACTCTCAATAATATCTACTATTGAGAATCTAACTGTTGGATTGAACATCTAAAGGCACCATGTATGCACAGCTTCAAATGATGGCCCCCCTTACTTATTCGACATCATAAGATTTGTAATTTAATGGTTCGGCTCTCTCGATCGTAAGAGTTTTAAATCACTTCTATATATATATATATATATAGGGAAGGGATCCGTAGACATAAAAAAAATCATATATGTTTACATATGACTACATCCGTATGATCAAGTGTTCTAACGGCCACCACTCAACTACTCTTTTATGTGTAAAGGGCATTTTAGGAAATAGTGTTTTTATAGAAAATCTCATATAAATCTTCTTTGTTTCCTTAAAAACATAAGCTTATCTCTCTCTCTCTGACATCTCTATTCATCCCCTCTCTCTTCTTAACACTCGTCATCTTTTGAAAGGAAACAGGTTTGATTATCACTTCATCCATACCAACCCTCAAGTAGTTTTCATTTGTCATCCATTCCAACCCTCATAAGATTTTTGTAACCTTTCTTGAATGCGGACTATAACTTCATACCCATCTATTCTGGGCATGTGTACATCTATTAATAACACCTCGTGTTCTTCAGAAACAAACCGTAAACACTCTTCACTTGAGCTCACAACTCCTACATCACATCCCAGATGCACAAGTAGCCCCTTTGTCACCAACCTGTTAACCCCATTGTCGTCCATAACGAGAACTATGAGTCCTTGAAATTTGTATGTCTTTGATTTTTCTGCACTTTAGGTACAAAATGGTGATCAGACTCATTTGAGTGCTATGTAATTTGAAGCTTTATAATATATATAGCAGAACACCCTTTACCAAGACCTTCACTTTCAATCCAAATATGCCCTCCATAAGATTTACAAGCCTCTTACAAATCGCAAGCCCAAGCCTTGTGCTACCAGAATTTCTATTGCTCATGACTGAGTGTGCAAATTTGTTAAATAACTTGAAAATATCTTGGGGTCAATTCCCGACCTTGAATCCGTTACCTATACCTGCAAATAGAAATGATTATCATTTGGCACTTGAAAAAATTCAGGAGCCCGAGCATCTCTGAAAGAATCTGATTTTTCAATACCGATAACATTTAAAATGGTTTCCCCAGGATTCAAGGAACTCATGGCTAGAGTTCGAATCAATAACCTGCTCCTGAATCTTGAAACTATAGAACTCTCCATTATTTTCTTCTCCCCATTTCCTAATTGGGTCTTGGAGTTCCTTCTCTTGTCGCCAAAATATGCTCAAAGAAAAAGCTTGAAATTCGCTGGAAAATGCCTCGGTTCTTAAACGGAGATCGGATGCCGGAACTCCATTCAACTGATTCAGAGCGAGGGGTTAAAGAGAGATGCCGAACAGATAGGAGAGTAATGATCATGACTGAATTACCCTTAACACACAAAGGAGTAAGTAGAGTAATGATCATTGATCGTACAGATGTACTCCTATGTAAACATATATGTTTTTTTTTTTCATATGTATACAATCCCTTCCATATGTGTGTGTATATATATATATATATATATATATATATAATATTTTTAGTTATAAAATAATATTTTAAATTTTCTATTATGGAGTGTAATAATTTTCAAATTATAATAAATAATAATTACAAGAAAAGTTAAGAAGTAGAAACTCGGATCTAACTCTCTACTCTTTGGATTGATTAATTTAACCCAATTAGGGTTGATTCATGCATCCGAAAATTGTGTGTGCTACAATCAAAGCTGCAAAAGGCCGAGAATCATGAAAGTTACTTTTATTATTTTCTAGATCTTGGATATGAACTAATTGTGATTAAGATTCACTCACCCCAAGGTTGATTAAGTTAACCATAATTAAAGGGGCTCTACAAGCTGCCACATGTCCCTTTTAAAACCCACTAAATGTGGTTAAGAGTCACTCGCCCTTAGGATTCATCCACCCAATCTTTGTTTTCAGAAGAAAAAAAATATTAACGTTAGGTTGATTTTAATTAATCAAATTAAAGGAGCTCTACAAGTTGTCACGTGTCCCTTTTAACACCCACTAATTGTGGTTAAGATTCACTCACCCTTAGGGTTCATCCATCTAACATTGGTTTTTGGGGAAAAAATTAACCTTAGGTTGATTATGCTTAACCACAATTAAGGGGGGTTCTACAAGCTGCAACGTCCATTTTAACAGCCACAAACTGTGGTTAAGATTCACTCACCCCTAGGGTTCATCCATCTAACCTTGGTTTGAAGAAAAATAAAAATAATATTAACCTTAGGTTAATTGTGCTTAACCACAGTGAAGTGAAGGAGTCTTTACAAGCCACCACGTGTCCCTTTTAATACTTACTAAATGTGGTTAAGATTTACTCACCCTAGAGATCATCTAGTTTTTTGAAAGGTAAAAAATATTAACCTTATACTATTAACCTTGGTTTTGAAAATATATATTAACCTTAAGTTTATACTTACCTAACCCAATAATCATTTATTTTATTATATTAGTTGACTTTGACTTTATAAAGGTAATTTAGACATTTTAAAATATTTAAATCATGACATCATCAAAATTCATCCCTATAAGTAACGGCAAGGGGTTTTCCCTGATTGCCCTTGCAGTTTGGGTTTGTTCTCAGTACTCACATTAAAAAAATGCTTCTCCGAATGCCCTTATGACTATTTTCCATAATGTCTTATTTATGAAAAGTCTAAAACACCCCTCTACTACCACCACTTTAAAGAATAATTTTGAAAAAAAAAGAGGAAAAAGGGATTTACGTACTTGCGCATGAGATTGGAGAAGTTTCTTACTCTCCTCATTGTCTTATCTCACAAGGTTCCTCACTCCTTTCTCCTTAAATGGCTGTTTTAGTACAAACATAATAGAAATGTTCTTGAAAAATTACGAAAAAATCCACTAAAATTTGGGTTTCAATGAAATTTTTTAAGCTCAAATTTCTATTTCGAGATTGTTTAGAGGGTTTTTGGGGGCACTTTCTCAGTTCTAAAGACATTTTCATAATTTTTGCCCCCATTATCGATACACCACGTGGTTAATACACCCTATATCAATACATATCGATACAAATCATTTTCAACTTAAAACACAATCAGTACCAATACGAAGTATCAACCGCACACTATACATCATAAAAAAAATACATATAAAATCATCTAACTAAGAGTAGGACTTGGACACCTTCTAGGACTAATATCGAGTGACTATATGAAAAAAAAACGTGAGAAAAAGGCCGAACATTTCTAGACTATCTAAATAAAAGGTTGGGAAGTGATTTAAAAATCTCAATAGCACCACTATCGAGAGCTGAATCGTTGGATTTTCAATATAACGGTGTCAAGCATTAAGTGGGGCCATCATTTAAAGCATGCATGTGAGGACATGGAGTCATTGGATTTTCAATCCAATGGTCCAGTTTTCGATAGTAGGTACTATCGAGAGTTTTTCATCACTTTCATTAAACGTTTGAAAATCATCAATTTCTATAGCCAAGGTAGGTCTAGTGCTGGAAAACTATAATCTAATCGAACAGATAGAATCATTCAATCGGCCTGATTTTGTTGGCAGTGTTTCCCCTAGGATCCACCTTTAGTTAAGTTTAGATTCTCAGAGCCATGCCACATGTCAAGATTCCAGAGGAGCCGCTCACTAGAACCTCTAATTAGCGCCACTAATGGGGCCACTAGTGAACTCAGTTCCATTGAGGTCGGATAATTTGCTTGACAGTACAAGACTCCATCTGAAAGGAAGATAAATGGATTACAAGGGAAATATTCCAACAGTCTGGAATTACATCTAAAGAAAATAATAAGTAACTGGTTATTTTAAAATATAACATCATTACAGTGAAAGAATGTTTTGTACATCAGAAGGGGGAAACATTCAAAGTCTCATCGGATAGGGAGCATTAAAGAAACATCTTTACTCTAAACCAGAAAGAACAACCACCCATCCATTGCTACGCCTTGAACTACTCGGCCATCTCTCCTATAAATCTTACAATTGGGACCTCATCTACAAAGTTGAGAAAACCCATCCTCATGACAGCAATGAAAGAAACTAAGTAACAGCGCGAGAATGAGAGCGTGAGGGTGAGAATGTCAATTTTAAATATAGCATAGTATCAGGAGGAGTGAGTGGGAGTGCACGGGTGTTTCACGATTTTGGTTACTAAGGAAAGAAAGTGATTAATCAGCACGGGGCAACAAGAAAGTAAAGCCCGAATTCTCACGAATAAGTGGTGGTGTTTCAATGTCAGAGATGTCAATCCGTTCCATCGACTTTGATAAATCATCAACTGAAAATGGTATGCTGCACCATGAATGTCAGAAATCAGTGGCCTCCACAAGATTGGATTTACATGACATGTGAAATATATAGAGGAATGACACAACAAGATGTTTGAATCTTATCTCTAACCTTGAATCGTCATCCAACAGGAAAGAATTGCTGACAGCATTGTTTGAATCTTCAGTCATCAACACCCTCATGTTGGATATAACCTGCGCATTGACATCACATAGCACAACTAACCATTGTCAGGTCTTCTCTAAACATTAGCTACCTCATACTGAAAAATTATCATACCCACAATGGCAACGAAGATGACTTGAACCTAGCTTGAATAAAAAAAAAACTTACATCCGAGGACAGGCTATGCGTGCCATACTTGTCATCCCAGTACATTGTACTGATCCTATACAGCTGCTGTATACTGAGCATCTGTAGAAGGAGAACTGAAGCTTGTTGAGGTCCAAGGAAGATGGGAAGGCAGAAATAACTCTCTTTTGGAATCCACAGAAACGGGTCACTTACCGGGCAAAGGTCATGGCTTATTTCATCCAGTGTCTTCTTTGGCTTCTGATGAATGACCTGAACAGAAAATTTCAAGAAAATTTCAACATCATTCCAACTCCCCAACTTCTACAGTGGTGTAATTTCCAAATTCTGTAATTGTTTCATTTTTTGATTTTTCCTAAGATTAACATGATGTCTTCTTCTATGGTGATGGACCACTTGCATTGAATATAGCAAGCAGTCGTGGAAGGGCATAAGCAATGAAGTGAAGGAAAGAAATACCAGGAACCCGATAGCCTGTCTGATATGCTTGAGCTCATCCCAAGCTGAACCTGCGTACTGCATTTTTATTCCTTTGCTTAGTCAGGAAAATGGAAAAATATAAAAACACAAAGTGAGATGGAACTGGAACAGAAGTACCTCATCAGTTGCATTGTAGCACCAATGTTCCAGTTCAGCCAATCCTGCTTTTACATATTCGCCGTTACTAAACGAGCAACACTCTCGCCTTAATAGCAAGCTGCAACCAGAAAGAGGGTATGCCCATAAGGAACAACTTTTATCCTATGTACACGCTACAACAATCTGAAAGCATCCACACAAGCAAATGCATATACACTCCATACCTGTTGAATAGTTGCACATTGATGAAAGAAAATATTTGTGTGAACACGTTACGAACCAAAAACGGGGGCACCTGAGAATACAAAGTATTGAAGTACTTCATATCTACTATATTGAATAAAAATGTATACTTCAAAAAAAAAGAGAGCCTCCAATTAGATTTCAGTTGATTAATACGAGTTCAGGGCACCCCAATTCACTGAATCAGCTGAGTCAGAATATGTTTGGGAACCTACTGTCCACAAGAGACAAATCATTTTTTTTTGATAAATCACAAAACAGGTTATGGCCAGAAACTATGACTTTAAGACATGCCTTGATATCCAGGTAAAGCCATAAAGGGGAAAAACAACATAAGAAGAAATAATAAAAACAAACAGTGATTCCACTAACATGATTGGCTTTCAACATGTTCAAGAAATTTCCAAGGCTCTTCACAATTCCTTGCCAGTGCGCGATCAAAGCCTGCTGGGCTACAGCATTTGCAAGTGAACGCGATGGTCCCTTAACTAAGCTTGCTCTGGATGTTCTTGGTGCCTACATAGTCAAATCCATACATGGAAATTATGTTCAAAGTGGTTAAAAGGCGAGAAAAGAATATGATGACCAACACAAGCGACAAGGAAACCATTACTCCTGCCACAATAATGTCACACAAGTGCATAAATTAACAGAATCAAGTACCTGAATACACAACCCAAGCAATGGAGAAATCTCTTTCTTCAGGTTATCTCGGATCATTCCATAAATCTTTTCAACATATGCCGTAAGTTGCTGTTTGAAGAGCAAAGCAGGGTATTTGGCTTCAACTTGGCGTAAGGTATCAACTCCACCAGTCAATCCGTCATTTACAAATGAAAGATTAACGCCTTGTGGAGTTCCCCGGAAACTCTAAGAGGAAAATGCAGACAGAGAGTAAACCTGATGAAATGTTATTTCACTGAACAGCATAAGAACTTTAGATACAAAAGGAAACTTTTAACTACCTGCGTCATTCTCACAAACAGAGTAGCTGATGATGATCGACGGCGTTGAGGAGCCATTCCAGCTGCACCACTTGCTTTCAATGTTCGCTGGAGTAGCAACAATAGAGTTGATGCGTTTGACAACCAATACGCTAGGATATCATTGTTCTCCTGGGTCTTCAATCCACAGTAATATTAAAGTTCAAAAGAGGCTTCTGATGTGAAAAAGAGAGAAGAACATCAAGCCATACTAGCATAGAATGTTGGATGGTTCAAACCTCAATAGCATGGCCTATGGTCTGAATTATCCGGTCAAAAACGCTGGTCCTCTCAACTTCAAATGATCTCCACTGCAGGAGGCATTTGTATATGATACAGGCAGCTATAGGTCTGCTCCCAGTGAAGCCTAGGTGTTGGGAAATACAACGAATGAGCAAGTCCTGGTTCTCCTGCTGTTTCTCATTGAGTGATTTTTGTGGTTTTTCCTCTACTTCAGAAAGATCCCTTGGAGTTGACAAAGCACTATGCAGATCCTAATACATTTTAACAGGAGAATAACAAAAGAGCATGTCAAAAGCACAATTTGGTAAGGAAGCAACACAGACTGTAATATTGAGAGGACTTCACTTACTACAGTTGGCTTCGAATCACTGCCCACAATATTACCCCTTTCAGCATTCCTCTGCCAAATATAAGACAGTAGGAAAATCACCTAAAACATTTGCAACGTACAGATTTTAATCTACAGTTCAATTTACAAGATACTTTGTTAGGAGTACCTGGCTAATTGATTTAGAGCGTCCTGAGAGGAACTTATTATTGGATGCCATGGACAAAGCCTGCTGACGAAGAACTTGATTCTCTGATTCTAAGTTGGTAAGTTTCTCTTCGAGCCTAATTGCAAAAACATAAGTACTCATTAACCACCAGATAAAATGGGGAAGAGTGGCGTTGGAATTTATATATACAAAGAAGTAACTGATAGCTTATTAGTAGGTGGCCTATTGATTATGCTCATTTAGGTATACTAACATATAGAATATTGAAGCAGACGTGTGTCTTGGACTCTCAATGGTGGATATGGACACAAGGAAAACTGTCAAAACCTAAAATATGTGCAATTCTATATGCCATGACAAATTACAAATTTCACAAAATTTAAAACTACAATGAACATTAGAAAAATAAGCAATGTTAAACCATATTAGAGATTCATGACATCTTAAAGATATAGAGGAAATAGTACTGAAAACAAAAGTTATTTGTGTTTGTTGTATTTAATACCCATTGGTAAAAAGGATGTGTTTGATGTAAAACTTATTTTGTATTCGGTTTGTCTCCTCGTTTCTCAGGTACTAATATTGTGTGCTCTTCTCTGCCATGCCGGTCCCAAGCCCAAATAAAGCCAAATAAAGGAGGAGCGTTACATCAGGTTAGCAGCTTGTGTAAGTAGAAAGAGGAAAAAAAAGAAAAAGAATAGAAAGAGGAAGAAGAGAAAAGAGGGATTAGAGAGATTGTGATTATATTCACATCTCTCATCTCCTTTATATATTATTACTAAAGGGGAATTACACATTTACCCTTATGTGTATTACATGTAATAGACATGACTTTACACGTAATACACACGGTATAATTAACATGAAATATCATAAATACCCCTGTCAACACTCCTCCTCAAGATGATGCATATATATCTATCATGCCCATCTTGCCTAACATTTCAAGTAACCGAGCACTACTAACTGCTTTCGTAAGAACATCAGCTAGTTGATCATTAGTCTTCATGTACGGAGTGCACACTTCACCTTTGATGATTCATTCCCTGATAAAGTGATGATCTATCTCAATGTGTTTGGTACTGTCGTGTAAAACCGGATTGTGAGTAATACTGATTGTTGCCTTGTTGTCATAGTACAAAATCATAGGTCCTTCAACAAAACATCTCAATTCTTGAATGAGGATCTTTAACCACAGCAATTCACATATACCATGTGTCATCGATCGAAATTCTGCTTCTGCACTCTAGCGAGCAACCACCGCTTGTTTTTTACTTCGCCATATGACCAAATTGCCTCCAACAAATGTACAATAACCGGATGTAAACTTTCTGTCATCTTTAGCACCTGCCCAATCTGCATTTGTATAGTCCTCAATCCTCATATGACCATGTATTTTGAATAAGATTCCCCTACTTGAGGATGATTTGAGATACCTCAAAATCCTGTATTCTGCCTCCAAGTGTGTGGACTTGGGAGCATACATAAACCTGCTCATTATGCTCACAGCATAGCAATATCCGGTCTTGTGAGAGATAGATTGGCCGCCCCACTAATCGTTGAAAACTACTAACATGTTGCAGAGGAATACCATCCATCTCATCTACTTTGTGATTTTGTTCAATTGGGGTGTCAGCCGGTTTAACCCCAAGCTTTCCAGTTTCACGTAAGAGATCTAGGATATACTTTCTTTGAGATATAAAAATGTCATCACGAGATCTAGCAACCTCTATTCCCAAAAAGTACTTAATAAGACCCAGATCCTTAATTTCAAACTCAATTGCTAGATACTTTTTCAGTTGTTCAATCTTTGTCATGTTGCTCCCTATCACAACTATATCATCTACAAACACAATAAGAACTGTAATATCATTCTTGGTACACCTAATGAATAAGGTATGATCATCCTGACTTTGTGAGTATCCCCTCTTTTTTACTACCGCATTGAACCTTTCAAACCAGGCTTTAGGAGACTGCTTTAAGCCATACAACGCCTTCTTTAGTTTGCAAAACTTTTTTTCACCCCTTCAAGGTGAATTCCTAGAGGAGGAGCCATATAAACTTCTTCTTTCAAAGTACCATGAAGGAAAACATTTTTTACATTAAGTTGGTATAGTGGCCACGACTGATTAGCTGTGAATGATAAGATTACACGGATTGAATTCATCTTTTCTACAGGAGAAAATGTCTCCTAGTAGTCGATTCCATATGCCTGAGTGTAGCCCTTAGCTACCAACCTTGCCTTATATCTCTCAACCGATCTATATGTCTTGCACTTGACTGTGAACACCCATTTACACCCAATAGGTGTTTTTCCTTGAGGAAGATCAACCATCTCCTAAGTATTATTTTTATCTAGTGCAGTCATCTCTTCTATCATTGCTTCCCTCCACATTGGTTGTTTTAGAGTTTCGGTGACCATAGTCACCAAGTACGGTTACGGGTATTAAACGGCAATGACACGTTCGGGAAGTATGGGTTTTAAACGGTAAAACACGAGGAAAGTACGGGGAGTTAAAAATAATAATAAATAATTTAAAATATATTTATATAAACATAATACTAAGTACTATTCATTTAACTCATAATTTAAGCTTACACAGTTGCAAAACGAAGGCAATCATACAAGATTTAAACCACAAAGATGCAAAGGATAAGGAGCAATACCCCTCCCTAATATGTACATAAACTGATAAACTCATATACCCCTACATATGAAGCTTCCAAAAGCATCACAAAATGGTTTACACGTTAAAAGAATTCTGCGTATGAAAAATGGGTGACTCTTGGGTAGAATCGAAGCTAGTCCCTCCTAGTCCTAGATAAGGAGATAAACCAGACATTGAAGGGGAATAACCCAAGAGAGAGAGAGAGAGAGAGAGGTTCCACCAGAGAGCAGCTGAGTGAGAGACGAGAGAGCTGAGACTTGAGACCAGAGCGAGAGACGAGGTATTGACGTTTTGCCCTAACACATCGTCTCGTAACTCTTAAAACACGTTTTAACTTTCTTCTTTTTTTGGTTAAAAAAAGATTTTAAACGCGTATAAAACAGAGTACGCGTTTAAAACGTATTTTAAAGTTTAAAACGACAAACACATTTAAAACGGAGTTTAAAACGGCGACCTCTTCTAAAAGTTTTAAACGTGTTTTAAACGGGTACTTTGTGACTATGTCGGTGACAGATGATGGAATGGAAATAGATAATAGCGAAGACACAAACGACCTGTAAGAAGAAGACAAGGCTTTGTACGATACAAAGTTAGCAATGGGATACTGAGTACACGACCGCTTACCCTTCCTAAGAGTGATAGGAATATTATCTTTATCCAGAACACGACTGCTTACCCTTCTGAAGAGTAATAGGAATATTAGATTCATCCGAGGAGATGATTTGGCCCGAGTCTGTTTCGCTTTAGCCCTTATTTGGGAGACTTGAATCTCCCCCTGTTTTCTAACATTCTCCTCTTGAATAGTAGTACCAGATTCATCAAGAGCCAATGATGAGAGATGAGAAATCGGAATCGGCAACGGAATCCTTCTCTCTTCCTACTCACTCTCTCCCTAGAAAGAGGAAGGATTGGAATAAAAGGGAACAAACTCAAAGAATGTAACATCCATGGAGATAAATTTCTTTCGAGAAAGAGGATGATAACATCTGTATCCATTATGATGAGAAGAATACCCAAGAAATATACACTTAAGAGCCTTGGTCCAACTTAGTTCGATGGGGACCCAAGATATACACATAACAAACACAACAAAACACCTTGGGAGGAATAAGAAACAAAGGACTCTCAAGTTTTAAAAGCTGGGAAGGGGACTGAAAGCGCAAAACCCGATATGGAAAGCGATTAATAAGAAATACAGCAGTTAAGACAACTTCAGCCCAAAAAGACTTTGGAACATTACACTGGAATAGAGGAACATGAGTTACCTCCAACAAATGACAATTTTTTCTCTCAGCAACACCATTCTGTTGAAGGGTTTAAAGACAAGAGTACTAATTGTCTATCCCATTTGTAGTCAAATATTCTGCCAACCCCCCACATATATATTCTCCCCCTTGATTAGATCGAAGAATCTTGATCTTTTTTCCAAATTGAGTCTGAATCAACATATGAAATTGTCTGAAAATAGTATATACCTCATCCTTTGACTTTATGAGATAAAGTCTAGTATACTTAGAATAATCACCAACAAAACTCACAAAATATCGATAACCGGTGATAGAGGTAACAGGTGAAGGGCCCCAAATATCGGTATGAATGATATCAAACACAGCGGAATTTTTATAAGTGCTGGGAGAAAAAGAAGCACGATGGTGCTTTGGAAGTTCACACACTTGACATCTAATATCAGACAGGGATAAAGGAGCAAACAAGTCTAGAAACATAATTCTCAAGTACTGAAAGGAAACAGGACCAAGAACGGGCATGCTAACACAGGACACGCTCTTTATTAACACTATTGCTACTACTATAAGACTGAAATGTTCGAGGAACAATGGGAGTCACATCCAACAAATAGAGGCCATTATCTTCACAACCCGTTCCAATCATCTTTCTCGTTACCAAGTCCTGAAAAACACAGTAAGAAGAAAAAAAAGTGACACTACAATTCAGATTTTTGGTAAGGGAACTAACAGATAGAAGGTTTGTTGCAAAATTAGGAACATGAAGAACAGAGGCTAAAGAAATATGGGAAGGAAGATTATGTTAGCCTTTAGGTTTTAACTTAAGGTAACATCATTAGTTTTGATGATAACATAATAAAGGCATAGATATTGTGTTACTAATGTCTCTTTTGAGTTTCTATGAAAATCAGATTAAGAAGAGTATTAGAGTGTCATTCAACCAAAAAGCTTAGCTGAATCATATTAAAGCCTATATATAAGAACAAGTTCTAGTCAAGATCATTCAAGCTCACATCATTCAAGATGACAAAAGCTCAAAGCTCAAAGATGAAATTGAAGAAGATGGATCATCACAAAGCAATATCAGATCCAAGATCAGAAGAGAATTCTCAAGGTTTTTAGTGTCTTAGTTTAAGTTAAGAGTGTTTAGGACTTTTGTAAAAAGTCTTCATTAGATAGTTTGGATAAAAGCTCAATAACCTTAGATTGACCATAGGTTCCTTAAACCAATATAATAATATGATTAAGGACCTTAAAACATGATCATCTTTCTCATAAAGATTATGTACAAAACCTTGGAATTATATCCTATCTCAAAGATTTTGAAAAATGGATTTAGGAAAGAAAATGGTCTATCCAGTCGATCAGACAGACCATCCAGCCGGTCAGATAGACTATCCAATCGATCAGACAAGCCTTGTGATCGATTGGATAAATCAAATTTTTCCAAAATTTGTCCGCATGTTCTGATCGTGTTGGAAACCATTATGAATCCATATTAGATCATTCCAAAGATCATTATGAGTTGTTAATCATGTTTATCTAAAAATTTAAGAGACTTTGGAATACTTGAAAATCATTAAGGTCAAGAAAATTGGATTTCAGTGTTTTTTGTGCAAACATTACTCTATCCAGCCGATTAGAAGGGTCTTCTAATCGACTGGATAGACCAAGTTCTGCAAATTCGGTTCTGGCCATTTTTTCCCAAATCCAGAAATCTTTGGGACCCTTTTTGACAATGAATAAAGTAGAATTAGGATTTTTCTATTAGACACAAAATTGTTCCCCTTAAAATTTTAAGTGGAATAGGAAGCTGAATCACCTAATTTCATTAAGAAAATCAAAAGTTTTAGTCAAAATACTGAAGGAGAAAAATCGGATCACCATTCAGTCGACTGGATGAACCAGTCAACTTCGGGAGCCTTTTTGGCCATAAAAAAGGCAGAATTAAGATTTGATCATTAGAGACAGAATTGTTCCCCTTTTAATTTTAAGTGGAATAGGCTATTAAATCACCTAATTCCGATAAGACAATCAAAAGTTATAGTTGAAACACCGAGAGACAAAAACATTACTCTATCCAGCCGATCTGAAGACTCATCCAGTCGATCAGAGGACTCTCCTAATCGACTGGATGAACTCCATAACGACAAAAAGCCTATAACGGCTATATTTTAACGGGTAGTTTCGCATCTATTGCTTCTCCAACAGCTATATTCTTAAATGTTCTATAAATTGAGATGTTCTACGAACTAAAACAAGAAGAGTGATCAATCTATCAATTCTCAATCATTCACCAAGATCCAAAACTCAAATCTATCGTGAAAGATTTGAAATCCCCAATACTCTGTTTTTGAGCTGAAATCCAATCCATCTTTTGTGAGATTTCTTAGAGTTTGTTATTCCATTCTTATCTAACTCTTAAAGGAGTTTGTATTTCGGATTCAAGATCCAAAATCTCCACATTGTAAAGGTTCATCCTTAACCTCAAAGGAATGTGAAGGTTTAATCCTAAGCCATAAAAGGATTGTGTAACGGCTCATCCTCAGCCCGTAAAAGGATAGTAAAGGTGGTCTCCTAACCGGCAAAGGAATGTAACAGTTTACTCTTCGCCTAAAAGAAGAGGACACGGTTTGGGTATAAAATTGTGGGGAATCCTTGGAGCGGGAATAGCTCAAGGCGGTGACGTAGGTGGGTTGCCGAACCTCATGAACAATATCCGGTGTCAAAGTGTTTGCATCTCTCTAACTCTCTCTACTTGACTGATTTCCATTATTGTCTACAATATTGTTTAAGCAAAATTGTCAGATTCTCTATTTCCCTTTAACTTACTTCAAAGTTGAAATTCCGCTTAAGGAATTTAGAGTAAATAATTTTTAATTGCCATAGACCCTATTCACCCCCCCTCTAGGGTCTATAACCTGGGCAACAGATTAACATCTCCCTTCCCAACAACAGAGTAGACGGTGTCATCCGCAATTCAAACTTTATCTCTACCGGAACAAATAGAATAAGTAGAAAACAGTGAAGGCATACCAGTCATATGTTCAAGCGCACCTGAGTCAATTATTCAGGAGGGACTCGAAGAAGTAAACACATGGTGAGCAGAACCAACAATACCTAACTGAGCAAAAGTAGAGGTGGAGGTGGCAAATGGGCCATCGAACTGAGCCATAAAGCATCGAATGTTCTATATTTCGTCCTTAGAGACATAAACCATATCCCTTTGAGAAAAAAAATACCCTGTGAGATTTCCTCGGAAGCCGACATAGCCTTCAAACAATCATCCAAAAAATCTCAATACTTCAAAAGGAAACACCCCTTTCACAAACAAGACCAACTAGGGCAATAACAACTTCTCCAGCAAAAAACAACAATAACCATCACCTTCAACTTGAATAGGGCTGTTTTTTTACAAAATAGTCTATAAACAATCACTTTAGGGTTCCCGGAATCAAACTCTTTCACCAAACAAGCTCCAAACAACTATTGTTTTGTTAAAAACAATGAATCCACACATTTATAACTCCAGATCTAATGATTCATAATAGATCTAGATGTCCATCAACAACCCCAAGAACCTTTTAAACTCGAATGATATAGATCTGAATTTTTTTTTCATAATATCATTCGAGCGCATGAAACATCAACTTAGATACTCCAAAAAGTCATAATAAAATCAACCCGAACTCCAAAAGATTAAACCATACTAGCACACGACACTATTCACGTGACACTATTCATGCGGTACTATTCACAGCACTATTCATACCATTAAAAAAATTGTAGACCTTGATTTCTTGCTTTGATAACAAGTAGAAAGAGGAAGAAGAAAAAGAATAGAAAGAGGACAAAAGAGAAAAGAGGGATTAGAGAGATTGTGATTATGATTCACATCTCTCATCTCCTTTATATATTATTACTAAAGGGGAATTACACATTTACCCTTATGTGTATTACGTGTAATATACATGACTTTACACGTAATACACAAGGTATAATTAACATGAAATATCATCAATACCCCTGTCAACAGTGTATGACTATACTAATTCTTACGACTATACTAGATCATATGACAGGAATCCTGATTGACAACCTCAAACAATAAATGCAATGATAAAGAGAATAAGTTTTATACATAAACCACAATCACACTTCTAGTACATAATCAGAGGTATCGGGCAAGAGATATCTAAACCACAATCTCGTTGATGACTTTAAGATTGTTTCATATTTCTTGCACTTCAATGAGGTGAAGTATAAAGAAACAAAAACCAATCATTAGCCAAACATTAATTAGAACAAACCTTCCAGTTGGCATTTTTGCATAACAAATAAACTCTAGTGGAAGAAGATAGAAGAGAGGACAGTCTCAAAATCTGGATTCAATCCGGCAAGAAACTCAAAAATTATGGTTCGCTCGACTTGTTTCTTGTAAAGTTCTTCATCCCCAAACATATGGGCTGGAAAATCTGGTAGTAATCTAACTATTCCCACATACTACGCAGATGAGCAAAATACTCAACCAACGACCTCTCACTTTGTCGACAATGAGTAACTTTGACTTAACTGAAAAATGAGAACGTTCCCTATCTGGGAGTATGTCTGAGCCACGGAGTCCCAAATCTCCTTTGGCAGAGAAAGAGAAATCTCCTACTTATTTGTGGTTGCATGAAATGATGATACCATGACATGACAGTTAAGTTTTCACTCTTATTGCTCATACACCTGAGCATCCGCTTTAGGTTCACAAATCTGAATATTAATATATCTCAATTTCCTCCGGCCTCCAATAGAGATTTTTGCCGATTGGGACCATTTAGGGTAATTTTGTCCATCCAATTTTACTATAATAATCTGAAAATTGAGGTTCTCCATAGAAGAATTACCCATATTTGAAACCTGAGGAGTAGGAGAGGAAACATCTAATTTTTCTGAAGTCGTCAAGGTCAAGTCTTGAAAAATCACTGGAAAAAAACCCAATACTTCAAAGGTACACTCTTTTTACAAATATGACCAATAAGATCAATAATAGAAAATTTTCATAAAAAAACATAAACAACAAACCTCTCCAACGCCTCTTACTTAGGCGAAATAGGATTATTTTACACAAAACAACCTATAAAACTAGTTTAGGGTTCCAGGAATCAAATCCTTTCACCAAACAAACTCCACAAAACTGTTTCTTTGTTCAAAAAAATTGTATCCACGCAATTATATCCCCAAATCTAATGACTCATGGTAGATCTAGGTGTCCATCAACAACCCCAAGAACCTTTTTAGCTCGAATAATATAAATTAAATTTTTTTTTTATAAAATCATTTGAAAGAATGAAGCACCAATTTAGATACTCCAAAAAACCAGATGAAAATTGACCCAGATCCCAAAAAATAAGGCGTACCAGATCCACCAATCGAAGGGACCAAGGAAGAGGGTTGTACGTCTAATGACAACGATCGTACGACAGAGATGACGTCGCTGTCGTATGACAATCCTTCTCCTTCCTTTTTTTCTTTTGTTGTCTTCCTAGATCTCCTTTGATGAATGCAAGATCTCCTCTGATACCAAGTAAAAAGAAGAAGAAGAATAAAGACAGAGGAGAAACGGAGAAGATGGAAAGAGGGATAAGAGAGAATGCAATTACGATTCACATCTCCTTTATATATTATTATCAAAGTGAGTAATTACACAATTACCCTTATATGTATTACGCATAATAGACACGGCTTAACACATAATACACACGGTATAAATAACATAAAATACCATAAATACCCATGTCAACAATTTATGTTGCTTATGTATTATTAAATTTGATTCAATATTTTTAGTTGTGTTTATACCATGGTTCAAAAACCCGAAAACTCGACTCGACTCGAAAGTTAGCCGGGTCAAGTAATTTGGAAAACTCGAAAAAAAATCGACTCGGTCCAACTTGGAATATATATATAATAACTTGAAAAACGTGAGTTAATAGAACTCAAAGTGCGCTGGTTTTACAGTCTCAAACCTAAAAAGTAGGTTTAACAGAACTCATAGTAGGTTGTCTTTGTAGACCAAAAAAATATGATGCAAAAACAGTGTGACGTTTGAGTTTAGGTTTAAAAAAATGATAAAATACCATTCCATGACTCGACCTAGTCTAGTGAGTCGAAAAACTCGGCTCGACTCGACCGAGTCACTTGAGTAACTCGGCAAATAGTGTCTCCTTCGAGTTTTGAGGTGACTCGACTCGAAATTCAGTCGAATCGAGTAAATCGACCGAGTTACTCGGGTGACTCGCCGAGTTTTCGAATTATGGTTTATACAATAACATTGTATGGTGCTTTACACCATAGTTTGAAAACTCGGCTAGTCACCCAAGTATCTCGGCCGAGTTACTTGACTCAGCTAAATTTCGAGTCGAGTCGCCTCAAAACTCAAATGAGAGACTATTTGACGAGTTATTCGGGTGACTCGATCAAGTCTAGCCGAGTTTTTTGACTCTCTAAACTAGGTTGAGTCACAGAAGGGTATTTTTATCATTTTTTAAAACCTAAATTCGAGTGTCACACTATTTTTGCATCATATTTTTAGGGTCTACGAAGACAACTTACTATGGGTTTTGTTAAACCTAATTTTGAGGTTTGAAGTTGTAAAATCAGCGTACTTTGAGTTCTTTTAACCCAAAAATTTTAAGTTATTATAGAGATATATATATATTTCGAGTTGGAGCGAGTCGAGTTTTTTGAGTTACTCGACCCGGCTAACTTTCGAGTCAAGTCGAGTCAAGTTTTCAGGTTTTTGAACCATGCTTTACACTATAACATTATGTGATATATAAGCTTGTATAAGAGAATTACCCCTTCTCTTCTCCAAATCTAAGTCGACCTCTCAAGCTCTCCATCATTCCAAGCTCTCAAAACACAAGTATAATATATATATATATATATATATATTCATCCTCATCTCTTCCTCTTCTATATTTTTCTCTAAATTTAAAAGTGAAGGGGGGTATCCAAAAAAAAAAATTAATCAATAATACGCATATATTAAAAAGTAGAACAAAACAATACAAAGGGGTCACAACTCACAAGCAAGTGAACCCGGGCTATAATTATTGATAAAAGTAAAGGAAAGGAAAGAAAACATAAGCCACTGTCAAATGATTACAAAACAAAATATAAGTTGGCAACATCAAATAACGCACCACTAGACCATCATCCAACCAATCCTATTGGAAGCTCTAGAGGATGAGGAGGATACTCCCTCAAACACCCTAGAGTCCTTTCCCTCCAAATGGTCCAAGCTACCACTCCGGGCAACACAACCCCTACGAGAACCTCCCCTTCTCCTCCAAATCGCACTGAAAGTCGACAAGATAAGAAGTCTCGAAATGAGCAAAGAAAGGTCCAACTGATTCCCAATCGAGACAAAAAATAGTTCCAAATATTGAAAGAAAAAGGGCAATGAAGTAAGAGGTGGTCAACCGACTCCTCCGACTCAAGGTACATGAAATAGCCATGGCCATCCTCCACCCTATATTCATCAGATGATCACAAGTAAAGATCTTATCCAAAGTTGTCCACTGAGGAAAAAAGATACCTTGGGCGGCACCCCCACCTTCCAAACTGATCTATAAGGAAAAGGAAGATATGAGCTTGGCAAAAGCTTGATAAAAAGATCTCACTGAAAGCTGACCCTTATTGTTACAAGACCACAAGAGAACATCCCTTAGTAAGGGATAAGTAGGGACAAAAGTAAAAGACTAAGCCTACCCAATAGATAATAATTGCCCTCAATCTCCTAATTGTTAAGACATCGCCTAAATCTTGGACACCAAATCCTAAAATTAGCAACGACCTCAACAAAAGACTCCACCTTAGCATTACTACTCTCCGCTAAAGAATAGAGAAGCCAAAAATCCTCCCCTAGTGTGGTGTTCACACACCACCTATCCAGCCAAAAGCGCTCTTCCCCACTTGGACATGTACAAAATTTGAAAAGACCTCCCAACCAGCCATGATACCTTTCCACAATCCATTACCATGAAATCCGGAAATTCTCTTTCATTCTTAGCCCGAAACCTCCCCATATTTCGATGAAATCACTCATCTCCAAAGGCTTTCTCGTTCAACTCTGAAACGCCAAAGCCATTTGCCTAATAGAACCTTGTTGGCCGAGGATAATGAACGAATGTTCAGCCCCCCATCCTCGAAAGGAAGACATTTTAGTCCAGCCCACAAGATGGTATCTACGTGAGACCACACTCTCATTCCAAAGAGGATTCCTTTGAATTTTTTCCAACCTAGATACGACAGAAGAGGATTGGTTAACAGTGAGAAATAAATAAGAGGGGAGGCTACTCAACAATCAACTCACTCTTGATGAGAGTGAGCTTTCCCCCTTTGGACAGGTACAAAAATTTCCAACCCTCTAACCTCCTAGAGAAATACTCAACAACCGAATCCCAAGCTGATATATCTTTGCAACCAATGCCCAATGGCATACCCAAATACATGGCTGGAAGGGAATCAGACTTGCACCCCAACACGGCTACCAACTCCAAAATGTTAGGAAACTCCCTAACTCCATAGACTACATTCTTTGAGAAGTTAATCCTAAGGCCCGATATTGCTTCAAAACATTTGAACAGGCATCTTAAAAGAGATACCTACATGCAAGAACCATCAAACGGAATCAAAGTAACATCAACAAATTGCAAATAAGAAATAGATAAATCACCCATGCCCATTGAAAAACCCAAGATAATTGAAACTGTTGCTCAAGACAATATCCTACTCAAAGCCTCAGTAATCATAATAAACAAAAATGGCATAGTGGGCCGCATGCCTTGTCTCAGACCTCTAGAACTCCAACTAGAGAACCGTTGATTAAAACTGAGAAGGAAACAAATGAATAGAACGATCTCATCCATTTCCTCCATCGAGTTCCGAAACGCATTCTCCCCAGTCTAGGAACTCCCAATAAACATGGTTATAGGCTTTTTCCATATCTAATTTGCATAACACTCACGGACATTTTAATCTTAGCTTGGAATCCACATATTCATTGGCTATTAGAATCCTGTCTAGAATCTGCCTACCTCCCACCATAGTTACCAAGTCGGGGTTCGGGTATTATTCTTCTAGGGAAGGGAAATTTTCAAAAACAAATTACAAAATTCAAAAATAAATTGGGAAAATGTCAGCTAAGAAAAGAAAAATTATAAATAAGATTATTAATTATGAAAATTATATACAAATATATTAAATATTTATTTGGGACTTTTTCAAAAAGTTGTGAAATAATCGTTCCACGAAAAAATTGTGTATTATTCAGATTTTAAAAAATCAGAGAACTTTATTAGTATGTCTCGCACAAAGACCCATTGCATCAAAGAAATAATGGATGCCATGACAGCCTTGAGCCTGGACCCTAATAGTTAGGTAGAATTTTATACAAGCTCCCAACTAGACTAATTTGAGTGAAAATCGTTCGTGAGATCCTCTCTAGAGTATTAATATGATAAAAGTGCTATTCATAGGCCGATCAAAACTACCCATATCATAAAACACTCTTGTAGAACTTGCATAATGTCCCAACCCACTATGTCCCAGGACACCTTGAAACATTGATGGATTAACCATCCAGATCCAGTGTTGAGTCCCTAACCATGTTAATTAACACCTTCTTAACTTCTGACTCTTCAAATGGCTTCTCGAAACACTCCCTTTGATTATCGGGCAAACCAATCGAAAGACGGCCATCAAGCTTTGGTCTAAAATGAGTACTTTTATTTTTATAGAGATTCTCGAAATAGTCCAGGACTGATGATTTAATTTCTTCCACATCCTTCAGCCAAACCCATTCAACTTTAGCTTGACTATAAAATTGGTCCTTCTACGGGAGTTGGCTACTTTGTTAAAAAATGGGTATTCTTATCACCTTCTTTAAGCCAAGAAACTGTCGCCTTTGGTCTTCAACTTATCTCTTCCAACTTCAACAACGCCAAGAATTATTTTTTGAGATTGTCTCTTAGTAACACTTTTGAGCCAAGAATGGTTTGTATTATATCTTATTTTATTATGAAATATGAATTTGTAACATCTTATACTCTTATTAGTTTTTAGTTGTAATTGGCTACATTCAGATTTTTATTATGATTGATGAATTTGTAATGTCTTGTTATTTGTTATTAGTTGTTAATTTATTTAGACTCCGTTTGGCACATCTAATTTTCGGGTCTTTTTGTCTTTATATCTATTGCGGGTAGACCTTTTTATGTTTTAGACCGTTTGGTAGCGTGTCTACTTGTTTTAGAAAAAAATACAAAAAGACATTTTATGTCTAAAATAAAAATTCAGATTTATGTGGCTTTTAAAAAAGACAAACATTGTCTACTGCGGGTAGACGACGGAGATGACGGGATTCCGGTTTTTCATCTTATTTTTTACTATTTTACCCCTTATATTTTACTTTATTCCAGCCCCATATAAAACATATTAAACCCTAGAGAGTTTGTCCATTCGTATGAAGTTTCAGCCTCTGGTTTTTGAAGATTTCAAGGTGGGCTTAAGAGGAAGGAGCAGGTCTTGGTTTCTTCTAGTGATTCTCTTCCTCTTCCTCTTCTTCAAGCTTTTAGATTTTCATTAAGGTTCATTTTCTACACTGTGATTCCATTTTTTCATCTGCAAAAATAGTGTATAAGTTAGAGGGATGTTCTCCTTTTCTTGTGTCTGGAATATGGATGGTAGATTATGTTAATGTTGATGCAAAGGAGGACAGTGAGTGTAGTCTACAAGGGGTTATGGTATGATTGTTTACAACATGCATATCTAATGGATGAGAAGCTTGTCGAAGCTATAACTAATGCAGAGGACAGTACTGTTGTAGAGTTGTAATGTTCACAAAGCAAGTGCTTGCTGCAATGCATCATTTAGCATTTGGATGGATGAGAAGCTTGGCAAAGCTATTACTTTTTCTGAACCAAAATCAAAACAAAAGCTAATACTTTTTCACTTTGTTAAGGCCTTCCAATTCTTGAAAGGGTCATTTTGGAGTTGAACATGAAAGTTAAATTTGGATGTTGCACAGGCATGTTCCTACTTTTAGAGTTTTTGGGCTCCCAATGTAGTCAATGGGTAGGTAGACCCAGAGGTGTTTGTTTGTGTGTCTGAAAGAAACCCTTTGAATGCTTGTGATGGTTTATTGTTGAGTGGGCTCCCAATGTAGTCAATGGGTAGGTGGACCCGTAAGTGCTTGTTTGTGTGTTTGAGAGAAACCCTTTGAATGCTTATGATGGTATACTGTTGAGTGGATCAAATACTTCTCTTATGGCAAAGTAGTTTCTAAGGTTCTCTAATTCTCTTACACGGACAGCTTGGTTACCATGTTGGCTAACCCTTAGGACAGTGTGCAGATTTTTATTATCAAGTGGTCAAGCTACATTTAAATTTGGCCACTTGGGAGTGGAATTGGGTATCCAAAAATCTATTTTTTTAGAAATGACATTAATTGCCCTTGCAATAAGATGCAATAAGACAATGTTACCAAACACAATTGTACAAAAAAGCTCTGCCTATTACCGTGCGCTGCCAAACAGTTTTACACTTTTACTGTCTAAAGATCTATTTCTTACAGATATTTCTGTCACAGATCTATTTTGACTAGATCTATCCAAAATAGACAAAATCAGATAAGATCTACCAAATGAACCCTCAGTGTTATATGTTACGTAAGGGCTAGGCCATTTTTGGTCATGTCTTGTTCATCGAGCGGGCGCCTTAGGTGCCCAAGGTTGGGGTCGGCTAGGTGTGTCGACAATATTAGTGTAATAAATAGTTATGCAGCAGGTTTGGGACAGAACTTTATTTAGTTAATTTCTCTTGACTGCAATAGATCTCTGTAGTTATATACTTGGCTCATTTATTTTGTAATTGTAATCAAATGCATATTGACATTAGATCAGTTGTTTTCTGTCTCCCTCCCTCCATCTATTTTACACATAAGAGAGGAGACTCCATGATTCTCTATGTTCATTTTATGCAATTTCAACATGTGTCTCCAATAAAAGAAGTTCCATTGCAAAAATATTACTATGGATTCAGAACCCCATATTGAAACATAAGACTAACTTCTGTTACAAATCTATAAACTTTGTACTTATGTTTGGAAAGTGTTTAATGAAAAATGGGTCAAAAGTTTCATCATAGTTTCAGTATTGTAGATAAATATTAGAATTTATTCACAGAAGGGGTTTCTTGGATTTCAGAGTCATGCACCAGCTTATCTGACCTAATTCAGAGATAACAATGCTTATATCTTGTTAAGATTAAAATGCATTGAATAATATATCTAACATATCCAAAGAGGAAGTTTGTTGATATGGAAATCAATAATGTCAGGTTATATCATTATCAAAGGATCATACTACCTGCTGAAAGATTCTTGAAGTTGATTGACTTTTCCTTCTGTTTCTTGTAACTTCTTACATCTTTCTTCACTTGAATCTTGGGCTTCGGCATATTTTCTATTGGAATCGTCAGCTCTTTGTTTTTCTGACTGCAACAAGGCCTGTGAAGCATAAAGTCAGGATCAGATGCATGGAATCATATGCTAGAAAAAGGAATCTTTCATATAGCTGACATATTTTGACACAAAGGACAGGCTAAAGAAAGCCCACTAAGGCTTTGGAAACTTGCACATGGCATGCGAATCCAATTATAAACCACCAACAGCCCCTCCTGTCAATAATCTGCCTTATCCTTGTCTGGCATGGATTTATCAAACCAATATAAGAAAGCAATGAACTCAACACGATGCAATGAAAAACTAAATGTAACCCTTGACTATTCGCCAATTGCTACTAGAGCTTACTTACCATGCCATGCCAGTAGTCATAAAAAAATGCAGCTACAATCGATGTCAATGACAAATGTTGCATATATTCACTAAGGGATTAAAATATCATCTGCCCAAATATTGGGTCCATTGTGGATAAGGTGCATTCAAGCCAAGCTAGCTCGAGAGCATGGCTCGACTCATTCGAGCGGAGCTCAAACTGGCATTTCAAACTCGAACGACCAAGCCAAGCTTTTATTTGAACTTGAATATTTAAACAAGCCAAGCCTGAGCCAGACCCTGTTTGATTCAGCTCGGCTCGTTTAGGGCTCAGTGCAGCTTGAGATCGGCTTGTTGGTAATGTTGATTAAATTAATATATAATTATATTTTTAATCTTATAATAAATAAGTTTAGGAGAAAATAAATAAACAAAAGAAAATTGAGTAGTTAAAAGCAAAAACTTTAATTCTCTACTTCTAGATAGAGGACTATCCTCAAATCCGATTTTTTGTGTATGATTAGATTAATTGTGTAGTTTCTTGTATTGTAATTTAATAATAAATGATTTTATTAAAATCATGTAAAATTGATCAGAATAACCTTGAAATTAATCAAAGCTTGAGCCAACTATCAAGTTCGAGCTTCAGGTCAATCAAGCTTGCTCAAGCTGAACATTTGAGCTCGGAGCTCGAATCAAGCTCAAGCCGAGCTCAAGCATGTTCAAACCAAGCTTGAGGTTGACCAAGCTCGGCTCGAATACAGGTCTGATTGCGGAATCCAAATGGACCAACCTAATAAAATTGTCAAAAAAAAAAAACAATATAGTTTTGCCAAAATGTCATTTCGACCCTCATTTTGATACATCCAATCAAGCTTCAGTCCTTACTCATATGTAAATATGATGTCATCATATCACACATGCTTTCCTTCACAAGTAAAAATAGTTAATAGAACATGAAGACTGGCATAGCTCTTGGGATTTGAAATGTAAAATGTTAAAAAAATGCAGCAATTGATATTTAAAAAGATATTATTACATTAAACATTTTTATGTTATGGTAAATAACAATTATTACTCTTGATATTTAAGATGTGACATGAGAAGAAGACTTTGGTATCACCGTATCAGTGTTTTAAAAAGGCGTGAGAGGCTCACTGTAAGCACCCATTTTTGCACCCCCTTATCCCTCTTCCCGCTTCTTCAAAGGCTCCAAGGTTCACCACTTCACCCAAGGCCCAAGCCCATTTGGCCAAACTTATACCCAAACAACTCTATCAAGCCCAATTACTTAATTCCATTACCCAAGCCCAAGTAGTCAAGCCCAATTACCCCATTGTCTTAGCCAAAGCCTAATTACCATAGCCCAAGCCCAATTGCCATAGCGAAAGTCCAATAACCATAACCCATGACCCATCTACTAACAACCCATGATCCATAAGATCTAGTCCACATACCCATATCCATTCAACCCATATCCAAAACCCACAAACCCAAGCCCACTTTCCTACAAAAGACCTTTTATTTTTTCTTCAAACCCTAAATAGCCTCATTTTTTATGTTTACACACCTTTTTGACCATTCAATCACCTCTCACCAAGTACACACCTTTTTGACTAATCAATCACCACCCTTATTCTCTTACACCTCTTACAACTCATTCTTACATCTCTTACAAAACAATTAATTCTTACACCATTTTTGACCACTCAATCACCTCTTACCAAGTACACACCTTTTTTGCTACCCAATTACCAATTACACCTCTTTTGACCAACCAATCACCTCCCTTCTTCTCACAAACCCTCTATTAATTACTAAATTACCATAACCCCTTGAAAACTCTATAAATACAAGACTCTCACAAGCCCTTTCTCTCATCTCCAAAATCCCAAGTGGAAAACCTAGCTCTTTCTCCTTTATCCAAAAACCCTTAGGCTCCATAACCCCTTAGAGGACTCTCACCCTTAATCTTTCTTTTGAGCTTTAAAGAAAAGTTAGAAGAAGCTAAGGTTTAGAGTGTGTAGAGAATTCTAGGACTAAAAGTCTAGAGTTCTTCACTTACTCTTTTCCTTTGTGGAATCTAAAAAATATTCACCTCTTTGAGCATTGGAGAAGAAGCCTTGGAGGAGTAGGCACTCCTTTTATCATTTTCTTTTCTTCTTTGCTTAATATTCATCTTTTTCCCTATTTTTGATTTCTAGTCCTATTCTAGAATCATTTAGAGAGCCTCACTTCTCAAGCATAGTTGGATCTCTCTACACCAATCTAATGATGTAGAGGGACATCATCTCAAGAGCAATGAGAGATATACATTATCTTTTTTATGTACACATTTTTTCCTTTTTATGTACCCACAAGTGTAGATATGGGTAGGCGAATAGAGAGTGGAAGCTAAAGCTATACCTCTCTTTCATTTTGTTTCTTTATTGGGATTCTAGTCTTCATCCTAGAATTCCTTGTGAAAGCTCATCCTCTCTCTAACCTTCATAGGGTCCCATTACATCGGCCCCATTACATCATTTATAATGGTGTAAATGAACCACATAAAGGGAGAGGATGAGTTTTCAATTTCTCTACTTGTCTCTTCTTTTCTTTTCTTCTTATTCTTCATGTTTTATTTTGAATGGGTAAAAGATGGTTTAAGGACTTAAAAGATGATATTATCCAAAATGCCTCATACCAAAGACAATGGTATTTGATCTATAATCAACACCAATCCAACAAAATAAGTGTTGGCAATAGAACATTTACTATTCATAATGCACACCCCTCTTTATGTCCTAAATATAATCTTTTAGCCTAACTTTTCCTTAATCTTTCTCTTGGATTAAATTTGACTTTAGTTAAGTTTGCCAAAATCCTACCTACATGAAAATCCAAGGAAAAAACATGATAAAATCACAAAATACTAAAAACATTCAAATATGATCAAAATACCAAAAATATTCAATCAACCCTATATCAACCAACCAACTTAGCATGCTTGTAAGAACTACTATGATTTGATCCTGCCAAGTCGGGTAAATAGGTAGCCGTAACAGGTCCAGCTCACCTAGGATTAGTTTCCTTTTCCCCTTAATCTTGCTTTATCTTCTTAATTAGCATAATTAAATAACATACTTAAGTTCTATTTGAATTTCTTCTTTAATTGGCTTAGACATAGGGAGTAAGTTACCATCTTTGGATGGGGGCCCTAGGGTGCCTAATACCTTCCCTAGGGCTTAATCGAATCACTTACCTAGAATCTCATTTTGGTCCTTATGCCTTATCCATTGTATATTTGGGATCCTATTTTCCCTTAATAAAATAGGTGGCGACTCTTATCTATAGGCGTTTAGCGTCATTCCTCCGTAGGGCCTGGACCAAAAGGAAAGGCGGTAAATTCCCTTGCTCACACTCACCTCAAGGCAAGAATCAACCTTAAGACTTA
The DNA here is from genome assembly GCA_015143295.1 of Tetracentron sinense. NCBI lineage: Eukaryota > Viridiplantae > Streptophyta > Magnoliopsida > Trochodendrales > Trochodendraceae > Tetracentron > Tetracentron sinense. Next base: position 29,584,197 of record CM026566.1, read on the forward strand.
AACCTCATGAGGCTAATGCCTCAAATTGTGAGGCTCGCTTTATGTTTGAGGCATATCCGCATATGCCTCATAAATTAATCAAAAATAGAGTTCTGGTCACAAAATTGAGAATTGAACGTTCAATATTTTTTTAAGACGTGTCCCTTACATTAATCAAAAATAGGTTCTAATCACGTAACTAAGACTTAATCATTAAATTATAAGGTGTGTGTCTCGTAATTTATTTTATCGACAAAAAAACATTCTTTTCTTTTTCATTTTGTTATTAGTCTAAATTAATATTTAATTTACTATGACTAACATATTTAGACTTTTTAAAACCTTGTTGAGTAAATTTCACTCTAATCTTCATAGTATACATTGCAAAGATTTGGAGCCATTGTCTAACATATATAATTGGTGACTACTTTGGAATTGTTTGTTGGAATCCAAAATCAATCACATGACAATTGAACATAATCCGTCTTTAAATATGTATATGAACAGAAAAAAAAAATCTACATTTTAGCTTTGCTTGCCTCTTAAATTTATTCTTATGGCTGAATAATTTATACAGTATCAAATATGTGTTTGCGTACACACACACACACACACTCACACACATATATATATATACAATATTCTTATTCTATTTATTTATTTTTTAAATTGAGGTAGTGTAAGACTTTCTTGTGAGGCTTAAGCCTCATGCCTCGAGGCTTATGTCTCATGCATCTTGAGGTCCCAATGCCACACCTCCACATTTTAAAGCATTGGTTGGTATATCTATCAAGGTATTGACTCTTCATATCCAGATAATGGATATGACACAAGAGTAGAGGTAACATTAATTGGGTTAAGAAAACTAACCTTCAAGCTTTCCACCTCTGTTGTTAGGGAATCAATTTTTTCAGTGTCTTGGACAAGAACCATGGTTTCTTTAATAACAGGAGGTGCTTCTTCTATAGCCTTCTGTGCAGCCATTCGTTCCTTGACAAGCAATGTATTTGTTTCATCAACTTTGATTTGTATGGCTTGCAAAGAATTCTGCAATTTTGTTATCTCCTGCCCTTTTGCTTCCTCCAAGTCAGTCTGCATACATGATTTAAAACCTAGTTAAGAGGCCATATACAATAAGCAGCATAAATTTAACGTTGTAAGTTCTTTTGAGTAAATGCGATGAAAAGGATAAAGAAGTTAAGGATTTTGAAATCAGATAATTATCTATTTATGTAAATAAATTGCCAATCCACCCAATGGTGCTGTCTCAGGTTAAATGTCTCATAGAAGAGGCATATAGTGGATTTTAGAAATATCCCATATGGAAATTGTCCATCTGCCAAGAATTACCCGTAAACGTTTTTCCAACTGCAAACGCCATGTAAGTTCCTCCACTCGTTTTTCAAGCTTATCCTTTGCCTCTTTAAGTGCACCTGTTTCTCTTGCTGCCTGCAAAAAATTGTTAATGCACTTTAGTACTGAAGTTGGCAAAGGGAGATGAGGATATGAAACGAATTTCAAGCATTCAGAGGGAAGCACATAATATGAATAAATATATATATATACTAAAAAATGGGCCAAAAAAAGGTGAGAAAAAAAAGGAAAGAAAAAAAAATCTTTTTTCTATCAATAATTGGATGCAGTGCATGTGAAAGTGAAAATTGTATGATTATACGCAAGTACTTTTATATCTACCTATGTATAAGTTATTTATTGAAGCTTTTAGCTGAGGAACCCTAGATGTTTTTGGAATAAAGGATCGTCAAAAAGAGCATTCTAGTATGTTATAAATTCTTATCCAAAACTTGTATCATTTGATGATGCCATGTGAATCGGTAGAAATTTGAGAAGCATATGGCTACAACCCCATAACAAAAGTTTCGTAAGGGGACTGGATCAGGCTACCGTGTGGAAGTGCAGTGATCTATGTAGCTGAGGCCCCCTAACAGATCAGTAGACTTGAACTTTGTTCCTACATGAATTGATCAATTCAATCAGGCACACGCCATCTATTTTCATTATTCAATTATTTGACAACACCACGATTGTTTCTGGTGGTGGGGGGTAATAAATGGTTCCTTTATCACTAATGAAGAGAAACCTTACTAAGATACCCTTCATTCCGTTGAGACCACTTTTACTCTATCACTAATGAAGAGAAACCTTACTAAGATACCCTTACTTCCGTTGAGATCAAATAAAAGTACCACCATTTCGTAATGCTTGATTGTGAAAAAACACTCACTATATCTTACAAAGACTATTCATTTAGTAAAGATTGTCATGTTGGCTGCATATCAGGTGAATTTCAGATTCTTCAGTAGAAAACTCGACTCAGTCTTCTTTTGTCAAGTAAAAAAAAAACTCTGAAGATGGAAAAGGACTCTTTGACATTTGGTTGCTACAAATGTTACTTCAAACTGGTAGATACGACTATTCAAGTATAAACTTTAACAAAATGATTTCATGGGATTAAGCCTATAACTCAATTGCTTGGTGTACTGCACTGTAACCATGAGGTTGAGCAGCTTACCCAGAATAGATATGAATATATATATATATGTGTGTGTGTGTGTGTGTTTTATATCCATCTTTACTCTGCAAATTTCGCAAGCATGCCCAACGGTGAATGGATGGGCAACTGAACATGGCTTCGAGTTGAGCCAACATCTGACTCCATTCCCTCGCCAATTTTATGTGTGTGATTTTTACTGTATGGTATCAAGTAATTGATATTTGATATCATGAAAGCTGATAGCATAAAAGTTTTCAGAATGTGAATTACATACTACAACCTTGATAACACAAGATTACAAGTACTGACCATTTTGAGCTTCCCAAGCTCTCTCCTGGCAGTTCTTCCCCTCCATCTGCATTGAGAAATGACTGAGGCTCTCTTGAGCTTTTTATAGTATGAGGAAGCTCTATGACAATGCCACTGGGTCTGCAAATTGTTTCAAGAGAGCAAATACTTGAGAACATATTGGGTTTTCCAAGCGATACAATGGCATCGAGGTAATAACCTGAATAATGATTGCTGCTTTAGTTTGCTTCCTAAATCTGAATTCATTACGAGCAGCCATTGCCCGTAAACCTGTCTGCAAGACTATCACCGAGAACCAGAGTTTGGTGTAGGCCTTTCTGACTAGGTATCTACGCAAATTCTTCTGAATTTTCATAGTAGCTGCTTCCATTCTCATGTGGTCATACAGTTTGCATGCAAGTCTTCCTACAAGTCATACCAGCAACATAAGAAGATTAAAAAAAAAAAGTGAGTGTACGCAGTCAATTGATGCCCTAGAGTACAATGCCACCAAAAAAATCATAGAACATGAGCTAAGCAAATATAATAAAAGCATATCCTTCCAATTGAATCAGCTAAGAAATTCAAGGAGTGTGCAACAACAATTTCTAAAAATGGCGCAACATGTAGCTATGATCTGATTGCTGCTTTGAGCTGTTTCAGATGGATTTACCTCTCCATAAAGACTGCACAAGGATAGTAGCCTTCCGCAATGCTATAAACTGTTTCCGAGCAATGTGAGTTCTTATTTGTCGCTGAATAGATTTTGCTGCGCTGCTAAGTACATCAGCTCTCCGTGCATCTAACTCGGCCATCTGACCAGCTCTTAGGAAAACCTTTGTTTTGCCTATCTGCAAGACCATTTGGTGATCCATTAAACACATAAAGGCATGTCACATTCACAATATGCAACCAGAATACCAGATACATGAGCATTCATAATACATACACATTCCACACAACACACACAGATATGTGTGTGCGCGCATGCTCTAAGTTTGTATGATTGGGAGACCTAAGTCAATAAATTAGAAGTTTCCCAAGAATACTTAGTTCCATATGCATGGGACACACACACAGACACACGTGTGTATGTGCGTGCTTCAAGTTTGTATTATTGGAAGACCTAAGTCAATAAAATTAGAAGGTTTCCGAGATTATTTAGTTCAATATGCATGGATGATAACAGTATCTGGTCAAGGTTTATATCTCGGTTTCAAAATCAATTGTTGTCTAGGTTCAAAATTTTGAAATTTCGTCAAAATCATGTATAAGACAGCCAAAATCAGATGAAATTTCATCATCAATGCCTTAACCCAAATACTTGGGCTTTGCAACACGAATCCTGTTATGACATTCAATTCCATTAAAATTCATAATTTTGGTCTAAATCCTATGTTATCAAAAAAAAAATCATTATCTCCATCAATTCCATTTTTGGACTTCCCCTCCCTCTTAGAGTCTTCAACTTGCACTAGTAGCCGTTATTGGTCCTTGTTGAACATGTACAAACCATTCCCTTATTTTCTCACCTATTATAATCATTTCCAAATTCGGATGCACTCATTTCTGATCTTATCTTTCTTTGAATTTCCACTCGTTGATATCAATACTCTCATCTTGGATACACTAATTCTTATAATATGTTGCTTCTTAGTATCCCAACATTCTGCTCCATAATTTGAAATTTCAAATGACAAAAATTTGTTTCTTGAAATCGAAAGAATCACAAAAATTTGTCAAAATTTAAAACTTTGTATCTGATTGAATCCTTGTAAATATATAAAAGTTTGAAGTGAATGCGCTATTAAGATATCAATCCAAAATTTAAACTGCAGTTGTCTCAAAAATTAAAGACAGTACTATACCTGAAATCCTGTAAGCATCTTCTTTTCCAGAATCTTTTTGCATGCAATCTTTTCGTCGTAGCTGTTAAAAAATGGATTATATTAAGAAAAGAGAACAGCCACATCTAACCAAGTAAAATCAGGTAACAGGAATTTCAAATTGACCAAGCACCAAGGATGGTCTAACATAGACAACAATCTTTCTACTTAGTTAACGATTCAAAATAAAAGGAGGTACTTACTTCCCTTCCAAAACCTCTGGAGCAAGAATACCAAATCGGTTTAGGAATTCAAAAAACGTCCGGCGAGTAGGGTATCCAGCACAACTGATTCTGATGGCCTCTAGAACACCCTACAAGGACAACGAATAACGAGAATTCAAGGTACAGACACTGATTAAATATGAATAACTGCTTGTGAAAACAGCTGAAGACAATGCAAGATTTCAATTTGTACTCACACCACAACGCAGTTGTTGCATGATGTTGGCATTCTCAAATATGGCAGGTTTTAAAAGATTATTTGGCTTCACACATCTAATATAGTGAGGTTCTGTAGAGCTTAGTGTTTCCATCAATTGCTGTAGTTGAAGCTGCATCATTCAGATCATCACAACATCAGCTGTTAACTTCTCGCAGCATAAAGGGTAGATGTTTTGATGTCCTTCACTGACAGTAGTTTGCTATAGGTAAAATTCATTATCATTGTCAGCAAGATAACAGAAGAAAATATACCTTAAAACGAGAACCAATTGAAGAGAACTTAGAAGATTTGGTCGTCTCCTGAGGGAGATGAGGGAAGAGGCCTGCTACAAAAGAACATTTGGAGGCAACCAACAAGTCTTGATGCTCAGGAACCACATAGTCTTTGTTTTTGTCTAGAAAATGGTCAGATTGATATAGGACCTGGAAAGTGCAGAGTGAAGATATTTGATTGTAACAGCAATCCACATCATGCACCACTTGATGTTACAGAAATCAGACCCACCTCTCCTGCATAGTGAGCAATGGTGAAATCCGTGCGCGACAGTTTTGGCTTGATAAAGCGTTTGTGAACTTTGAATGTCTGGTATAGCTTTTGAGAAAATGTTTCATGTGTTGACTTTGGAAACATACTGAAAATAGAAGAAGTCCAGCAAATAAAGGTGAGAAAATAAATTCAGCATTTAAAACAAGATTAAATCAAGTATTTTCCCCACACAATTTTGGTGACACTAAACCTTTTCCAAGATAACACTACTGATTAACTGAGATCACCTTCCTTCAAGAAGGAAAAAGGCAAAATATCAGAGCAACAGCTAAAAAAATACATTGCCATACCAAGCTTCATCGAGAAGAGCAATGACTCCTCCAGGTTTCTGCAAAAGAAGCAGCATAAATTAAAGATCTGTGAAGCAAAGCTAATTCAGCACAGACAATGAAGCCCTCACTGTAGACTAAAATGAAACAGGACAGTGAAGGTTATTATGTGCCTCTTTGTGAACATGGTATTCAGCTAGAATCATGTTAACAAAAATCACTGAAACCATTATATAAAGGCAATAGCGGCCATTGCGAAAGTTTTTGGTTATACTCGAACCGATAAAAATCCTGCTTTAGGTTTTAAGGTCTTTATTTAATGTCCGTTATGGCATTACATATCAAAAATAAGGTCATCTAACCATTATGAACGTTCGATGCTATATACATTAGAAACCATGGATTTTAGAAACCCATTCTAACTCACTTCATTGCAATGTACCGATAAAAAAAAAAAAACTCACTTCATTGAAATGTTCGCTTTCTCCCCCTTCTAGAACCAAAAATGATCGATCCATCTTGTTTTTTTTTATAATAAAAAAAATAAGATCAACATTACGAATCAAAGTTTCAAACCCACTTTTGAAAAAAATTATTTGAGAATTTTTATCGAATGCAATTTCTCAACATCTTTAATAAAAAATGTTTGTTAGCTAATCCATATTAGCAAGTTTGAAATCCATGAATCTATAATAAATTGTTTTTTTTCTCATTATATGTTGATTGAACTTGATAAATTATTAATTTCATGCACAATATGGATTTAATGTCAATAATTTTGTTTGTTTAACAATTTAAATATATTTCACAATTTTATATTTTTTTTAGATTTTTTAAGGGTTTTTTTATTATTATTTTTATCTAAGATGAGGTACGTCCGTACGGGTTTTGACTGTGACAGCTGAAAGCCTGAAACCATTACATAAAGGTTTCGATCAAACCCGTTACGCACGCTAAAAGAGTTATTAAAACCTTCACTAAAATCTCCCCAATAAAATTTAAGACGGTGGCTTGCAAACTCACAAGTAAGCTTGGGACTTTAGGGAATTAACTCAGAGAAAACATGTAGCAGTTTATCCGATTTAGTGATCTAAATGGTGCCTGACTCAGAAAAGTATATATTCATGCAGATTTGATTTGAAAAAGGGAAACTCAGAGAAACACAAACACAATCTGAGATCGTTTATTGAGACTTACACATTTTGATAAAATTAATCTGAACAAAATTAGAAATTTCTTGGCTGTATGCATCTTAAACCTTATTTTTCATTTGGTTGACACCAAAATATGTAGTTTGTTGGCCAAACAAAACAAAAGCAATATAAGTCTAACAATGCTAAGGTAAAAAATAAAACTAAGAGGCGTATCATCTGAATAGTACAAGTGCAATGCTGTACTATTATTACAGTAGAAATAATAACAATAATATACACACAGAAGGACATAAATGACTTCATATTTGGACAATGTAACACACGTAAATAATAATTTAACCCATATTACTATGTAAATGACTAGAGATAGACTAAGAGTAAATAAGGTCCATAATCTCCATATTCAAAGAGCTATATACTGATACCGATAAAGGTAAAATGAGAAAGGCAAAAACCTTTTCAATAAGATCCAAGACATCTTGGTTATCAACAAATTCTATGTAGCTCCAATCAATTTGCTCTTTAGTGTACTCTTCTTGCTCCATCTTGAACACGTGCTGGAATACATCACTGGACACTCTTAAGATTTAAAGAAAAAGATTGAGCTAACGATGAAGAGGGCCAATATGATCTGACACGTTACCTGGTTGAAATGTTGTTGCAGCTTTTCATTCGTGAAATTGATACAGAACTGTTCAAAACTGCACAGCATGTAATATTGATAGCTAATTTAAAGTACTGGCTAGCAGATAAAAAGCAGATATATTCTATCCCTTCAATGACATTTACTTTTTCGGTTTTATCAGTGATTACCTGTTAGTTTTAAAGCTTTCAAAACCATAGATGTCAAGGACCCCAATCAGAGATTTCGAGTTTGGATCTTGCCCAATTGAGACATTAATTGTATCCACCAACCTGCATATTATAAAAAACATGCACCCTTACATCATATCTGCCCTCAGTCTAGTTTGTGTTACTCAAATAATAATACATAAAGAGGTACAAAACCTGATAAAATTTCTCCATAGGTAAGCATCTTACCAGTTAAACAAGCGGGTATATATTGTCTTAGCTAAACCATCCCTGCTAACTGTTGCTCCAAGAGGATCGAGACTTCTCTTAATAACTTCCTCTGGGGTTATCATCACACGTTTACATAGTGCATCTTCCAAGGCCTGAGGATCACACCTGGAATAATGATAAAATCAACAGTTACCAGCATAAGGAGGGAATATATCAATCAAACTATGAAGGTAACACCAGGGAACTAGTCGTACATGAGAAGTTCTGCTGTCATTTGAAGATGGAATTTTGATTTATCATCTTTTGGAACTGATGAATCAATTTCTTTCCCCTTCGCAAAATCAATATTACCAAGATGAAGAATTGCAGCAACAACTCTGAAAATTGCATCCTGGTAGAGAAAGAGAGAAAACTCGAGTGAAAAAAGGGGTTCTTACCAGTTTTACTCCATAAAGCAGTTGAACATATGCAGTGGACACACTTTACATTCCATAGCAAAGGCTATACCTGTTCTTTCTCACTTATCCCAACGATATCCATAGCTCTCCTAGTGGCGAGATAGTCATGGCCATCACTTACACCAACCAGTTCATAGCAGTTTGATTGATTAAGATAGTGAAATGATTTAGGATTTCCCAACTTATACTTCTCAATGACCTGGTAGGATTTAAAATGGTTGGACAGAAAGCCATAAACTAAAGAATTTTGTGCAATCTTAATCAAGGGATATGCACCAAGAAAAGAAAAGATCTAGTTGACAGCTATTATTCCAACAGGAAGATACTTACCTCCGGTGGAGCTGCACAAAGAAGGTAAAAACAGTGGAAATTACGCTCAGGATCAGAAATTTGGCAAACACGAGTTCTCTCAAGAAGGTATGTTCTGATTGCTGCGCCTGATATTCTTCCATGCTTATCAAATTGTATCTCAACAAATTTACCAAAACGGCTGCACCAGTACATTTAAGAGAACCCAGTAAGGACAAGACCATAGTCCCAAAGTTCTCTATTTTTACAAAAAGCTCCTAATAATTCGTGTTTTTTCATCTAAAGATTAATTCACGGAGTATTCGCGAATTTTTTAAACAATTGCAACTTTTGAGAATTAAATGTGAACTATTCACGACGGTTTTAAAAAAACGCAAATAAGTATCCAATATATGAAAGATTTCTTTTTATACCTTTTAGAACTAGTAAAAATTATCTTTCCCAAAATTTCCCTGACAATTTTGTTTTCGAATTATACCAATTTTTTCTTTAGCCGATAATTCCCGAACTCCGACTTGGTGACTACGGAAGGGAAGCCAAAATATTTCAGGAATTGTATTATCTATCTATCTATCTATCTATCTATATATATATGTGTGTGTGTGCTGGAAGGTTCATGTTATCAAATCATTCCTATTTAACAGTAAGTAAAAATTTCTTTAAAGAAAGAAGGGGGACAGTTAAGGGAGAGAGACTCCATCTAAAATGCTTTTCTGTTTACACTTTCGTTAGCCAATAAGTCACAATCTGTAGCACCCCTAAGTATGACAGTAAACAACATCAAGACCATTAAAAATTTCAAAAAATATGAACTAACTCTTCATAAATCTCCATGGACCTTCTAAATTTCAAGAAGTGCACAAAATGACATTGGAGGGATCTACTAAATATTTTTGGTCATGTTATGTAGATTTGGAAGGGGGAATCATTGAGTGACACGTCAGTCAAACTTCAATGCCACACTGAATCAAATTGGGGATAAAACATAATACAGTATCTCACAGCTGATAGCTCTACTAGGATAGTGTCTCACCTGGAATTGTTATTTCTAACGGTTTTAGCATTGCCAAATGCTTCAAGAACGGGATTTGACTGCATTCACATCAAGATAGTATGAAAGCTTCAGAATGGTCCAGATTAGAAACCAAAGGAACATAAAACATATTAAGAGCATAAAGTTGAAAATTCATCTTAATACAGTAAAAAGAGTTGGGTCACCATCTTACTTCTAGAACTTGTTGTTCAACAGTCCGTCCTTCAGTGGCAACACGGCCACCCACATAGGCAAGGTAGCGCATAAGCATTTTTGTCGTCTCAGTCTTACCAGCCCCGCTTTCACCACTGACCAGAATCGAGTTGCTTTTTCCCTCATTAATCATTGCCCTGTTTCCCATGAAAGCCTTTCTGTAAATTATGTGCTTCATCCCTTAAGAAAGCAATATTTGGCCTTGCAAAATAGGAATACAATATCACCTGTATGCAACATCAGCAACAGCAAAAACATGCGGGCTTAGTTCTCCAAATGGTGCTCCCTTGTATTGTTCCATCATGTGAGCATCATATAGATGAGACAATCTTTGGAATGGATTAATGGCAATAAGAATATTTCCTGTATAAGTCTGCCATAACATCAAAGATCAGGATCTATCTATAATTACACAGCCCATGGTATCAGTAGGAAAGTTTGTTTTCTCCAAGCAGAATGAAGTCATCCACATGAACTGATGTAAAAATGAAAAAAAAGAACAGCTTACATAGATTTCATTAAGTTCATATCTAGTTGCCAAATTCTGCAGAACTCCAGGCTCATGCAAATACGATAGCTTTGTCATGTCATCAACTCCACCAGCAGGAGCTTCCATATCTTTCGGATATATTTTTGATAAATTTGCAACAACCTAAACAATATCAAAGTCGAAAAAAAGTCGTGAGGCTGCATGAAACTAAGCTGAAAAACAATGCAACTATGATTTTTAATTTCAGGGTTGTAACTGTCAAGTTGGAAATTATTTTCTAGTTTCTTCTGTAACTACTTGTGGTTTAAGTAATGCATCTGAACTGCACAGTTTTCTCCATCCATTTACAAGTGTAGCAAAAAAGCACTGGAATTGTTAAGAAAAATAATTTGGTCAGTGAATTGCATAAAGCGGGCAGACGGAGAAGTGATTAGGAACATAGAATTTTGAGTACACATGCATGCAAAACTTGATCATGCACCAAGACAAAATTCGGAATACATAAGCAAGCAGAACCAGCATTTTGGATCTGATAAGTTTTTAGAGAGAAAGAGAGAGACCTAAGAAGGCAAAATTTGTAATACATACGCAAGAAGAATCAGCATTTTGGACAAGACAAGTTGGAGAACCGGCTTCAAGGCTGGAAAGGAAAATTGCTATCAAGAGAATGCAAAACCATGCTTATCAAAGCTGCATCAGCTGGTATACCTCAATACCTTATGAGCTGCTCTCTGCATCCCAGATGGTGTTATGATCAAGGTTTAAAAAAAAGGGTTTCGGACACCGTAACGGACACAGCCGAAACCTTTTTGTAACGGTTTCGGCCTTTACTTATTTTTTTTTTCTTTTTTGCTTTAAAAAATCCAAAAAATTCCAATAAATAGAAAATAAAAATATAAAAAACATATAATAAATGAGTAACAAGATACTTTTAAAGTCAATATGAAGCTCAAAATTTAGAAATAAAGAAATTAGATTGGTCGAGGGTTGAAACATACCCGAAATAAAGAACATGCCTTGGATTCCTTCAATTCTATGAATTGAACTCCAAATCAAGTTGTTAATTAACAAAAACAAAAGGATTTTAGGGAAAAAAAGATACTAAGAATAGGTAGAGAAAGAGAGAGGAAGCAAAGATGAGGTTTTAGAATGAGTTTAGGAATTTTCAGAACTCAGTCTTACAACTGAAACCTTTACGTATCAAGCGTAACGCCCATTATGTAACGGTTTCGGGTGTTACGGTTTTGTTTCGGGATAAACGGGTAAAGATACGGTATCGGAGGTCACCGAAACCTTTACGTAACTGGCTTTACGTAACGGTTTCGGCGTTTTTTTAAACCATGGCTGGGATCAAATGAACAAAGGCCAAAGAGACTTTCTTTGGGGACAGAAAGAAGGGAATAATAAATCCATGTCTCTTTTGAGTGGTGGCCTGGAACAAGGTTTGTAGACCAAAGAAGGATGAAGGTCTTGGTATTCAAGAAATGGAAGATATCAACCTTGAAAGTGTGGCAAAGCTAGGATGGCAAGTCCTAATTGATAGGGATAAGCCATGGGTTAAATTGAGAAGGGAAAAATATATCAAGAATAACAATTTCTTCGAAATAGCCCAAAATTAATATATCATGGCCGTGGAGAAGCATTCTTAAAGCTGGGAAGCTTATTATGAAAGGGATTAAGTGAATTTAGGGGATGGTTCAAAAGCCCGTCTTTGGCTGGATAAATGGATATTTACCCCCCCTCGCCCCCCAATTCTCTTTATACCCATAGAACAATGGAGAAATATAGACTGGGAGATCACAGCAGGTAGCTTAATCAGCTCCAATGGGCAATGGGACCTATCAAATGTTACCAACCTCATCCAGGACATATTCACGGGAAAATCAAGGAGATCCAACTAGCCATACACTCTTTTCCAGAAAACCCTACTCTAAGGCCCATCTCTGAATGGGCATTTTTCTATTAAAACAGCCATCTTGCACTTAAGAAATCTCACAACAGAGACTTGGTTCATGAAGATGCAAAATTACTGAATTGGGTGTGGAGGTTGAAAATGCCTAAAGACTAGGAACTTTATATGGCTCTTTCGTAGGACAAGCTCCCAACTAGGTCCCTACTAATTAAGTGTCATACAATGCCAAAGTGTCTGCCCTCTATGCAAGGAAGAAGAAACAGCTTCCTAACTCCTAATGACCCGTAGAATAGCAAAAGAAGTCTGGCTGTTAGCGAGACATGGTGTTCATACCCCAATGGGGGAGCACAAGGACACCATTGCCAAATGGCTAGACAGCATTTGAACCAGAACCATGAATGATAACAGAGTAATTGGGAGTAGTCCAGAAAAATATGTTTTTTCTTTGTGGGATTTGTGGTTGTACAGGAACCATGTGGTATTCCAAAACAAAAAGGAACATTGTAGAAAGTGAAACCCTAGAGAAAAGAGAAAGAAAAGAGAGGAAAAAGAAAAAGAAGAGCAAAAAAATTAGAGAGGAAATATTAGGGGGCTGATCCCCCTTCAGTTTGACCTTGTCATCAAAAGGCCTGTTTTTCCAGATGGGGTCTTTCCCCCTCTTTTGAGCACTAGAAGATGCAGCAAGGGTTGAATGATCGCTAGTCGGAGTAGGCTGCATAGCCTTCTTACTTTTTTCCTCATTTTGTACCATAGAATAGACTTGGTGCAAAGTAGAAAACTCATCTCTCCCCAAAATATGCACTCTAGTAACTCAAACTCAGAATTCAGGTCAGCCAAGAAATCAAAATCATGTTTTGTTCCACCTGTTGTTGATGTATATCTCCATCTTTATCAGTTTCCCACTATATGACCTGATAATGATCTAACTCTTCTCAAAGCCCTGAAGAGTAGAATATTAAGTTGCTAAACTCTTCCCTCCTTGATAAACTCTTCCCTCCTTGTCATAGAGTAGCAACCTCTTGCCTCAACTGATGAACCCTGGCATTGGGAATAAGTTTGAGTAACTTTATCCCAAATCTCCATCGTTGTCCGAAGGAACAAGAAACCTCTACTAATGTGTGATTGCATGAAATTAAGTAGCCTTGGCATCATCATAAGATTCTCTTGTTCCCATTTGTCATACGACACATCATCAATGGTTCCTTCACCCTACTAGTCAAGTACCGTAGCGTCCCTCTCCCGCCGTTATACATCTTAGCAGATTGAGACTACTCCAGTAAGTTAGTGTCATCCAACTTTATGGTTGTGATCTGCAAACTAGGGTTATCACAATAGCTACTTGTGATAGATATCAAACTAGAATTCCCGGGCAAACCTCAAAATCGCTTCCAACCTATCTAATCTTCGGTCGACATTAGTGATAATATCCTTTAAATATTTTATTTAATCTCCACAGATTCCCTAAATCTCAACTTATGAGAATTGGCACCCAAACAATTGCAAAATATATTTAAAAAAGGGTACTAAAGAAGGAGGAAAATCATCAAACTAACTTCAATTCTTCACGAAACTTCTCCAAACAAGTTTCAGAATTTCTGAAATATTTAAATTTATCAAATAATACCAATTTTCCCCAACAAAAAATTTCTAATAGATTGTACCGATCAGATTTTCAAATTTTGAATTTTTTCTCATGAAACACTCTAGGCTAGAAAAAAATCCCCTAAACATCATCCGAAAATTTCAGAAATTTGAACAAAAATTAATATTCACATTCCCTCACGCCTTTCAGAATTTTTCATGAGGAATTATGGTTGTCCGAACGGCGGGCTGTCATCAGCTATACTCCCCCCCTCCTCTCCCCCTTTTTGGTTTAGACTCCTTCAATGATCTTGATGGACCTTTCTCTAATACCAAGTAGAAAATGAAACCATAGAGAAAAGAAGAAAAATTGGAGAGAAAAGATTAGGGGGCTTATCACCCTTTATGTTATTTACTTACAAAGAACGATTACAATAATACTCTTAATGACATGATACGATGTATCTACACCAATAACAATAACATATCTCAACAAACACTACCTAAAGATCTAAGAGATCTTCACTATTCACAATACTATAGACCTGAAGAGAAATCCAAGCAACAAAAAGAGCTGGCAACTCATAGGGTTGGGCCTCCCTACCCCCATTAGATGGCAAAATCTCGCTTGTGATGGATCTGTCCTAGCAGGTGGAAGCACTACCACGGCCTGTATCATAAGAGATGAGGCGAGAAGACCACTTGTCATGACAGCCCCAAAACTTGTTAACTTGGGCATCATCTTCATTGAAACATGGACCCTAAGAAGAAGACTGTTGCTTGCAAGAGAAAGGGGTGGAGAAGCTAATCATAGAGGCCAAATCCTCTGCGATTATAAACATGATAGTGGGAAACATAACCATCCTGACTAAGTTCCGAGAGACTAGGTGTAGACATGTGTTAGAGAGGGAAACTAGTCAGCAGATGCCCAGCCCACCTGAGACATGAAATGAATGAGGGGAGAATCTGGTATGACAACCCTCCAAAAGAAATTCTATGTAAGATAATAGAGGACATCATGGGTAGGACATAGTTAAAGACTGTGGAAATATTACTACAAATAATCTGATGTAAGAAATCTTGTTCCTTAAGAGAGAGAGAGAGCAAGGATAAAAAAAACTCGATTTCAGGACCATAATGGTCCCGACTGAAACCGATGCGTATCGTTGATACGTATCAATTTCGGCCATTTTTTATTTTCTTTTTGAAAAAAATCCAAAAAATCACAATAAATTAAAAATATAAAAAATGCATTGGATGGGTAGTAATATTCTTCTAAGGCCAATATCAAGTTTAAAATAATAAAATATAAGGCAGTAGATGAATCGAAAGTAGAAACATACACTGCTAGGTGCTAAAGCCACATACAATTACAAGTTGGCTCATCATTCAAACCCCAAATGAAGTTTTCAATCACAGCAAATCAAAAGGATTTTAGGTTTTAGGGCTTAGAATGGGTAGAGAGGAAGAGAGAAATGAAAGAAAGTATTTTGGGGTGTTTTTAGGGATTTATGTAACCCTTTTATCTCAAAAATTCGACCAAGTCCTATGACCGAAACCATTATGTATCGTAGGACTTGGGCGATACGTAACAGTTTCGACCAAGTCCTATTATTTTCCCAAAAAAAAATTGTATAGGTACAGTTTCAGGTAACGGGTCTAACCGATTAGTATCGGGTGATACGTTTTAATTTCGGCAATTTTTTAAACCATGAGAGAGATAGAGAGAGAGAGAGAGATTTTAATTTACATATGCGGCTTCTTAACTAGGGAAAACAAGATTCTAACTATATAAAGAACTTAGAAACATTTTTTTTCTCATGGTTTAGAGAAAAAGGTGCCAGAAGAAGTGAGAGTGAATACGGAAAAACTCAAAATCCAAACAAAACCAATTATAGAAAATGGGAGACTTCACAATGATGCAGGATAAATAAAACAGAAACTGCAAGTATTGCATGGTATATTTAAGGTAGAATTAAGAATGGTTACTATATAACTGTAGAAAGTAGAGCTAGAAGAAAATTACAATTCTTAGCACGTAAAACATCAAAAGATTTAGCAATTAATCAAAGTACTCAATGCAGAAAATAAGCATTGACTTGTTCATTGTAACAACACATAATAGATGTAGTCTAGCCAGTAATTAACTTCGATACAGCTGACCAAGAAAATGCCTTCAACTGGACGGGAACTCGAGGCAGTTAAACATCACGGGTACCGGGTACATATATATATATATATTCTCAATTGAAAGACCATAAGAATCTTCAATTTCCGTGGCAAGTATCCAAAGGAATGTAACTTGACATCATAAGCAATGCATACCGTTTTCCCATTACTAGTCCGGATCTTAGCATCCACTCCATCAATCTGTAATACTTTTCCATCAATCCAAGATAATGCTGGATCTTCAACCCAGACATGAGAACCTACAATAATGTTCACTGGAGTTCCCTGCAGCAGTTAAGATTTTATGCAGATATCAGAGCATTTGATATCTGATACATTTCTAAGAGAAAACTAGAAAGAAAGATTTGATGTGCTTAAAAAACAGTTGTTTATATACTCATATACACATTGAGTGGACAATAAGTTCCCAAAGTATTTTGGCATACTTATTTCTTCCTTTCCAACAAAAACAGAGGTCAGACTAAAAATAATTTTGGCAAGGCAAGCCTATCTGTCATGCATCCAATTATCTTACAAGTGGAAGGACGAATTGTTTTCCCCTAACCAAAATCAAAGCACAACTTCCTTCACGTAGACATGAATTTTCTCTATATTCTTCTCTACATGATTGAATACAATAGAGTACAGTGTGAAATGATTCTTTCCAACTGCATTTGCTATTTTACAGTGCTGCTACCTACCCAGATTTCTAAATGTGATAGAATATTCATCAGACATGCATATAAAAATTGTGATTTGGTCTTTTCTTGAAGAAGAAAAAACAACAACAAGAATAACAGATACGCATTCAAGTGGGGCTGAAGATATCTTCTACCCATGCCAATGGTCCTACTTCCCCTTCTCGCTCCTACCAGCGACTACTGCTTCCAACTTTGATATTTATGAGTAGAATATTTTATTTTTTACTTTTTTCAAATCCCAATATCCAAATTTCATTAAAATAGAGATTAACATAAATCCTTTCCAACGATCCTGCTTCCCCTTCTTATTTCTACCAACAACAATTGCTTCCAGAATTCAACATTTGCAAGTAGAATAGTACAGTTTATACATTTGCTCCAATCCCAATAACCTGAACTCCTATGAAAGAGAGTCACTAAGTTCAAAATCTTCAACATTTTAATTGAAATAAGAACATGTATTATATTTTCCATTTTATTGTTGCAAACAATTCGCTAAGGTTCACGAACTTTTAGAAACGACCATCTTGTGCAACAAAGCTATGTAAAATTTAGATAAACAAAAACTAAAGACAACTGAAAAGTGTAGAAAAATAACAGATTGATACAGAAAAATTCACCATATGAAAAGAACATTTCGATCCACATTGCAAAGAAAGTGCCTGCTACACTATAAGCTCGCAACAATCACACAACAGCATGAAGGAAAGTAAACTTATATCTAAAGCTACGTACCATTCTAAGCTATGATGAAAAGCTTAGCTACGTAAGATATCTTTGTTCCGGAGGTAAACTGAATGATTCAAATGTCTAACCATTCGAATTTCTTCAAAAATCAAGCAATTTGAAGCTAAATCTCGTACATTCAGATCTTTAGATAAAGATCAGTACTTTCTGATCACGAGCCTCTCTTCTTCCGTAATTCAACCTAACCGCAACAAATTCGATCAAAGAACACATCGAAAAATGCAATTTTCCTCAAAATTTGAATATATTTCTGTAAAAAAAAATCTAAAAATACAGCTCAATAAACGAAACCGATCGAACCTTGATCAATTCAAACATTTTCAAAAACCACATCAGATTCCGTCAAATAACATGCCGGGAAACACCATTTTCGTCGACAATTCAAAACTCCGGCGAGAAAACGAGATTCTGGATCGCTCAAGGCACCAAAAGAATTCCTGATAAACTGAATCTGGATCGTTTTTCTTCTCTTTCTGATCTCGTCTTCGTGTCGTTTGGTTTGTGGAGGTGACATTCTTCAAAAGCCCTATAAATTCGCTCCTTTGTTTCGTCTATGCAAAACTCCACCAATTTGTCGGAGATTCGTGGCTCTCTCTCTCTCTCTCCTGTGCCGCGAAGTTCTCTGCTAAGTTTAGAAATTACGAACAGAGTCCAAATCGGAGACCCTTTGGTATCTATTCGCTCGCGCGTAAACGACTGTTTTGGTGCTTTGGCAAAGAACCGGTGCTAATTTAATATAGTAAAACACAGGATGTACACCGTTGGATTCAGGGTTTGTAATGTCATAAAGGGGTTTTTCCCTGATTACCAAGAGTTTGGTTTGGGTATGTTCTCGAATTAATCAATTTTTAAAAATCCTTCTCTTCGCACATGCGAACTTTTTCGAATTTCGAGCATTTTATTTAAATCTTTTAAAGAAAAGACATTTATGTCCCCTTTATTTTCTTATCAACCATGGAGCCCTTTTGTTGATCTATTAGTTCTATAACATTTCATTACCTACTGTAACGGATAAAATTCGTAAAAATGAGCAAAAAGAAGGGGTAAAATAGGGATTTCTCACTCTGGCAAATTCTAACATTTTAGCCGTCATAAGCCCACTTGGGCTATGTGCTGGCTCACTTGAGTGTTATCTGTCAGGTGATCTTATCATGACTGCACAAGTCATGATGACTCCAAATGCCTGTAAATAAGCAAGAATCACCAGATAGAAGGGATGGATGATGGTGCGAGAGGCAAGAGATGAGAGAAAGGGCAGAAGAAGAAGAGGGAGGATGGTGCTATAGGCAAAGAGGATGGTGCGAAAGGCAAGGAGGATGGTGCGAAAGGCAAGAGAGGAGATCAAGAGAAGAAGAAGAAGAAGAAGAGAAAGAGGAAGAGGAAGAGGAAGAGGAAGAGGGAGATCTGAGAAGCTTGAGTCACTCACACCCCTCCCCCGAAGTGCTGTGTAGATGGCCACTCCCCTGATTCTCTCATCTTCCTTTGGTGTTCTCTGGCTACTTGATGCTCTTTAGGGCCTCACAAGCGTTTATGGCCGTCAGATTCTTTCAAATAGGTCATGTCCGCCTGATGCTCTTCCTGAATGGTCACACTGCCACTAGCACGGCCTTGCAATTAATCATCTGTGAATAGTGCCGAATACGTTACGCTGTGAATAGTGCCGAATACGTTGTGCTGTGAATGGTGCCGAATACGTTGTGCTGTGAATGGTGCCGAGTACGTTATGCTGTGAATGGTGTCGAATACGTTGTGCTGTGAATGGTGTCGAATCCGTTGTCCAGTTGTGTTGTGCATAGTGCCGAGCTTGTTATCCGTTGTCTGATGTACAACGTACCCGTCGTGAGCTGTACAACGTACACGTTGTTTGCTGTACAACGTACACGTTGTCTGCTGCACAACGTACCCGTTGTCTGATGTACAACGGATGCACAACGTATACGTTATCAGAGCTAGAGCTACGTTGCCAGTGCCTTGTCCGAGCTATGTGAGCTACGTTGTCAGTGCCTTCCGAGCTACGTCCTCAGTGCCTTATCCGAGCTAGAGCTACGTTATCAGAGCACGTTGTCAGAGCTACCTTGTCTATGCCTTACCTGAGCTACGATGTCTGTGCCTTGTCAGAGTTACGTTGTCTGAGCCATATTCTTTGTGCCTCCTGAGCTACAATCTCCAGAGCATAACACCAGAGCTCGTCCTCAAGTGCATATGCCCAGTGCCTCACCAGAGCTCGTCCTCAAGTGCATATGCCCAATGCCACACCAGAGCTCGTCCTCAAGTGCATATACCCAGTGCCTTCACGATAAGTATCTCTATACTATTATGTGCCTTATACTGTGCCTGTGCCTTGTGCCTTATATTCATGTGCTTGGGCCTTATACTGACTTTATCATCGGAGCTTATTTCAGGGTGCACACCCGCCCCCTCAGACTCATTCATAGGTGGAGCAGCTCTATCATTCCTCTACCAGCAGAGCAGCTACAGACGCGTAGCATGTACGGGATTTTTTCCCTTTCACCTACCATTTTGATAAAGATTTTCACAATAGAGCTTCATTTCTGCTTAATAACCACGATTATGAGAGAATGTAATTGACCGAATAAAAACACTCATTTTCGGGTTAAGCTCATTACATATATGATTAATCTAATGAAAAATTTCATAATACTTGTATTTATGATTTTAAACCTTAAATTTTATGTTAGATGGTTTTATATGTTTTTTCTTTTCATTTTTTTTATGGTTTATAGTGTCTGGTCGATACTCAACAAGTCAAGTCGATACTGGTTGTGTTCAGAGGTTGAAAATGATATGTATCGATACCTCAGCCACGTGTATCGATACGTATCGATACATGATGTATCGATATGTATTGATATGTATCGATATGGGACAATATGAGTATCAATTGGTATCAATTATTCGTGCAAAAACTTTGTTCAAACTTAGAATTTTTACGAATTTTTCATCTTTTCTCAAACACACTCCTATTAAATTTGTACTAAAACATTCATTAAATGAGAAAAGGGTAAGGAGCTTTCGTAAGATGAGAAGATGAATGGTGGGGTATGGCCTCTTTCAATTAGAGAGGTCTTGGGATCCATTCCCCGGGCCCTAGTTGATGAGTAGCAAGAACTCTAATCCCCAATCTGCTAACTACTAACCATGTACTAACATAGGTAAATGATATCCTCCAGCAAAAAAAGAAAAAGTGAGAAGCTTCTCTCATCTCATGCATGTACGTGAATCTTTCTTTTTCTCTTCTTCTTTTAAAACTAGAAGAAACTCTTGTTTAAAGTGTAGGTGGTAGTGGAGGGGTAATTAAGTTTTTTCATAAATGTCGAATTATGAAAAATGCTCATAAGTGAAGTTTGGAATATCTAAACTTTGGGTCTATTTGTCTATTGTGGGTAAACGTTTTCACGTTTTAGACTATTGTGTTAGGTGAAGTTTGGAATATCTAAACTTCAGGTCTATTTGTCTATACATTTATTTATTGCGGATAGACACTTTCACGTTTTAGACTATTTGGTAGGATGGCTACTTACTATAGACAAAAAGACATCTCATCCCTAAAAATAAAGTTCAAGTTTTTTGTGATTTACTGTTTTGTCACTTTATTATTATTATTATTACAAAAAAAAAATTGTCTATTATTGTGAGTTGCCAAATGGTTTTACTGTTTACATATCTATTTCTTATAAAATTTTTGTCACCTATGTATTTTGAGCTACATTTTTCTAGAAGGATCACCAAACCACATAGGAGAGACACTCACCACTAGAGGCAGGTAGGTATGAATGTGTTTTGTTTATGAGCTTATGAGTTGTAAGGACAATGTATGTTGACACAGTTTCATGTTTATGTGCTATCTATCAACATTTAGGGGAAAGGGTTAGGTAAGACCTTTCTTTACTTGTTTATCATTTCTTACCTGCTTTACCCTATTACCCTAAAAGGTAACGTGAAATTTTTCTTTAGTCATACTCTTTCAGATAAGATAAAATTTTCTAATTACATATCAAGTAATTAGATAATTGGGTTACCACATCAAATTTTCACATGTTTTAAAGCAATTTACTGATTAGATAATTAAATAATTAGGTAAATGGCAGGGCATAATATATTTATGCTAAATTAAATAAATTATGTATCTCGCATCACAAACCATTTTTACTCAACAAAATCATCAAAATAAAAATTCACCAAAATAATGTTAGAAAATTTCTAAAATATTATTATAGGTTTGAGAGAGATGTTAATGTGTATGGCAGTGCATTCACTTCATGCACTTGCATACATAGCAACTGTTTTTGAAGGCAACCGCAAGGCTTGTGTGGCAGCAAGTATGTGCATGATGATGTCACCATGACATAAGTAAGTGGTAGTTATAACCACTTAAGAGTTCTCTTCTAATGGTCATATCTATACTATATAATAAAGAAATAGGGGTGCCAACTACAAGAAATCCTACGTGGCACCCCTCTTAGATTTCTATTTCCATTTTGCTGCCACCCGATGACTCTTCCCAAGAGTTCTCACTTTGCTGGCACCCCCTCTTTGCCATCCAATCTCTCATCCAGTGATCCTAGCCTTCATAAGGGTGCTGATGCGGCACCCTTCAAAAGGCGTGTTTAGTTTTCCCCCAACCATCACGCCTTTGTTGTTCGCATTCCAACCATCATGTCTACCCCTCTTTAACTCCCCCTTCTCAACAGTTGTGTCCCGTTTCTCTCTCCTCATTCCAATTGTTACCAAAGCCATTCCTCTACGGTCTCTACTCTCTACCCTATTTCATCCAATTGACGCGCATATTCTATAGTCATCCCTTACTGATTCTTTAACTACCCAATATGTCTAATTCCTCCCTAGATCTCCTTCAGGAAAAGTGGATTTATAGAAAGACAACAAAATTTGCAGAGATCGGTTTCTTCGTTTTATAGATGACAGAGACTTCATGAATAAGGTAGCAGATAGTGCGATTGAGTTTCTCATATGATTCTGGTTCTTTAGGTACTTCGTAACTTCTTTAGATATTATAGAATTTGATACCTTCATATTGTTTATAATAATTATTTTTTATTAGCATGAAAATTTATTAGAATTGGATACCTTAATATTGTTTATAATAATAATAAATTATTATTATTATTATTATTACTATTATTATTATTATTGTTGTTGTTGTTGTTGTTGCTGTTGCTGCTTGGTCCTAATCATTTATCTACCTAGGTTAAGGGTTAGGAGGTTAGCAGGGTTAGCACTCATGGTGGGCGTCAACATCCACACCACACCAAGACTTGAACATTATTATTATTATTATTCGATTGATACATTTGCATAAAATGTTAGACTTTACAAGACAATTTAGAAATTTATGATAAATTACAATTATATATGTTCTAACCACTTTTACTGCTTATCAATTTAAAAATGCAATATCAAATTCAAATTATTTTTGTCAGTCTTATTATTTTGGCATTTTCTCTCTAATTATACTTTTTTCATTTTTATTTTAACATTTTCTTTTTTGTTTGATTTGTGCACAACACGAGTCTTTGCTTATTTTTTTCCTATTTTCTTCTATTATGCAAGCCCGTGCATCGCACGAGGCATTCGCTAATTTTTGAAAATATGATACAATACCTCTTTGTGAACAGCTATGAAGAGGTGTCAACTGACATAATTTTAATAGACCCTCCAATAAAGACACATGAACATATTCTAATGGAAGAAATGTGAAAAATATCTTTCCACCTATATCGAGTATATATAATAGGTTGTGAAAGGGGGGTTTGATATGTGGAGAAGGCATGCATGCCCCTTAAGATTCAAACCGTCACTCTCTTACTCATGATTCTTATTTATTTATTAGAATAAATCATATTTTTCATCATATATTGTCTTTGCTCTAGAGTTCGGGGGTTGATCTTGAACGTCATTGGAAGAGATAGATCAACAATAATGATATACTGCGCTTCATTGTATCCTAGAGGCGATTCGTTACAAACCCATTTGCAAACCGGTAGTGGGACGAATAACATCTTAAGGAAAATGGATTTTCAGCGCACCTTGAAGCATTACACTTGCTTTCTTTCTCTATTCGTCTTATTTACTACATAGTATTGGTACGTTAGTTCTAACCAATAAGTCATCTCATAAAACTTAACTCGATCATTCATAAAATAACAATATAATCTCACAAAAATTAACTCATCTATCTAGTATAGACCACAAGGATATATATAAATTAGGATTTAGGGATACATGTAAAATTGCCAAATTACCCTGAGATAGTTGAGAAAAAACATTGGATAAGACTATTTACCTTACTTGTTTATAAATGGGTAAAGATTCTATTACCCTCCTCTTACCTATTTATCATTCGGATTTGAATTTCTTATCCTTAATTTCCTATGTTGGGTAAGGTAAGTGGGGTAATCAGGTGAATGGTTAATCATTCACAGCCTTAAATTTAGGGTTGGATGACCATTGATAACCCTAAATTCAGGGCTTGTTGATGTCATCTTTCTAGTGAGTGGCTTTGGTGTCACCTATCGGGCTTGAGAATGTTTGTTTTTGATATTTTTCTATTTCTAAGGTTTTAGTAAACCCTTCTTCCATTGGTTTGTATCAAAGAAGAGCAAATTCCCTTAATACAAAGATTAAAACACAAAGAAAGGTTATATTTTGTAAGACCTGTTAGTTGTTGCAGTCAAGTGTTTGGCCTATTGAAGCTTTGTTTTTAGGTTAGAAGAGACCAACATTCGAGGGTGGTGGAGGTTACTTTAAGACCATTATGCGACATGGGAGTGGTAGTAGATAAAGACAATATCATTTTGTAACTCATATATCATACCTGGTATAATATGCTTCATATCTTATATAACAATTGTAAATTTGATTCTTATCTTATTTGTAGAGTGTTGATGCCATTCGCATCAACTCTTAATCGCCCCTATAGGCCAAATCAAATCAATTTTTAGTGAGGTCGACATCCAAAAGTTATTTGACCTTGTCGTTTAGAGGGCGTTTAAGAGTTGAGGTGATTGACGCTAGCATTCTCCATCTTATCTTGATAGGTATATTTCCTATAATATATTATATCAAATGATTTCAAATGTGTTATTTTATGATTTTAAAAAAATCACATGAAGATAATTAAGATATTAGAGGAAACATATCTTGAGTTAAATAGATTTGTCGCAAAAAGAATACTATTTAAAATAAGTAAATAACTCTTGGATTCTATGTTGGAAAATGAATAAATGACTGCACGATAGCTTGCTAGAGGAACTTTCAAAAGGAAGGAGACACGTGTCCATTTAATTGTAGTTAAAATTTTAACCTTAAGAGTTATTTTTTTTAATTTGTTGAAATTTGATTGGATGGTCAGTAACCACTATTCTTCTATCTCTATTGTCACCTAGAGAAGTTTTAAGTATTACTCTAATGAACTTTTTTACCAACATTGAAATCCATATTTAACATTGTCAAGAAAATAAGTTTTTAATATCGTTAGATTATATTTGTTTTACAAGTATGTGTCTTCACTTATAAATAAATAAAGAGATGTAAATGAAAAAAGAGATGTATAAAGGCCTTTTGAACTATTTATATATTGTGGAAATCATGTTCCCAAATAGTTTAAAGGTACAAAATTAATGGTCAGAAATATTCACAACAAAAATAAAATTTTGAATGATTTTTTGTAATTTTTATGTTCAAAATTGTTCCGTTTCCCACATAGAAATACAAGACATAATGCATTTAACTTAAATTATTAATTTTGCCTTATTGGAGCATTCTTAGCAAACTCACCAAAAATAACTTTTTGGTTATTTTGGAAGTTATTTTGGTGAGACAAATCACTAAAAAGTTTTAAAAAAAAAGGGTCCTTGGTAGCCTCATCAGATTGCTAATTTATGTTTGGTGAGTGTACGTACTCACCAAGGTTGGTGAGTACTGTACACTCACCAAAATAATAAAAAAAATAGTTTCTCTCTTCCTTTCTTTTTCATTTTCCCACGCAATCCCTATTCTTCCCTCTTTCCAGTGTTTTCATCTTACATTTTCCCACGTAAGGCATTCTTCTTCTCACGAGTAAGAACTGAAAGCAAGCTCATCGTCCCACGCTGTTGTCGACCGTCCCACACCGTCTTCGTCACCGTCAATTTCCACACAGTCGTCATTGAAGGAGGATAGTGATTTTGGGTTTAGGTTTTTGTAGTTGTGATTTGGGTTGTGAATAATGGTAATTTAGATTGTCAAAACCCAAAATAAATTTTGGCATAAAATCTATGGTCTCTCTATAAATTCTCCCTTTGGTTTCACCGAGAATGGAATAGTGCTTTGAAAAAGAATATTAAAATGGAATAGTGAAAGTGGATAGTTAAATTGGTGAGGCTGTTGGGAGTGCTTTAAAAAAGTGGATAGCCAAAATAGAGAAATGTGACTTTTACCTATTTTGGTGAGGTTGCTAAGAATGCTCTTAAGGCCTCAATAGGTTTGGATTATTGCAGTTAGAATTAATTATATGATAAGTGTTCCTGTGATTTAGTGATATCAAGAATACGTGTTGTCATGAATAAATTTGTTTACATAATACTCTATCAATAAGCAATTATCTAACTATTTTAAAAATTTTATTTTGATTATTTTAAGAAGAACAATATTTTAGATAATCTTTCTCATACTTAAGTAGCCTTCTAAAATTTATTGGGATGCAAAACTGGGTGCTCATAATAATTTTCACATACTATTAAATTTGCATAAGTGGTTTTGCTCCCCATAATCACCTTTGGCAAAATTATGGAATATAAATTATTTACATAATAAATAATTTATATAATGGTTTATGACGAGTCAAACCAAATATTATTATTTTGACATAGCATAAGCGGTTCTTAATTCTATAATTCGAAGCAAACTGCATCAAGTATTTACACATCCACTGATGACACCAACACGCATAAAAAGAAGATTGACTGGTTTGTATAATCAATCACCCGTTCATTATATAAGTATGATACAAGGATTTGTTTGCCTAGACACAATATTATCAAATTAAATGTCCTTGATGCTCATCTGCCTATTCTAGATCGAGTTTGTCTATAGGTACTCCCAGATATACTCCCTAATCCTAACTGTTAATCTCAATTATTAAATGGCAAAAATTAAAGGGCTAGGATTTGAGTTGGCATATTTTGTCTTTTCTAATGCCATATCAGCTTTCATTTTAGGCGTTTAATAATTGAGATAAATGGTTAGGATTAGGGAGTATATTTGGAAGTACACTTTGGGAGTATCCCTAGACTAATTCTTTTGTATTATCACATTTTTATCATAGTAATTTTTAAAACATGTTACATCATAGTCATTACCAATACTCCTATCCTGCTTTTTGTTTGGATTTCTTTGCCTATATGTATGATTCAACTTGATTTTAAGAAACTTATTTTAAGAGTCCATTCTTTTGTTGAAAAATAAAATTATGTCCAAATAGGACCATCTTACTTTTTTTTTTGGTCAAACGAAAATATCATTATTAAGAAGCCGAAATCGACTGAGAATACATGATGATAGAGAAGAGATTTATTGAGTAGATTGGATGATTTACAATGACCCTTATATAGAGATAACGAAAATACTTTATGAAAGGTAAATCAACTTAATCTAATCATACCTAATCAATTCTATTCCATCCTTGATTGATACTAATCTAATATTGTGATAAGATACACTTGAATGATAGTGTATGTCACCCACCTTATTATAATACTTTTACAATATACCCTAATACTCCCCCTCAAACATATGGAAACCGAAAAATCTCCACATGTTTGTCGCTAGAAGTAAAGAAATCCACTTGAAACATCTTGATCTCCACTTGTCACAGTTTGACTGTTGTTGTGTGCTTGGTTGATCTGCATCCCATGATATTTGTGTTGGGATTCAAGAATAATAATGTTAAAACAAAACAAGATTATTCAAATCCTGAATCTAGACCATGCAATCAACTTTTCTAGGTTTCATAATCAAAAGCAAACAAGGATTGAAACAGTTAATCTCATACCTTTCGCTGGAATTTCCCTATTCCATTCACGGTGTGATGCTGTGTTTCTCGGCGCTTGAGAGGAATGAGAGAGTCTTCTCTTTT
Organism: Tetracentron sinense; assembly: GCA_015143295.1. Taxonomy (NCBI): domain Eukaryota; kingdom Viridiplantae; phylum Streptophyta; class Magnoliopsida; order Trochodendrales; family Trochodendraceae; genus Tetracentron; species Tetracentron sinense. The sequence continues at coordinate 29,612,067 of CM026566.1, forward strand.
CTCCTTAGGTCTGATTCAATGGAGCTTCCAATTGACGTAAGAGAAAAGAGGGACCCCCTCTTTGCTTTATATACCCTTGGAACCTTACCCATCATAAGATCCAAGGGTTAAGAGGGATCACACCAAAGATCTAACGGTCGCCAACCCTGACCATGTTGTTAGCTTTAATAACACTTAAAGAGTCCCTGTTTGATCACATCTCTTTAGTGAGACCCATTATCCTTAACATTCTCTATTGACAGCAATACAATCTGAGTTTTGAAAACTAAGGATTGCGCCAGACCACATAGGTGTTTATTTAATAAGAAAAACCCTAAGAATCTCCCACTTGGTCCAAGCAATCCTTAAATAAAATAAAATGACTTTTCAGATTGAACAACCTTAAAAACATGAGTGGCCACTCTTTTAATTTTGAAAAACATTGCTGTCGAGAATTAAGTGTTCTTTAACTGTCACTTTGATTCAAAAGCACCACTAACGGTGATCATGGAAGCATTTAGCATCTACTAGTGTTCATTTACTATGATACAAGCCACTCCATGGTCAAACAGCTAGTAATACTAATGTTTCAGAGCGGTTCTTTATGGTGGCAAGGTATGGTGTGATATGGACTATACACAACCTTATGTGATCAAAATGTATACGTCCAAAAATTGTCCACGCTACATGCATTTAAGCATATGCATGTCATTCCGATACTTTACGGCAACCGCCATGTGAAGTCCATCACCTTGTATCCAGAATGAAGGCCTCAAACATGGTGCCCAACCATGTTCAGCCCAAGCAACTTGAGAGCTTTGTGTGAGGCTCTCGGGAAAACCTGACATCAATGACATCCGTCATATGAAGTCCATCACTTGATGTCTTTACCTTTTGCACGTGCAGTTCAATTACATGACTATAATCAAATGATGCATCAATTATTTAATTTGCATAACCATAACATATCAATATCTGAGAGTGTAAAACAATGACATGTATATCATATAAAAGTCTGGAATATAAAACAATAAACAATACTCCCACTAAATAAAAGAATCAAACGATTCTAAAAGGTTCAATAATAATGACAGGTCCTTTAAAATTTCTGATGGAAAGTTATTTACTTAACATGTTTATAATCCAAACATGCAACAACACATAATCTGATGAAGATTTCAAACTATCTTAAAAACAAGAAAAAATCAGAGTCTGAATAACTTTTAAATTTCTAGTTCGATATATCTCTTGTAAACTAAACTGAAATCCTATAAGATAACTCTAAACGTCTAGAAATATGATCTCTGGTAATCTTGATATCCAAAATTTAACTTAAAAACTTGCTCCCACTGACCTTAACATATATCCATCAATCCAAGTAGATTACTACTTTAAGTTTATCATCCAAATTGTCACAAGAGTCACAATTACCGAGAGAAAATCTAATAAAATTAACAAACATACACAACAAGAATGATATAAAATATAAGTCTAAGGTCAGCTAATAAAGATTATCCACTAATATATTACTACCAACTGTCTAAAAAATATGTCTGATTGAGAGTGTACTCCCCTCAATGATAAAATTAAACTGTATCCAATCCAATAATATCTCGCCTAAACAACGGCACAATGAAAATAACATCTAATAGTAAAAACCAGAAACAAAGTCTAATACTAATCAGCAAGTTCCAACAGCCTCTAATACTGTTGGTGTAGAGTTCTTCAAAAATTAGCAGCTTATCAGCCTTGGCGCTTCGCCGATGAATGAACTCCTTTGTTCTTCCTGCACCAATCCTTATATTTGAAACAGTTTCTTTTCATGTGACCTTTCCCTTTGCAGAAGAAACACTCAATCTCCTCTAGTTCCTCAGTATTATCATTTCCCTGAAATTGATGTCCCGAACTTTGTCCTAAATTATGACCTGAACTCTGTCCTGAATTTTGTCCTTGCCAGAAATTCTGTGAATTAGATTTCTTGAACCCTTTATTCTTAAAATTTTTCTTACTACCAGAATTCACAGCCAAGTTCGCATACTCAGCTTTCCCACGCTTCAAGCGCTCTTCCTCACTAACACACACAGCTATCAGTTCATGCAGATCCCACTTCCTATCCTGTGCACTGTAATTAACCTTAAAAGCATCAAATGATTCAGGAAGTGAGGTTACAGCCAAATGCACCATGAGGTCATCCTCAATTGTCAACCCAAGCTCTCTGAGAGAGATAATTAACTTAGATATCTTCAAGATGTGCTCCCGAACATTTCCAGCACCATCATACTTCAATGAAATCAGCTGAGTTAAACAACTGTACTGACGAGACCTAACAGATCCCATAAATTATTTCTTGATAGTCTCAAGAAGAACCTTAGCAGTATCAGCAGTAGGAATACCACATCTGATGGCTTCTTGAACAGAAGCCCTAATGATCATCATGGCTATCCTATTGGCCTTCTCCCATTTCGAATACAAAGACTTATCTGAATCTGAAGACTCAGCAGTGGGAGTAACCGGCTTTTCCTCCAGTAGGACAAAGTCGTAATCAAGGCAACCAAGAACTATATCTAGCTGCATCTTCCAAGAACTATAGTTTGAACCATTCAGAGGCTCAATCCCAGTCAAATGTTTCTGAACAACAGACCCATCCATATCTGAAAATGTCAATGTTTTACTATGTTATGTTATGTCTAACAAATTATTGCACAAATTATAATAATTTACTTTATACTTGTCCTTGCATGACTTTATTTAAGCTTTATGATTCTAATCCGGTCTTGGGGTTAAGCCGGATAGCTAAAGTGGTTTACTTTAAAATTGCTTACTTCCACTTTACGGGACAGGTGGGCGCATCATCTAATCACACCTTTGGGCAAGAGATTTCGACATGCAATTCACCCCCCAATTGGCGACAATAGTCGCGCACAGAACTGATCTATCACGTATTGGATTGATTAGGACACTTCCACACCTTTGGGCAAGAGGGTTATCCTTCTCTCACCGCCACGCACAAATCATTCTGCCCCACTCAGTCTACAAGAAGTCCCTAGACACCTTTGGGCAAGACTAGTTATTCAATGTAGGTGAGTGCAAACTCGCGATCTTAAAGAGATTGAAATCCCTGAATTCGAATAACCATAACCTCTATAGGACGGTTACCTTTGGGCAAGACAATCTAACCTACTTTGGTTATGACCATTCGAACGAACGCCTTACAGATCAAACCTAAACCCCATAGGATGATCTAACTTTAATTCCTGATATTAATTTTGGGTAAAAGCATCAAGTTTTTCCTTTATTTAATGTCAAAACCATAGGAAAATAATATTCATGCACTAAAACAGCTCTTTACAGTGCTCAGAAGTCAAAATGGACCCCAAAAACGGAATTAGAACACCCAAAAACTTCAGGAAGGGTCGGACATTCTCCCAGTACGTGTCCTGGGGACGTGTCACGCACAGGGGACACGTTTTGTCAGTGACACGCGCGGATCACGCGCGGGTAGTGCGTGTCAAACGCAGGTTGTGCGCTACATGCGCATGGGATTGCGCTTCACGCGCACGAAATTAATCACACGCGCGTTCTGCGTATCACGCGCGCGCGGTTCGACGGTCTTACGCGGTCCGGTTCTCGTTCCGCTCGGTTCGGTCTGGTTCAGCCATCAGTCCGGTTCTAGTTCGGTTCAGGATTGGATCCGGTTGGACCGGTACGGTCCAGTGAACCGGTTCATGGTCCATTCGGGTCGGAACTGATAATTTCGGGTCGATCCATGACCCAATATGAATCGGGTCGGGTCAAAAATTCGGATTCGGCTTGGGTCAGAACCTGTGGATCGGGTGTAGGCTCGGGTTACCGGGTCGGTTTGACCCTCGTGAGATTGTCTTCCTAACCCGGAGACTGTTTTTAATTTTATTTTTATTATTATTATTATTTTTATTTTTTATTTTTTTTTAGAAACCCTAAATACCGTATACTGTTAGCCCTTCTTATGGGGGCTCTACCGGCCACCTCTCCGGCTGCCGCTGGTGCCAAACCGACGGCCTGACTCAGGCGACCAAAACCTCACCGCCGTCAGCGTCCTCCGGTGACGGACGGCGGTGGAATCGCCGTCCAACCAAAACGGTCAAAAATCTCCTTTTTTTTTTTTTTAAATCTTTACTGTTAACCTTTAATCCGATTCACTCGGATCCTAGATACGATTATTAAAAATCCGAAATAATCCAATAAAAGATTATGATTTGATTTTAATAAATCTGAAACACCTTAATCATTAAAAATAATAATTTTCAAGCCCGAAAATTAATCCATTCTATTTATTTGATTTACCTTACATCCGAATCACAAGATCAATAAAAATTGATTATTAGATCCGAAAATAAAACCCCACTTAGATTTGATTATTAAGAAAAATTAATCACAAGGTCAACTTGGCTCTGATACCAATTGTTGGGATTCAAGAATTATAATGTTAAAACAAAACAAGATTATTCAAATCCTGAATCTAGACCATGCAATCAACTTTTCTAGATTTCATAATCAAAAGCAAACAAGGATTGAAACAGTTAATCCCATACCTTTCGCTGGAATTTCCCTATTCCCTTCACGGTGTGATGCTGTGTTTCTCGGCGCTTGAGAGGAATGAGAGAGTCTTCTCTTTTCTCCTTAGGTCTGATTCAATGGGGCTTCCAATTGACGTAAGAGAAAAGAGGGACCCCCTCTTTGCTTTATATACCCTTGGAACCTTACCCATCATAAGATCCAAGGGTTAAGAGGGATCACACCAAAGATCTAACGGTCGCCAACCCTGACCATGTTGTTAGCTTTAATAACACTTAAAGAGTCCCTGTTTGATCACATCTCTTTAGTGAGACCCATTATTCTTAACATTCTCTATTGACAGCAATACAATCCGAGTTTTGAAAACTAAGGATTGCGCCAGACCACATAGGTTTTTATTTAATAAGAAAAACCCTAACAGTTTGCTGCTTTGAAGTTAGTGTCATAATGCTTCCACATTTGAGTACCCACTGAATTTTAGGCCAAAGATGGCATCTTGGGCCATAAATATCGGCCTCTTGGGCCATGAATACCGGCCTTTTATGGGCTAAAACTTAAAAGTCACCTCTATGTGCTTGATAAATTCATCTACGTGGATTGAAGAAGAGATGCCTCTATAGGCTGAAAAAATATGCCTCTAATAGGCTTGAGCATGAACCTAGGCTGAAAAGGATGACTTGCTCTTCTTTTTTTTGTGTGGAAAATCTTCTTTTTCCTCACACGGCTAAAGTACAAAAGTATCGGAGATAACTTAACTGAAAATCATGGGGATGTTTTAATAACCCCAAAGTACTGGTTGTGACCAACATTTGTGAGAGTTTTTGTTCACCGTGGAGTTTGGAGATTGCAAGGGATGGATGGTTCCGATTTTCTGTTGAGGGTATGACCTGGGATGAAGGATCGAGGTTTGTGACTCCACCATGTGCAAAATATGAATATGTCAAAGCTAATCAAGAAGCCCCATGCTACTGTTGAGTAGTCTATGTAGGAGGCATCGTAAACAAGGCTAAGATTGTAGAGCAAAGGAGGTCAGACCCATAGTTGAAGGAAGTCGAAATGTTGCCGGTTACATCAGTCGATGGCTTCCCTAGGTTGTTCTCAGTCCCGTTGATATTATGGCTGATGCACAAGACTTTGAATTAGTCTCCACTGAAACGAGAATTTGTTTTTTGGCACTGCCGAACCCTTTGAAGATTTTCTGATGCTTTCAAGGTGAGAGAAGATGATACAATAAGAGAAAAGTTAACTAATAAGCTTATAAAAAGAGTGAGCTTATCAATCTTTGGCTGATTTTCTAATATAATTGAGCTTATCAATATGAAATGAAGTCTAATAGTCTATTCATGTGGATAGAAACCACAAGTTGAGCTTGACCAGAGGCTTGTAAAGTCAGCTGATGAGTCACTAAGTTTCCTTCTCTACGTATGTTTTAGGGAAGTGATTTAAAACTCTCGATCACTTTCCTATGTTTTATTTCGATCAAAGAAAAATTGTTCACGAATGCATGGATATCCTTGGACTTTAACCGATGTATGGATCCCATAGCAATAATGATGATGTGATAATGATAAAATCTGATTCAATGATATTATTGGACCAATCATAGGCTGCAATAATGATGATGTGATAATGATAAAATCTGATTCACTTATAATATTAGACTGATTATAGGCTATTGTTGTCGCCATTGCCACACCAAGCTAAATACAAGCCAAATACAGAGGCATGAGAGACATAGGCTCTGCATGAAAAAGCTAGCAACAGGTCAATATAATCATAAATGATTGAGCGGTTCAATTGGTTGGAGAATGAAAGGCACCGACAAAATGCCAATCATACGGGAAGCATCAATGAACCCCCTAAAACTACCCTTAACAATAGTTAACAAATTTTAATCCATGTGATTACTTATTTTTGTTTTTCTAAAAACATAAGGTTGGATATTTTATCCTTAAAAGCTAATAAATTTCAATCACCTATAAAAAAAAAAAAAAAAATGAAACATGTGACAATAAAAGAAAGGACAATACGCCTTCCTTTTGCTCAGGATGAGGTAATTATTTTGGGACATAATCTTCTCCCGTTGTAACCGGTTTGCCACAAACAGTTACGCCCTTGAGGTGGCCACATGTTTCTTTTGACACATTTTAAATGTGTTAAGATTCACTCACCCCAAGGTTCACTCTACTATCATTGGTTTTTAGAAAATAATTAATAAAATAATTTATGAACTATAGTTAAAATTCATTATCTCTAAGGGTTAAATTTTTTAAAATATTTTTTCTAAAAACTAAAAATAGGTAGATAAACCCTAAGAGTGAGTGAATCTTAACCACAGTTAAAAGGTATAATTTGCTATGCAGTTGAATAGACTGGAAGACAATCAGCAAAGGCGATAGCCCACTGGTTGCAAAATGGGACTCGTGGCCACCTCGAGAGTGTAACCGGTTTTGGCAAAAACCGGTTACAACGGGAGAAGGGAGAAGATTACGGGTCTATTAATTTTGGCAAAGAATTCCCTCCCGAGTATTACACTCGAGCATAGTCTTCAATGAAGACGTGCAAACAAAGGTGGTGATAACATGCATCTTGTATTACACTTAGGTTAACCTTAATTTTTAAGAAAAAAATATTTTTTAAAAATCAATACATAAGCAAGTGTATCATAAAAGATTTAGTTCAGTCAACCAATCAGACGGTTAGGAAATTGTCACTCCCATGGTTCTTCTAGACTGCTGAGTGCTGACCTTTTTATGATGCCACGCGTCCGCATGCTGTGCTTTTCAGACGTATTAAGAAGATCATAATCGACCTAGGAGGAAACAGCAACACGCGAAACCACGCAAGTAAAATACAGATCACGTGGTGTTGTACTTGTGGCGGTGTCAACGAGCCGAGCCAGCATTGCCCAGGCATGGCTCGATGGATTTTTGATATTGTTCGAACTCGGCTCGAATCTGAAAAAGTTAGCTCAGGCTCGGGCTCGGCTCGTTCACAAATCATCGAGCTCGAGCCGAGCTCAAACCAATTTGTTAAGCGCTCATTTTTCAAAATAAAAAATATAGAAGGGACGATATTAGTATCGAATGGATGATATTCTAACAATTAAATTATGAATACAAAGAAAATGAGAAAATAAAATAATGCTTTCATTAATCTGATGAATATTTCATATTCTTAATTTAAAAAACTTATTTTATTTTCTTATATTTTTAATGTAAAACTCAATATTGATAGGGGAATAACTGAATTAGCCGAGCCAAGTGGAATTGAGCTTCCTCTTACTCTAGTTCGGCTCGTTATCTAAACGAATTCACTCACCCCCTTGACTCGGCTCGGCTCATGTGTTTTTTAATCTTGCTCAAGTTCGGCTTATTTCGTACAAAGAAAAGGTCACTTAGTCTCACTTTCTTTGTACAGTAACTTACGCGTAAAATGCGCGTTCCACGAACAACACTCTCAACCTTATTTATACGTTAATAAGTCCAATTTTTTTTCCAAGATTAAAATCATCTGTTAATAAAAGCTTACCGAGCAAGAAAAAAGAAATCTCTATCAAATGAGAGTAGAAGAAGAGAAATTCATACAGTTTTAACCCTAATTCCAAATGTTTGTTTTTGGTATTTTTCTATTTCTAAGGTTTTAGTAAACCCTCCTTCCATTGGTTTGTATCAAAGAAGAGCAAATTCCCTTAAAACAAATATTAAAACACAAAGAAAGGTTATACTTTGTAAAACCTTTTAGTTGTTGTAGTCAAGTGTTTGGCCTATTGAAGCTTTGTTTTTAGGTTAGAAGAGACCAACATTCGAGGCTGGTGGAGGTTACTTTAAGACCATTATGCGACATGGGAGTGGTAGTAGATAAAGTTTAGACAGTATCATTTTGTAACTCATATATCATACCTGGTATAATATGGTTCATATCTTATATAACAATTGTAAATTTGATTCTTATCTTATTTGTAGAGTGCTGACGCCATTCGCAACAACTCTTAATCGCCCCTATAGGCTAGATCAAATCAATTTTTAGTGAGGTCGACCTCCAAGAGTTATTTGACCTTGTCGTTTAGAGGGCGTTTAAGAGTTGAGGTGATTGACGTTAGCATTCTCCATCTTATCTTGATAGGTATATTTCCTATAATATATTATATCAAATGATTTCGAATGTGTTATTTTATGATTTAAAAAAAATCACGTGAAGATAATTAAGATATTAGAGGAAACATATCCTGAGTTAAATAGATTTGTCGCAAAAAGAATACTATTTAAAATAAGTAAATAACTCTTGGATTCTATGTTGGAAAATGAATAAATGACTGAAGGATCAGCTTGCTAAAGGAACTTTCAAAAGGAAGGAGACACGTGTCCATATAACTGTAGTTAAAATTTTAAACTTAAGAGTTATTTTTTTTTAATTTGTTGAAATTTGATTGGATGGTCTGTAACCACTATTCTTCTATCTCTATTGTCACCTAGAGAAGTTTTAAGTATTACTCTAATGAACTTTTTTACCAACATTGAAATCTATGCTTAACATTGTCAAGAAAATAAGTTTTTAATATTGTTATATTATATTTCTTTTATAAGTATGTGTCCTCACTTATAAATGAATAAAGAGATGTATAAAGGTCTTTTGAACTATTTATATATTGTGGAAATCATGTTCCCAAATAGTTTAAGGGTACAAAATTAATGGTCAGAAATATTCCCTACAAAACTAAAATTTTGAATGATTATTTGTAATTTTTATGTAAAACATTTTTCTGTTTCCCACATAGAAATACAAGACATAATGCATTTAACTTAAATTATTAATTTTGTCTTATTAGAGCATTCTTAGCAAACTCACCAAAGTAACTTTTTGGTTATTTTGGTGAGACAAATCACTAAAAAGTGTAAAAAAAATGTCCTCGATAGCCTCATCAGATTGCTGGTTTATGTTTGGTGAGTGTACAGTACTCACCAACCTTGGTGAGTACTGTACACTAACCAAAATAATAAAAAAAATAGTTTCTCTCTCCCTTTCTTTTTCATTTTTCCACGCAATCCCTATTCTTCCCTCTTTCCTGTGTTTTCATCTTACATTTTCCCACGCAAGGCATTCTTCTTCTCACGAGTAAGAACTGAAAGCAAATTCATCGTGCCACACTGTTGTCGTCGCCGTCGATTTCCACACCATCGTCATTGTAGGTACCACTCTCTCTCTCTCGTTTGACAGAGATTGGAGGAGGATAGTGATTTTGGGTTTGGGTTTTTGTAGTTGTGATTTGAGTTGTGAATAATGGTGATTTGGATTGTCAAAACCCAAAATAACTTTTGGCATAAAATCTATGGTCTCTCTATAAATTCTCTCACTGGTTTCGCCGAGAATGGAATAGTGCTTTGAAAAAGAATATTTAAATGAAATAGTGAAAGTGTATAGTTAAATTGGTGAGACTGCTGGGAGTGCTTTAAAAAAGTGGATAGCCAAAATAGAGAAATGTGACTTTTACCTATTTTGGTGAGTAAAATTTGGTGAGGTTGCTAAGAATGCTCTTAAGGCCTCAATAGGTTTAGATTATTGCAGTTAGAATTAATTATATGATAAGTGCTCCTGTGATTAAGTGATATCAAGAATACGTGTTGTCATGAATAAATTTGTTTACTTAATACTCTATCAATAAGCAATTATCTAACTATTTTAAAATTTTTATTTTGATTATTTTAAGAAAAAAAATATTTTAGTTAATCTTTCTCATACTTAAGGAACCTTATAAAATTTATTGGGATGCAAAACTGGGAGCTCATAATAATCTTCACGTAATGTTAAATTTGCATAAGTGGTTTTGCTCCCCATAATCACCTTTGGCAAAATTATTGAATATAAATTATTTACATAATCAATAATTTATATAATGGTTTATGACAAGTCAAACCAAATATTATTATTTTGTCATAGCATAAGCGGTTCTTAATTCTATAATTCGAAGCAAATTGCATCAAATATTTACACATCCACTAATGACACCAACACGCATAAAAAGAAGATTGACTGGTTTGTATAATTAATCACCTTGTCATTATATTATTATGATACAAGGATTTGTTTGCCTAGATACAATATTAACAAATTAAATGTCCTTGATGCTCATCTGCCTATTCTATATTGAGTTTGTCTATAGGTACTCCCAGATATACTCCCTAATCCTAACTGTTTATCTCAATTATTAAACGACTAAAATTAAAGGGCCGAGATTTGAGTTGGTATATTTTGTCTTTTCTAATGCAATATCAGCTTTAATTTTAGGCGTTTAATAATTGAGATAAATGGTTAGGATTAGGGAGTATATTTGGAAGTACACTTTGGGAGTATCCCTAGACTAATTCTTCTGTATTATCACATTTTTATCATAGTACTTTTTAAAACATGTTACATCATAGTCATTACTATTACTCCTATCCGGCTTTTTGTTTGGATTTCTTTGCCTATATGTATGATTCAACTTGATTTTAAGAAACTGATTTTAAGGGTCCATTCTTTTGTTGAGAAATAAAAATCAATTATGTCCAAATAGGACTATCTTTTTTTTTTGTCAAACGAAAATATCATTATCAAGAAGCCGAAACCGACTGAGAATACATGATGATAGAGAAGAGATTTATCGAGTAGATTGGATGATTTACAATGACCCTTATATAGAGATAACAAAAATACCTTATGAAAAGTAAATCAACCTAATCTAATCATACCTAATCAATTCTATTCCATCCTTGATTGATACTAATCTAATATTGTGATAAGATACACTTGAATGATAGTATATGTCGCCCACCTTATTATAATACTCTTACAATATACCCTAATACTCCCCCTCAAACATATGGAAATTGAAAACTCTCCACATGTTTATCGCTAGAAGTAAAGAAATCCACTTGAAACATCTTGATCTCCACTTGTCACAATTTGACTTTTGTTGTGTGCTTGGTTGATCTGCATCCCATGATGTTTGCTGCTTTGAAGTTAGTGTCATAATGTTTCCACATTTGAGTACCCACCGAATTAGTTGTCATGTCATGAAGAAGAGGCCTCTAACGGGCCATAAATATTGGCCTCTTGGGCCATAAATATTGGCCTTTAATGGGCTAAAACTTAAAAGTCACCTCTATGTGCTTGATGAATTCATCTACGTGGATCAAAGAAGAGATGCCTCTATGGGCTGGAAAAATATGCCTCTAATAGGCTTGAGCATGAACCTAAGCTGAAAAGGATGACTTGCTCTTCTTTTTGTGTGTAGAAAATCTTCTTCTTCCTCACACGGCTAAAGTACAAAAATATCGGAGATAACTTAACTGAAAATCCTGGGGATGTTTTAATAAGCCCAAAGTACTAGTTGTGACCAACATTTATGGGAGTTTTTGTTCACCGTGGAGTTTGGAGATTGCAAGGGATGGATGGTTCCGATTTTCTGTTGAGGGAATGACCTTTCGGCACTTGGATGAAGGATCGAGGTTTGTAACTCCACCATGTGCAAAATATAAATATGTCAAAGCTAATCGAGAAGCTCCATGCTACTGTTGAGTAGTCTATGTAGGAGGCGTCATAGACAAGACTAAGATTGTAGAACAAAGGAGGTCAGACCCATAGTTGAAGGGACTCGATATTATGGCTGATGCACAAGACTTTGAATGAGTCTCCACTGAAACAAGAATTTGTTGTTTGGCACTGCTGAACCCTTTGAAGATTTTCTGATGCTTTCAAGGTGAGAGAAGGTGATACAATAAGAGAAAAGTTAACTAATAAGCTTATAAGAAGAGTGAGCTTATCAATCTTTGGATGATTTTCTAATATAATTGAGCTTATCAATATGAAATGAAGTCTAATAGTCTATTCATGCGGATAGACACCACAAGATGAGCTTGACCAGAGGCTTATAAAGTCAGCCGATGAGTCACTAAGTTGCCTTCTCTACGTATATGTTTTAGGGAAGTGATTTAAAACTCTCGATAGTATCTATTATTGAGAGTTCGACTGTTGGATTCAAGATCCAATGGTTTCAAGCATTAGGTGGGGCCCTCATTTTAAGCACATGAAGACGTGGAATCATTGAATCTTGAATCCAACCGGGGAAGGTGGAAAAGAGAACCCTTTCAGTTCCTTCTCTTTGGCTTCGGCACTTGAGCTTCACTCACTTAACTTGCACTCCTCAAGGCCCTGTTTCTTTGCCAAGCATTTCGCTACTCAAACTCACCATAGCATTTCTCAAGCCAGAGGAACCTCACAACTAAATAACTACCGTCCGCTTCGCTTCGACTTGGTTCCTTTCCTTTTTGTCCACGCTACGACTTGGGTGGTGCTACAAGCTCCTGTTCTTGATGTCGAGCCGAGAAAGGCTTGAACCGGCCCTTCTCTTTCTAGTTGACCAACCCATCCTTTCAGCTCAGAAGCGAGGGGACCGGTCCTCAAACCAAAAAAAAGGAGGAACACGAGGTCAGTTTGAGGCTCAGCAGCCCAGAGTTTTTCATTACTTTCCTATCTTTTATTTCAATCAAAGAAAAATTGCTCAGGAATGCATGGATATCCGCAACCATGACTTAGACTTTAACTGACGTATGGATCCCATCGCAATAATGATGATGTGATAATGATAAAATCTGATTCAATTATAATATTAGACTAATTATATGGTATTGTTGCCATACCAAGCTAAATGAGAGACATGGGGCTCGGCATGAAAAAGCTAGCAATAAGTCAATATAACCATAAATGATTGAGCGGTTCAATTGGTTGGAGAATGAAAGGCACCGACAAAATGCCAATCATACGGGAAGCATCAATGAACCCCCTAAAACTACCCTTAACGATAGTTAACAAATTTTAATCCATGTGATTAATTATTGTTGTTTTTCTAAAAATTAAGGTTAGATATTTTAACCTTAAAAGCTAATAAATTTCAACCACTTACAAAAAAAAAAAAAAAATGAAACATGTGACAATAAAAGAAAGGACAAGACGCCATCCTTTTGCTAATGATGTGGTAATTATTTTGGGACGCATTTTTCTCCGGTTGTAACCGGTTTTGCCACAACTGGTTATACACCTAAGGTGGCCACATGTCTCTTTTGACACATTTTAAATGTGTTAAGATTCACTCACTCCTAAATTTTTTTGGTCATATATAGAGTGCCCCCCCCCCCCCCCAATGGAGTCCCCTTATGCCTTTGAAGTTGCCACATGTCCCTATTGACACCCTTTAACTATGGTTAAAATTCACCCAATCTCAGGGTTCACCTATTTATCCCTGGTTTTTAGAAAAAAATATTTGAATAATTTTAACCTTAGGTCTTAGTTAATTTTAAACTAGCGTTCAAAAAGAAATTTGATATTTTTTTTAAAACCAAGGATAGGTAGGTGAATCTTAACCACAATTAAGGGATATTAATAGGGACACGTGGCGACCTCAAAGGCTTTACCGGGAAAAAAAATATCAAAATAAAAAAACTACCACAATTTTTTTTTTCTGGGGGCTATGCTCTCGAACCCCCCAAATTCCATACCCTCAAATCAAAATTTTTTTTTATAAGTATATTTTGGCCCCCCCAATGAAAAATTCCTGGCTCCGCCCCTGCCCTAAGGTTCACTCCACTATCATTGGTTTTTAGAAAAGAATTAATAAAATAATTTATAAACTATAGTTAAAATTCATTACCTCTGAGGGGTTAAATTTTTTTAAATATTTTTCCTAAAAACTAAAGATAGGTGGGTAAACCTCAAGGTGAGTGAATCTTAGCCAAAGTTAAAAGGTATAAAATTGGACTCGTGGCCACCTCGACAATGTAACCGGTTTTGACAAAAACCGGTTACAACCGGAGTAGATTACGAGTCTATTAATTTTGGGAAGAGATTCCCTCTCGAGTATAACACTCGAGCATATCCTCTTCAGTCTTCAATGAACACGTGCAAACAAAAGTGGTGATAACATGCATCTGGTAACACACCTCACCAACTTATGATGTGCCCTTTGAAATTCATTAAGTGTGATTAAAATTCACTCACACTTAGGTTAACCTTAATTTTTAAGAAAAAAATATTTTAAAAAAATCAACACATAAGCAAGTGAAGCATAAAAGATTTAGTTCAGTCAATCAATCAGACGGTTAGGAAATTGTCACTCCCATGGTTCTTCTACACTACTGAGTGCTGACCTTTTTATGACGCCACGCGTCAGCATGCTGTGCTTTTCAGACGTATTGAGAAGATCATGATCGACCCAGGAGGAACCAGCAACACGCGAAACCACGCAAGTAAAATACAGATCATGTGGTGTTGTACTTGTGGCGGTGTCAACAGGCCAAACTGAGCTGGCATTGCTTAGGCATGGCTGGTTGGATTTTTATGAGGCTCGAACTCGGCTCGAACTTGAAAAAATCAGTTCGGGCTCGACTCATTTTTCAAAAATCCTAAGTATAGAAGAAACAATACTAGTATAGAATAGTCGGTATTCTAAAAGTTAAATGGTAGGTACAAAGAAAATGAAAAGATAAAAAATAATACTTTCATCAACTTGATGAATATCTTAATTTTTAAACTTATTTCATTTTTTTATATTTTTAATATAAAACTCAATATTAATAGGAGAATAATTGAATTAGTCCAGCCGAGTCAGTCGAACTGAGTTATCTCTTACTTGAGTTTGGCTCGTTATTTAAACAAACTCACTCACTGGGTTCGACTCGGCTCGGCTTAATGTGATTTTTAATCTTGCTTAAGTTCGGCTCATTTCCTGGCGAGTCGAACTGGCTCGGCTCATTGACAACTCACGCAACGAAAAGGTTACTTAGTCTCACTTTCTTTGTACAGTAACTTACGCGTAAAATGCGCGTTCCACGAACATCACTCTCAACCCTATTTATACGTTCATAAGTCCAATTTTTTTTTTCTAGATTAAAATCATCCGTTAATAAAAGCTTACAGAGCAAGAAAAAAGAAATCTCTTATCAAATGAGAGTAGAAGAAGAGAAATTCATACTGTTTTAACCCTAATTCCAAATGTCTTCTTCTTCTACTTCTTCTTCTTCTTCATCATCATCATCATCATCTCCATCTCCATCTCCATCTGGAGATGAAACCCAAGCCCTAACCCTAACCCTAATTCCAGGTCTACCAAACGATCTATCCTCTTTGATTCTATCATATATCCCATACTCTCACCATGCTCGTCTCAAATCCACCTGCAAATCTTGGAAAATCTTCCTTTCCTCAAAAACCCTAATTTCTCTCCGTCAAAACCACCTTCCTTCTTCTACTCTCTCTCATCTTCTCTGCATCTTCCCTCAAGATCCTTCACTCGCGCCTCCCTACCTCTTCGATCCACGCCATCTCGCTTGGCGTCATCTTCCACCGATGCCCTGCAACCCCCATGTCTATGGCCTCTCCAATTTCATCTCCACCTCCATTGGACCCCACCTTTACGTCCTCGGTGGGTCCCTTTTCGATACTCGATCGTTCCCTATCGATCGACCATGTCCATCTTCCGCAATTTTCCGATTTGATGTCTCAACTTCGTCTTGGGACCTTCTTTCTCCAATGCTCTCTCCTCGGGGCAGCTTTGCCTGTGCTCCCGTCCCCAATTCGGGGCAAATTCTCGTCGCTGGGGGCGGGTCAAGGCACGCCATGTTTGGGGCTGCCGGGAGTCGGATGAGTTCGGTTGAGAGGTATGATGTTGGGAGGAATGAGTGGGCTGCCTTGGATGGGTTGCCGAGGTTTCGGGCGGGGTGTGTCGGGTTCTTGGTTGGGGATGGGGAGGAGAGAGAATTTTGGGTGATGGGTGGGTATGGGGAGTCTAGGACGGTTTCTGGGGTGTTTCCTGTGGATGAGTATTATAGGGATGGTGTGATTTTGGAGTTGAAGAATGGTGGGAAGTGGAGGGAGATTGGGGATATGTGGGAGGAAGGGGAAAGGAGGAAACTTGGGAATGTTGTTGTTGTTGATGATGGGGAGGATGGAGAAATGCCCGCAATTTTCATGCTCGATGGTAGCTACATCTTCAGGTAAATTCTTCGGTTTCGTGTTTATTCATGGTGAAGATTATTTATTGCTTCATATTTGTTCTCCTAGCGAATTAGTTTTTTTGTTTTACAAATAATTGTGGCATTAGATGTGTAATGTGTTTTAGTTTTTACTCTCTCTCTCTCTCTCTATATATATATATATATAAGTAATTAGAACTTGTAATGTGTGTTTGTATGCTTTGCTGCAATGGATTTGATGAGGATATACTTCATAATATCTATAAAGGCCATAAGGCCTTCTGCCAGTTGTTGGATAGTTTCATCCTTTCAGGTTTCATGGTATGTCTGAATTTCTTAATTTTATTGATATTTTGTACTGGTAGGAATCTGGGACTATTTTCTTGACCAATTGGGGATTTTATATGGAATTTTGGTTGAGAGCTCTAGAACTTGAACTGTTGCTCTGTGTTTGTCTGAGGATTATGTATCTCATTTTCCTTAAGGTGATAAATTTATGGATGATGCTAATTCCCTAAACTATCAAACCGGTTGTTTCCAAACATAGATTATCAGGATTAGAGTATTAGTATTGAGTATTGACCATTCTAGCATGGCATTTCATACCTCAATATTCCTGCTATTTTACTTTTGGGGAGTTCTAGTGCCCATCACGTCAACCATTAATAGTCTCACAAACAACAAATTGAAACCACTTTTTGGTAGGACCCACATCCAAAAGTGGTTTGACTGTCCTTAATGGGGCAATTAATAATTGACAGGATTGGTTCTAGCATTCTCTTTACTTTTATAAGTTGAGAAATTTTTGTGAAAAAAATCACTTGCTTGTGTTCTCTGTGTTTCCGGCATGAGTTCAGATATCGTCTGGATGGATTTATTAGAGTACCCTTCGCAGGAAATTGGAGGTGGTTTATAGCTTAAACTTTTTGGTTGAGAGATATTAGATTTGCTAGCTATGTTGCTTAGAATTTTGAGTCTGTAGGCTTATTGCTCATGCATATGTTGACGAGCGTGCATGTGTTGACGAGTGGCTCTGCCCAAGGAGACATCTGTTGTTTTTTAGAACTGCTACTCTCCATCCCTCTTTATAATTAGCATAAGAAACTTTGAATTATTATCTGCAAGCATGTTAGGCAGAATCTTTGGGTCTTCGCGCATGTGTTGATGCGAGCTTGCCAAGGAGACATCTGTTGTTTTTTAGAATTGCTACTATCCATCCCTGTTTATAATTTGCATAAGAGATTTTGAATCATTATCTGTTCATTACTTTATTTGCTTCAATTCATCTTTTATTGAAACATGTTTGAAGAATTATAATGCATGATACGTTCTGGAGTATATTCCTTTAAACCATTGCTTGTTTAGTAGCTGACAAACCAATCTTATAATAGATTATAATTGTATTTGTTTCTGGAGTATATTCCTTTCCTCTGCAACTGATTTGGAATGTCAAAGCCTTAGTACTTAATAGGCGGGACAAGCTTCCATCCAGGTTTCTTATTTTGATTGGACTCCTCTGTGGTTCTAATTTGTTGAAACTTGTTGTCCTCTTCCCTTTCTCCTACTGGGTTACGCAGATTACTTTTGAAGCCATCTTCTCTTCTTCTAGGAGGAATTGTTAAATCATTTGTATATTTTGATAAGTAATAAAGCTATAAGGTGATTTAAACACACTTAAGAACTAGATAAATTGAGGATATATCATGCATTTTTATAGATATGTATTTTACTCGGTTTTTTTTTTTGATTGAAATCCCTTAAGTTGGAAAAGGGGAATAAAAGCTTTTTGGTCTGAAACTCCAACTGCTATCTGTTTCCATATAAGAAATTAAAACTATTGCATTTTAAGTATAGTGGTTATTTCACCGGAAAAAAGAAGTCTAGTGGTTGTTTTATTAATATTTATTTTTGTCCCCTTGAATTTTTGTAGTTACAAGCAAATACATGTGCATCCCTGCTTTCATTGTTTTTTAGGTCCACTATTTGTTGAAGTCATATTTGATCTCTCATGGGTACCCTCATCTCAGTATCTATATTATATTCCACAGATATGATCTTACATTGAACCGATGGCAAAAGGAGTCGAGCATACCAAGAAAGACCCATACTGATTCTTCATATGGTTTTGTTGCATTGGATGGAGAGCTTCATGTGATGTCTTTTCTGAATGGGATTGACTCAACAGAAATCCGAAGGACTCGGCAGAAGAGGGTAGCATCACTGTTCATCCAAATCTATCATCCTACAAAGAGGACATGGAGATACCTAACAACTAAGTCGCCATTTCAATCCCCCTTAGATTTCAAAACTGCCGTGATGTGTACCATACGATTGTAGTGGTATTGGTATACATCTCTATTGCTACTGCAGTTTATTTTTACTCGAGCAGTGACCCAAATTTGTCTGTAAATTTTGTTTGTAGCTATTCCTCTGGTTCTGTACTATTACTATGTTTCTATATGCCAATGTACAGCATGATAATGGGTTTTGGTGTTTTCCTTGATAGAACATTTAAGTTTGGAATATATGTAAATACATAATAGCATCTTGATTTGTATTAGTGAAATTTGTATAACCTGAGAATTATATGGAGTTTGTATTCATTGATTCTCTATATCTGGATCTGTCATTTGCAAGGTTTATGTATGTGTACCCATTAATGACAAGGTTTATATAGATGTACAGTTAGAAGTTTATTAATGGTGGTTTCACTGTGAGAAGGTAATTATCCAAGCACAAGCAGGCTTTTTCTTGTGGGTTGACCGTGGAGGCGGCTCTGATCTAGATATGGCCGCCTCCTTTTATGATCTAGATATAGATTCTTGTGGGTGGACCGTGGACAAATAATACCCGACTCAGCTCGAATACCATGTACTAAAATGCAACATTGAGGGCTTCAATCCCGGCTTACACGCACACAAAAAAAATTAAGATTGCGGCAAAGGCAAATATAATCACCTTGGCTGCAGACTGCAGTCGAGGTTGAGAAGAGGAATGAGCTAGGAAGCACGGGGATACGATAAGGGGATACGGCAGATAAGGGGATACGGCAGAAATTATGAAAAACAGCTAAGTTTTACCTTAGAGATAAGGGTACGGTGATACGGCAGAAATTATGAAAAACAACTAAGTTTTACCTTAGAGTGCCGTATCCGATACGGTGATATGGGTACCTTTCCATTTTCAAAGTCTACGTGCTTCCTAGGGAATGAGCAAAAAAAAGCTTTAACGAATCAAATCAGCTTTGAAACAGAATGATCCGACCCTGCCTCTTGTGTGAATGGTAGGGGTGTGGCCTTCAGTGGAGGAAGGTCTGGGGATCCAATCCCCCCTTCCCCCGGGTATGAGTTGCAAAAGCTCCACTGCCGAAGATAACTTCTGACCAATCTAACCTACTAAGTTAGTTAAATGATAAGGCCAGCAAAAAAGAAAAGAGAAAAAGAAAGAGAATGATCCTCACAGGCAATAGCCGAATGCAATGAATCTTAGGCAGTTTTTAGATACATTTCTAAATTGACTTTTAATAACTTTTGACTTTGAAGAGTTAAAAGTTGGTCAAAATATTGGGTCTGTTTGGAAACTCTACTTGAATATAATAAGCTCTTAAAAATAAGCTCTATAATTTTTCAGAATTTGATCGTTTGTTAACAATAAAAAAAATTTCCTCTAATTTGGAATAATGTTGGTTAAAATCACTTATTCCTTCGATTTTAAGAGCTTATTTGAAGGGTAGCGACCGTCATTTGGAATACAAATACATGGCCTTTCATTCTTAAAAGAAGAGACCAATTGGTTTGCTTCAAACTTTAGTTTCTTGCATCTCTCTCCCTCACACTGATCTTAAGTACAACCCCAACAACACTGCCAAAGTCACCAGCATTCCCATCATGCTTATAAAATTCCAATTGACATTCCTGTAATTTGGCAATAATCAACTGTTGTTAAATTTTGGAAGCTCATCTAACCAAGTATATTAAAACGGAGTTGAGGAATAATTAGGCAATAAAAATGCACAATTAGATGTACAGTCCAAATACCACCACCACCCTTAACATATTCACCACAGCAACTTCTGCCCCGAAAGGACACTAGCATCCTTAAGCCATTGTGCCTATGTCTAGTATCCGTTGCAAACTACTAATTGTTGTGCAATCATTACCCACCAAAAATCTAGGGTTTTTACAGTAGTAGCAGTAGAAGTAGAAGTAGGAAGGAAACCGGGCTTGATGGCCGAAGCTCCGATGACGACGGTCTTCCCTTCTTCGGCAACCACACAAGATGAACGAATTTTGGGGATTTATACCAGGGGATATATTTGGTACCATGCAAATTGTTTAAGGGTAAAGCGACCAAAATACCTCCGCCGATGGTCTAATTGTCTACTTCTAAAAAAAAAAAAGTAGCCCCCTTGCTCCTTATGATATTAGAGGTTTTACCTCCACTTCTAAACTCTTTAGACATGCAAATAGAATCTTATCAAACACTCTAAATTCCAAAAAGCACTAATGCACAAAAAAGCTCTACTTATTTAGAGTTGTCAAACGCTACCTTAGAATAATTTCCCTGTGAGTCAAAAATTATAAAAAAATCGAAATGTTAGCTTTCAAGCTTTCAGGAAGTTGCCCTCAACTAGCTTTTGTGCTTAGTTACAAATTTTTTTACAAATTATTTTTCTGAAAAAATTATTGTGAAGAAGTCCTTCCCTTCTCAGAAAAGTTAATCCAAACAAGTCATATATGGACTTCCCAAACTTTTTGTAGGACATACAACACCATGTCTACTGAAATTAAATAACAATATAGCATCTAAAAACTGATTCTGGAGAGATTCCACAAAACACACACTAAAAGTGAGCAGGATCAAAGCACAAAATCATTCACCTTCAACAACCTACAAATTTACATGAGATATTCATTCTTAAACAGGAAATATCGGATCAGAAGACCATTAGCCAAAATGTTTCTTCTCTCAGCACTAAACCTTTCTATTAAGTTAAGATGTTAAGAACTAACCCGCCATCCCGACCTTTTAGTTTCCGTCTTCTGCAGCACCTTTCAAGTACATAGACTCACCTCCATCTACACCTTGAACGCCCGAGTTCCCACCTCCTCGACCTTCAGCAGAACCTGAACTCCTGACATCTTGCTTGCTTGCTACCGTCACTCCCCTACTTGCAGCCTGCAAGCCCTCCCCAGCAGTTCCACGGCCAAGTTCTGCAAAATTTCCAGTCCCGAGTGCACTGTGGGCATTGGCCTCACTGTGCAGCATGTGAAGTCCATTGTTCCCACCAGAGCTCATGCCAAGCTGGCTATGCAAGGCTTGCTGTTGTTGCAATGCTGATAATGGCTGCTGGGCATATAGCATGGAGGATCGAGCAGCCATGAGAGACTGCGGTGTCATCTGTTGAGCTTGTTGGTGCTGCATGTAGTGTGCCCCAGGTTGCATGATGGCATTGGGAGGGAACTGCAGAACAAAGATGGATCCCGAGCATAGTTACCAAGTCCGGGTTCAAGAATTATTCATCTAGGAAAAAGTTTGGAAAAAAATTGGCAAAATTCAAAACATTTGTAAATAAATCGGGAAATTTGTCGGGTAAGATATGAGAAAATATAAAATAAGATTATTAATTATGAAAATTATAAACAAATATGTTTCATATATTAAATATTTGGTCAAGACTTCTTCAAAATGTCGTGAATAATACGTGTTTAATTTGCAAAATTCGCTGCTTTTTTCTGCTTTTTTTTTTCAAAACCTGTGAATACTTCTTGAAATCGTTCGACAAAAAAATCAGGTATTAGTTGGGACTGTTTGAAAAATCAGAGAACTTTGTACCTGAGATCCCAGGTGAAGTGGTCCGCAGAAAAATCTAGGGAACTGTCAAAGAATTTCACATTTTGGACCAGCCAGTTTCAAAAAGAATCCCAGCTAGCAAGAATAACACCCGCTATCTAGTTCACATATTTTACCGAAACTGCAGTCAGCAGGGCAGGACTAACCTACCCCTCTGGTCCTGTTTTTGGCTTTTCCAAGCAACCCTAGTAAATATACAAATATCATGCGGAAGAAGCAACTAGTACCTGTGCATGCATGGTTGGTGGTGGGGGTTGAGAATCAGCAATTGCAGCCAGGTACATAAGGTTTCGTTGAAGCCTTGCTTGGTTCCTGTGACAATGGAAAAGAATTACTGACCCTCCTTGCAGTCTCAATATCATCATAAATGCCTATCCCAATTCACAAATACTTGGGGACAGCAACATGAATCCGGTTTCACCATTCCTTGTACAACCTACTATAATAGTGATATACTGTTATAAGTTCATTATATTGGAACATATGTTCTTATGATATGCTGCAACACTGTATGTGAATGCTTAGTTACATACTACCCACAAGTGTATACTTTTGCCCAATGGTTATTCTTTTGTACGAAAATACTGGTGTCAAAGAACTTTTTGAAAGTGGCATAAGAGATTGGACATTTCAACATGGCCCAAGTTGGTTACAGATAATGAACTGAACTATTAAAACAGTAAACAGAAAGTTGCAAAAACTGCCATTGCTAAGTTTTGTGTGCACAGATTAATTTTTTTTTATTAAGGAAACTTCTCCTTAAAAGAAAGTCTTGTAAGATTTTTTCCCAAACTTATAAGAAGGCCAATGTGGTTATGATGTGTGGAATCATAGTCAGATTTGGATGCTCTCAAGATGATGAGAAGTAATTGTTTGAAGCAGTTACGGAAAGTTATTGCACTAATGTCAATGTGTTGACTCATGAATGAGCAATGTGAAGTTAGAATTATTATCATGGATGATGGGTTTAATAAAAGATACAAAGAGTTCTAAAAGATATGAAAGCAAATGTAGACAATCCTACAGTTCTCTGATTCTTATAAAGGGACTACTAATGATTTTAAGGACCGATGGTTACAATGTTGGGGAGAATCAAAGATCATCATTTTTAAATGCAGTTTCAAATCCTTTGATCTATGATCTTACCAATAATAGGTGGTACACCACAAACCTTCTATTGAATTCTATTTCTTCACTTCTCACACCTAAATTATTATCATCATCAATGTCTAATCCCAAATACTTTGGGTCAGCAACACGGATCCTATTCCACCATTCCATTATATTAAAAGTCATAAATTCGCTTCAATCTTGTGCTATCAAATCTTCTCACTATTTTCATCTATGTCATTTTTTGCCTTCCCCTCGCCATTTTAGATCCTTCAACAATGGTAGTCTCAACATACAAAGTCTTTTTAACAATGATAGGAGAAATTCCACCAAGATGAATGTCATATGGCCTGAAGAATCATTCTTCATTCTGCTGAACGTTTAGGGAAGAAGTTCTACAGAGTAATTTCACTTTCTTCCATTTTCGAAGCATAGTTACCAAATACCTGTATAATATCTGTTTAATACCTGTAGAATACTTTTAGGAGAGGTCGCAGTTTAAAATGACGTACTTTTGCAGTAATATGTATTATACGCGTATTGCCATATAATACATGTTTAATGCGCAAATTCCATATTAAACACGTACAATGCCCATATTTTGCTGTACTTTTAATGTGTTAAATGCATATCATTAAATGATTATTATTAGTTAGTATAATAGTATCATGATTCCTATTTATTTATAATTATTAATTATTTTCTAAATTTTCCTGTATTTTTGCCGTGTTTTTGCCATATAAAACCCATACTTCCTGGACGAATCTTTGTCGTATTATACCCATATCCATACTTGGTAACTATGCTTCCAAGTAGAGGTAGGAGACATGAGGGAAGCAAACTCACAGGATAATGATTGCTCCATAAAATGTGAACTATTTATGATCACAGGAAATTCTCTCAATAAAAAGCACACCCCAAGTATAAAGCAAACTCACACACACAAATCAAATTCATCCGGGGAAAAACTTTTTGCCTAGGTCTTCTGCAGCATTAAAGCCCCTGACAACAAGGGGATTTGCTATATTGATGGTGTTGAGTAGGATGATAAAGGGAAGCTGGTGGGGCAGAAAAAATCCACAGGGAAGGACATGCCTCAACACCATATTATATATTGAATAAAGGAACATACTCCTTTTGTACAGACCAGTATGGTAGATTTCTATCACAGCTGCTTATTGTGCTAGAATCTTTTAATTGTCATAAAATATCCACTGCCCTGCATCAGTGTTGGGCATAGCTCTTAACCAGGAATGATGCCTATAAGCTTCATTATCCACAGAAGTGGTTATTTTACCACCCAGGTACATGTAACATTTTCTCAATACTAGATTACTTATTGTTACAAAACTATGTTCCCTCAAAAGTGAGATATGCCTTCTATTAGCTAAAAAATTCTGATCAGAAGTATTTGAAGCAATTAGGCACCAGCCAGCAATCCAGTAATGTTCTAATGAGGTTCAAAATATAGTTTATGTTGATATGCGAAACAGAATTAATAGAATATGCACGATCATCTAAAACAATCTAGCATATCTAAAATACTATAAACCAAAGAAATAAGCATACAAAACAAATCTTGATGAAAAATCGTTTCTGCAGGCTGGAGTGAATACTTAAACCATCTCCTGACAACCGAAAGAAACATCATAGAAAACTAATCAGTCCATGGCTGAATGAGTGATGGAATAAATAATGGTCAAATAAGTGCTATTTTGATCATTCCACAATATCATGATAGAAAAAAAAAAAAAAAAACAATATCATAATAGAAAAAGTCATACTTACTCTGCACATTCGCTCAGTTTCCCTGAATTCTGGTTCTCAAGAATCTTCAGAATCAACGATTTGTTCTCATCAAGATACTGCAAATGTAAATCAAGCATGGAATAGAAATAAAGAACAGTGAAATAGATACAAAAGTAAATAGAAATTATAGACAAGAAAAATATAAAAGAAAAAAGAGAGAAAAGCAATGATGAAAACAAAAAGGTCCTAATCAGTTCCATGTTATTTTTAATGAGTTTTCATTCTTCGGGGAGCAGAGAGAATTCTTGAAGAATTCAAGGTTCTAATGATAAGGGGGATCTCTTTTTAGGGATCCTTGGAAGCTTTAAAGTTGTTGCATGTGATTGCCATGTGGCTCTTTCCCTTAGGTAGGGAACCCTGGTGCATTAGGGTCCCCTCAATTGCTTAAGGGAGGCGAATCCCACTCAGGCTGGGCCATGTGGCACCCAGCAATTGGTTGCCACCTATGTTGCACATGTGGATACAAGTGTTGGTATCGGACTCGGATATAGGCATACAGGATGTCCAACACGAACCCCAAAATAAGATTTGAGGACATAGGAGGATATTTTAATTTTAAAAATTAATATATTTTAAATATTATATGAAAAATACTATATAAGATTAATAAAAAAAAAAAAGCAAAATTATTTACAAACAATGCTAGTAATGTATTACAAACTATAGTTTATCAAACAATTTATATAAGAAATGAATTAATGTAAATGAACTAATGAAGCAATGAACATATTAATTCTAAATATTAATGCTAGTACCAAAAAAGATTAATTTTAAAAAGTTTTTTGTGGTCCAAATTCAGCCCGTTGACATCCAAATTCTTTCATTTTTTTTCTGTTACAGGGATTGGTAATTCCTCATATTCTTTATCTTTTTTTTGTTGAAAAAAAAATGAATCATGATTCTTTTCCTCTTTTACCAATGGCTTCCTTTTCTAATGATAAGAGTCAGTTGTACTTTTTAGTATATAATAAACACTAAAAGTTTATCAGTATTAGGTGTATCCAACTTATGGATTCTTATTGATATGAGTCACATGCATGTCCGTGTCCACACGTTTCAACATGGGAAACGCCTATTGTCTTGAAGAATCCTCGCAACATCGGTAGCCACATATAAGGTGATACATATTCCTTCAAATTGCCAAAGCCACATGGAAGCTGGGTTTAATATAAGCTTTGGACCACCAGGTACACGTGGCAGCATATGATGGGCTGCAATTTATAAGAGAGCTTTTATAAATACCTGAGGCCGCTACATACACATGGCAGTCTATGGTAGGCTGCCAATTATAGGAGTGATTTAATAAAGATTTTAGGCCATTCAATACACATTACAACCTGCAATAGAAACCCTCAGACCGCCTAATCCACATGCAGCCTGTGGTTGGCAGCCACTTATAAGAGGGTTTTAGACTTTTAGTAACCCTCATGCTTCCGAAGAACACGTAGCAGCCCCTAATGGGTGCTACTTTTGCTAAGTTATGCATAAACACTCAGATCCCCATCCTATGTGGCATCTTGGGATAGACCGCGCCATAGTTCAAAACTCAGCGAGTCACCCGAGTTACTTGAATCGACAGATTTTCGAGTTAAGTCACCTCAAAACTCGAAGGAGACACTATTCGACAAGTTACTCGGGTGACTCAATCGAGTAGAGTTTAGTTTTTCGACTCGCTAGACTCAAACATCACATTTTTTTGCATCATATATTTTGGGGCTACAAAGCCAACCTATTATGGGTTCTGCTAAACCTGGTTTTTAGGTTTGAGGCTGTAAAACCAGCCTACGGTTCTTTTAACCCAAGTTGTTCAAGTTATTTGTTGTTCAATTTGTAATAAAATGTCAAAAAATTGGTAATTGTTTAATTAGTACATATATATATATATATATATACATATATATTCCGAATTAGACCGAGTTGAGTTTTTTTTTAAGTATTCTGAGTTACTTGACCCGGTTAACTTTCTGAATCCGGTCCGATTAATGTAATTTTTTTTAAAACAAACTCTATTTAATAATATAAAAATCTAATAAGATCTTATTTAACTCAAATTAATGTTAATCTTTTAAATATTAATACTTTATGCATATAAAATCTATGTAATATGTCTAAAATGATTTTTAAAAAGTTATTATAATCGGATTGGGTCACCCTATATCCGGATCCGATTCGATTATAATTGAATTCCACCTTTGTGATCCAAATCCGATCCGGCGGATGAATAATAGGGTCGGATCGGATCCTGATCCGATGCATTGACAACCCTACTTGTCTGCACATGCTAATCGGCACAAAAGGCGCACCATTTGTGGCACACCTCACTAATATGACAATGAATATTCACTGTCAACAGATAGGGCAAATCATCCATCTACTGATCAAATATATTTTATAGATCTTAGATTCTTAGAAATTATTTTAAAAAATTTTAGGTAAGTTTTATGTTTTTCCTCATTACACAGAACAAATGCACATAAAACCAAGCCTATGCATTATAGATCCGAACAAATGCAGATGATATTGCAATATTGAATTAATAAATAACAAAAAAAGAGAGAAAATTGAAAATTAAGAAAATGATGCTCGATCAAGATTCTCTAACCAAATAGGGAATTTTTTAATTCGATTTTCACAAAGGAGTTGTCATTTTTTCGAGACATAAATTGGATTGGATGCTGCTACAAACTAAAAAAACAAAAGCGAGAAAATAGGCTAGAAATTAAAAAAAGGCTCGCTTATGATTTTAAACTAAGCATTTGCTATGTATCATGAGTTTTGTTAGTAGCGTATATATTATCATGTGTATCGCATCTATACATTATGTGGCTTATAAAGTTATAATACTAGAAGGATAGCGTGTTATCACTACGTATTGCATGTATCACAACGTTATTGTGCGATGTATGATACATACTTCATACGGGAATATTTTATTCTTTCCGAGTTTCATACAAGTATCTTCAGGTGTGTTGTAGGATTCTCTTGCAGGGGGGGCTAACAATGGGGGGTTCGGGGGTGGAGCCCCCAAGAAATTTTTTTGAGGGCGCCATCGCATTTGTTTGTGTCCGTTTGTAAAGAATATATATACTTTTTTCTAGGAAGTTTAGGGAGGGCTAGAGTCCCCCCTATCCCAATTCCCAGGATTTACACCCCTATTATTACAAAAGTTTTTTTTCTTCAAAATTTTAGGGGTGGCTGAAGCCCCCCTTGGGCCCCATGTGGCTCCGCCCGAGTATCTTCACACTGGTAGGTATCGTACAATATGACACGATGCCCATTGGAACTTTAAACCACGGGTCTAAGTATAAAGTCAAATCTATATTTTGTTTGTAATTTGTATAAGCAACAAAGATTGACCTATAAAAGTGAAAAAAAATATAATGATGTAACTCAAACCAAATACTAGACCTACAAAATAAAGTCACAATCTTAAAGCACTAACACTACATGATGAATCCCATGGAAGCAAGCACATGGCAAGGCCTTGTACAAAAGAAGCACCATGCTCTGAAGAATTATAATCCATCCACAAATGCACCACAAGAAAACCCTAAACCTCCGTCAGCCAGGACAATACAGATTAGCAATCAGCCAACCACCACATAGTACATACAAATAGTTCTCCCCATGATGTCGGAAAATAGTAACTCTTATTCATTTAATGAGCTTTATGAATAGCAAAACAAACAAAAGAAGCCTCCCAATGACCAAGATGTATGCAAAAAGGTTGAGAATGGACAGATGATCAAAAACCAATTTAGAGGCACGGCAAAAATTTAGGGAAAGAGGGGAAACGGGTTTCCTGGAAAAATCAAATTTTGGGTATTACTTCAGAGTTCAGACCATAAGTGGTGGATGAGCATTCCATCATATGACTAGGATCGCTGATGCTGAGATTAAACTCACTGCTACCATCAACAGTAGATTCCTATACCAATTAGGAAAATCATCAACTATTTGGTGGGGACCCTCATGAAGGTTACCTGACTCCTAAGAGACAGGCATTTCCTGTAAGGCTGTAAGTCCTTTTCCCTTTCCTATTCACTCTTTTGTAGGTAAGCTGGGATTTAGCCACTAATTTGTGGTTGCAGTTCAGTATGTCAACCAATTGGCTCAGGCTCGAGACCTAGAAGTTAATGACTCTTAATTTCAAAATGAAACAAGCGTATGCATACAAGCTCACAAGCACTTTGATTCTTAAATAAGTACATCTCTGTCGAATATTCATAAAAAGTAACTCCAATTAACAGAATTGATGAGAAGTGTACAAAAATACACAAATTTCAGAGGAATTTACATTAAACAAATCCCTTCTAGATTCAATGAGATGTGTTTTTAATTGGGTATATTACATGAAAACAAAATAAAATGGAAAAATCAAAATGATCCATCTTCACTTTTCATCAATTGTTTAACCAAAACAACCAAAACAGTAGAATCCCCTTAAGCAAATTACAAGAGAAGATAAATCATTTTTTTAATCATTAGGAGACGATAAATCATAGAAATCCACACATTGATAGTAAGAATTACAGGAAGAAAGGGAAAAAATAAACAAAAAACAATGGTGATGAGAAGCATCAACCTCCATTGAAATCAAGTCCAACCCCTAAAAAAGCTAATAACTATATAATAAACAGTGGGAAGAGCCCCAAAAAACCCCCAAAATCCAATAATATATCCCTTCCATAAACAACAGTACCAAATACCAACCCAGTTGGGGAAAGGAAAAGGAGCAGAAAACAAACACCAAACAAACACAATGGCGATCAGAAGCATCAATCTCCATCAAAATCAAGTCCAACACCAAAAAAAGCTAATAAATATAATAATAAACTATGGGAAGAGCCCCAAACACCAAAATCCAATAATCTCTCCCCTACATAAACAACAATACCAATTACCAACCCAGTTGGGAAAAGGAAAAGGAGCAGGAAACAAACACAAAGGTGATAGATGAGAAGCATAAACCTCCATCAAAATCAAGTCCAACCCAAAAAAAAGCTAATAAATATATAATAAAAGAGCCCCAAAACCTCAAAATCTAATAATCTCTCCACTCCATAAACAAACAGGACAAACCCAGTTGGGGAGATGAAAAACAGCAGAAAACAAACACCAAACCATGAAAGAAGAAGAACCCACATGAGTACAAACAACAAACAGCCACCACTAAACAAAACTCATCAAAACAAATAATGGAAACTCAATTTAATAGCTAACAAAGCCAGCTAAACAGGGAAAGATTAAAGACAAAACAAGGACTAGAGAAAAAAAGAAGAAAAAGAGACCTGTTGGATGTGATCTGTAGTGACATTGTTGGGGTTGTTATAGGCAGCCATCATGGGCTGCATTTGCATGAGGTGCTGCTGCATTTCCTTATCCTTATCTCTCAATCTCACACTGACCCTTCTCTACAGCACTGCTAGAGATGCTCTTCTTTTTCCCTTCCTTTCTCTTTCTATTTCTATGTTACCAACAAACCAGACACACACAGATATATATAGAGAGAAGGGGTTTTGGATGCTACTTTTACTTTTTTGGTTTCTCAGGCTCAAGTCTCTATCAGTGGCCCTTTCACGCGGTTGGAGGAGGGACAAGATGAACAAGGATTCGCTGCAAAAGATGGTTGTACAATTACTCGACTCTTAACTCCTTATCCTCGCTTGTGCTTGTATTTTGAATGTCATGTGTCTTAGAGGTCGCCACGTGTCTCCTTTGACACCCCTTAACCATGGGTAAGGTTCACCCACCCCTAGGGTTCACCCACCCATCCTTGGTTTTTTTTTTTTAATATTAATTATTATTTTTTAAATTAAAAAAACTGTTTTGTAGAGTTTTTTTAATATTAAAAAAGTTTTTAATTTTAAAAAAAGAATTAATATTAAAAAAAAAACAAGGATGGATGGGTGAATCCTAGGGGTGGGTGAACCTTACCCATGGTTAAGGGGTTTCAAAGGAGACACGTGGCGACCTCTAGTGGTTCGAACTCGAGAGATTCTCTTGAGTTCAACCCGAGAGAATCTCTCCGGTTTGAACCCCCAGAGGTTGCCACATGTTTCTTGACACCCCTTAACCATGGGTAAGGTTCACCCACCCCTAGGGTTCACCAATCACCCATCCATCCTTTGTTTTTTTTTTTAAATATTAATTCTTTTTTTAAATTAATTTTTTTTTAATATTAAAAAAACTCCAAAAAAAGTTTTTTAATTTAGAAAATAATAATTAATATATAAAAAAAACAAGGATGGGTGGGTGAACCTTACCCATGGTTAAGGGGTGTCAAAAGAGACACATGGCGACCTCTAGGGGTTCAAACCGGACAGATTCTCTCGAGTTCACCCATCCATCCTTGGTTTTTTATATATATTAATTATTATTTTTTAAATTAAAAAAAACTGTTTTTAGAGTTTTTTTTTTAATATTAAAAACAATTTTAATTTTAAAAAAAGAATTAATAGTTTTTTTAAAAAAACCAAGGATGGGTTGATGAACCCTAGGGGTGGGTGAACCTTACCCATGGTTAAGAGGTGTCAAAGCAGACACATGGCGACCTCTAGGGGTTCAAACTGGAGAGAGTCTCTCCGGTTTGAACTCGAGAGGATCCTGAGCCTTTTTTTTTAGTTTGTGGTAAAAGTGACAAGCCTCCGTATCGAAGTTGTGGGAGACACAAGATCACCTACGTAGTTGGTGGAAGCAAATCGTTTGCGTTCTTCCAAAGATTTTTCCTAGCTCTGAGTGTTCATGATCAATTCGTATGTACCTATTTAAAAGTTGTAACTACTTAGGCTCCATTTTTTTGGTAGAACTTTTAAGAGATAAATGTTTTTGGAACAAGAAACAAGTGTTTAGGAGGAGAAGGGAGATGGTTTCAGACTCTATTACACAATGATATTTGAGATTTATTGCGAGTTCCACATTGATAGAACTTAAAACATCCAAAATTTTGGTTAGAACTTGAAAGTTTCATATTTGTAGAACTTATTGCACTTTATGAGATAATATAGTTCTAGATATTAATAAAATTAGGCATAAAACAATGAAAGTTCTAGATTTTAAAAGTTCACCGAAAGAACATACACTTATTATTTCTAGCCTTTAAAAACTAAGGCATATGCAAGAATTCGGGAAAGAACACAGGTGATATGGTGGGGAGGCAGCCAACATTCACGTTAGAACTGCCATATACATAAGTGTAAAGACTTGGGATTTTTTCCAATAGTTTATCAAAGTGATCACCAACAATACTCCGAAAGTGTCACGTACTTCTATAAATGTCAACCATAATACTGTGTATTCAAATCAAAATTTTAATTAATGTACACAAAAGTAAGTGAAATGAAATAATTATGGTAGTCTCCTCACTAACAACTACCAAAAAAAGATCCCATGTCAAGTGTAAACAGGGGAAAATGTTGCGCCAATGCACCAGGGTATGTGTTGGATGACCCTTAACCTAAGTTTATTTGCCGAGAAAATAAGTAAAAATATGGAAAAGAGAAAAAAATGAGAGAAAACTCAACTAAAAATTGAAGTAGAAATTCAAAATTTTCTTCTCTTTTCTATATTTTCACCTATTTTCTCGACAACCAAACATAGTTTTAATGCTGGTGGGCTCCTAATCAGCAGCTAATTATGGGAGGAGATCCCTTATTTTTTAGTTAACACAATAAACACACACTATAGTCAACACACACGCCTAGGTCACAAAGGCTATTGCACCCACACATCCTCTTAGGAGACCGCTTAATGGCATCCAAAAAGGAAACTAAGTTAGGGTTTGCCTTTTTCAAATTTGTGTTTTTTGGAGCCCAATCTTGCAGTGAATCTCCGTTGAAGAAAGGAAAAAGGCAGAACCTCGGACCTAATAAATCTACAATGTTCCTATGCCAGTGGCCTTGTGGGTGTTGGACCGCTATGTTGGGTTGGACTCTTGGTCACGTGAATCTCTTAAAAGATAGATAAGAAACCTTATCTATTTTCTGCAGTTTCTTGAGGGGTTTGCTTCTGCGTTAGCGTTTAGAATTATAACGTCCATGCAATTAGAGAGCGTCACATATACGTAAAAACAAAAAACTGCCCCTTTTGAGATCATCAAGTAGAGACTGTCACACATCTCTTTTTCGATTGCCAGCTTGCTAGAAGCGTATGGTAGGGTTCACAGTTGACCATAACTCATAAGAACTGATCAAACCAATAACAAGCTTTAAGGATTCGTGGTCTATGTGGACTGAACGTGAAATGGGGACCCAAGATCGGCAAGATTTTCTCACCTACTGTGCATCCATCTTGTAGTTCTTGTGGAAAGCTTAGAATGCCAAAGCCATGTTATCATAACTGGACCAGTCATCAAACTGGTTGAGTGGCTGGTTCCCGATTTGACTGTCTTTTTTTTATATAAAAAAAATTCTTCATTTTTACACATTTCTGATCGGTTTTGACCACCGGTTCTAATTCAACCGGCCGGTTCTTCTGATTTTGACAAAAATAATCGGTTTTTAAATATGTCCGGTTTTGGGGGGTTTGGGAACCGATGAGGGGACTGGTTCCCGGTTTTTCCGATTCGACCGGCCAATCCGATCCGGTTCTCACAACAGTGTGCCAAAGTATTCAATTCCATACAACCCAACCCATCCTTGATAATACTACAAGCAGAGAAGTTGTGCAAAGTTGTGCAATGAAAGTCTTAGCATCAGACATACGACCAACAACTTAAGGCAGTCATTCTCGTTATAGAAGAAGGTTGGAGTTGTGTGGAGTTTGAAACAGATGCGAAAGAAATCACTACTCTCTTGCAAAACCCTGGAATTCCCGGACCAATGAAAAAACCTGCAATCTTAGAAGATATCACACGGGAACTCTCGAGAATTGCTCACCTGTATTACCTACTCCACAAGACAAACCAACGTGTATGCTCACAAAATTGCAAGACAGTTTACGGCTTTGTCAAACTGGAAAATTTGTCCTCCACAGCTATCTCCTGTGATATGTAGGCGTATTCTGGCTCTTAGGAGAGTTCAAGATGCTGTAGACTCTCCTTAGGTGTAGTATTTTCCCACCAAAAAAAAAATTAAAAATAAAAAAACCCTATTTAGATAAGATAAATAAAACTCTAAGAGCTTAATATTGACCAAGTGAAGGTTAATAATCATAACTAGAGAAACAACTATTAATCAAATGAACAATTACTTTACGTGTGGCAATATTCTCTCATTGGGTGAGCATTGTCCTATAAAAATATTCTCCCAAATAAATTTTTTTTTTTTTGAATACCTACATACCAAATTTTTTTAAAATGTAAATAAAAAAATCCTTACATCCAAGAAACTTTGATCAATTCATTTAAAGGGATAAATACCACAACCTCACAATTATCTAGGGTTGATAGTTAGGTTAGTCAATTAATGGACTTATCAACCACCTCATGGACTCGAAATTGGGTACATTCCTATGAGGATACATTCCTATCACCGGAGCAACCAGGGAAATGTGCGGCGACACCTTTACAAAAAACTAAATAGGCGGTGTATATTGTATAATACTCTTGATTAGGACACTCCAAGTAAAGGAAATATATACCTCCGGAGTGAAGAAGGGATGAAAATTTCTCACTGGGGTAAGCATTTTTTTCAGGTTAGGGCTAAAGTTCTCACTCATACCAAATTCAAGTTACAAATTTTCAATTTGGTTATATAGTCCTACATTGGTTGGGTATTAGACTTCACAAAGGTGTACAAGGGTCCACAACTCCTCCGTTAGTCTGACCCTTTTGGAGTTAGTGTGTGAGTTTACTCTTATTACACCTTGGCAATTGCCTTAGGTCTGATAGTGTGTGTGTTTAGTATTACTTTACTTATTATATACTTCGAACACATTTGATAATAATAGTTAGTTAATTAATTATCTATATATATATATATTAATTACCAATTTTAAGTTTACAAATTATCTAGCCGTTTGAGATTTTGCTCATGTAGATGTTTTTTTTTTTGCACGGCCGGTTAATAGAGTTAGTATCTGTTCAAAGGGTACATAAATAAACCACACTCTCACAGGACTAGATCCCGGGCGGTGCACATGTAGATGCTATTTTTTTTTGTATGATACACACGGTTAGGCCGCAACCCCGGTTAGCGAGTTAGTATCTATTCTAAGTTCAAGGCCGGTGGAGAGTGCAACCCAATCTCACCCTCTGGGGAATGGAACCCGGAACCTCCTTCCTCAGGAAGGGATACACCTACCACCGGGCTATTCCCAGCGTGTGTGCACATGTAGATGCTTAACCGACCCATTTTACTACATGTACTTTTATCATTAGATATGAATGGCTTCATTCACATTTGGAGAAAAAGAAACACGATAGACCAGCTTTAAATGAACCAAGTTTAGATCCATGTTTTTATTGCAGAACTAATTAGATTTATCCTTGTTTTTATTGCAGAATTAGTTAGATTTATCCTTATTTTGCGTGCCGGATATAAAGTAGTTGTTTCTCTTATTTATTGAGAATAACTATCAGGTTGAACCGTCATTAGACCAACCCAAAATTTCCCTTGGGAAGGGTATTTATGAAAAAATTATAGTGTTAAAAAATACAATTTTTTGTATTCGTAATTATTAAACAATCACTTTCCAAGACAAATTTTGGATTGAACTAGTTGCTGTTCGATCGAAGCTATTGTTGATAATTAATCTCTTATTTATTTATGTCATTAGTTAATATTAATGTTAATATTTGGGGTGAGTGAATCCATGGCAAAGAGAACTCTTACCCAATCGCAATTTATTCCTACACCTTCACGATCTCAGTTGTAGGGGAATGTGTAAGAAAAACATGCTTTAAATCTCTCCCTAATTTTTTTTATATGTATAATACAAAGGTATTGATTCTTTTGGCGTACATATCATTTTTAACTCTCTTTAACCCTAGTTAAGATATATTAG
This sequence comes from Tetracentron sinense, assembly GCA_015143295.1. Classification (NCBI taxonomy): domain Eukaryota; kingdom Viridiplantae; phylum Streptophyta; class Magnoliopsida; order Trochodendrales; family Trochodendraceae; genus Tetracentron; species Tetracentron sinense. Next base: position 29,648,321 of record CM026566.1, read on the forward strand.
CTCAGAATTTAATTTTTTTTCCTAAAAATCAATGATAAATTTATAAACCCTAAGGGTGAGTGAATCTTAACCACAGTTAATGACTGTTAAAATAGAGACGTGTCAAGTAGGAGAGGCACGCATGTTCCACCCATTGGAACGTGCATGAAAAAAACAATCTTCATAATATAAAAATATAATTAATTTTATTTATATAATGGATTTCTCAGAATGAAACCTTATTTTTATGGATATTTATTAGAAGGGAAATTCTATTGAGATCGTCCAAGGTAGAGACCATTCCGAGGCCGTTCTCGATAACATGTGGATTCAATTTTTGTAAAAAACCCGTACACTTTTTTTTGGTTTCTCCATGCTGTTGGGAACGGTCTCAGGTTGGTCTCCACCCTGAACGGTCTCAATAACATTTTTCTTATTGAAATGCTATATTAACGAATTTTATGAACACGATGGACCCATTATCCAGAAAAAAAAATCTCGGGATTACGCCGTGAATCCCCAAAGCCCCATACCCCAATCCCATTAGTTTTCTTTATATGTGAACTTTGGTCCCCCCCCCAAGGAAAATTCTTGGCTCCTCCACCGGGTGCTGTGACCTACTTGGCAGCATTAACTAGAGAAGATCCTAAGTCTTTTCTAAAATATGCCTTAATTTGAGAGTTATGAATATTAAAAATTATTTTCTATCATATAAATATTTTTATGTCTATGTCTATGTCTATGTCTATGTCTATACCTACACCCCCGCCTCTTGCGTGAGTAGTATGAGTATGGTCTTCGTGGAGGAAGGTCTGAGGATCTAATCCCCCTAGATACGAGTTCCAAGAGCTCCATTGCCTAAGCTAATTTCTGACCGTTGTAATCTACTAACATAGTTAAATGGTAGTTAAATGATAATTGCAGCAAAAAAATTACGTTACACGATAATCGAAGCAAAAAAAAAAAAATGTCTATGTCTATATCTATTCTATACCTGTCCGTATAAAAAGAAGCGTAGAACTATTAAATGACAAAAAATTCTCATTGAACTTTAATTCCAAGTAGTGATAGGTGGATCCATGAAATCCATTTTCAAACCTAAGGTATCACCTCATTGGTGGATGCCCCTTCTTAAATACTCACAAATTATGATGGGTATATAAGAAGGGGGCTAGATCAATGAGGTCCAACCTTAGGTTTGTAAAGGATTTGATGGGTACGTTAACTATTTCCCTTCCGAAAATACCACTACTTAACTGTGTGTATCCATAAATTAATTAATTAATTAATTTATAAAATAAAATAAAATAAAATAAAAAAAAAAAAAAAAAACGTGTATCCATCCAAGGACCAAGAGCCATCTTGTACGGTCGAACTTTGATTCCGGAAATACCCGTTCCGTCCATTTTTTCCATCTAACGTATCTAATTCTAATCTATTGCAAAGCAAGTTGCAGTTTTGGTGGCCCCACTTGTGATATATTTTCATTCATCGTTTTTGCCATGGCACCTATTCCTCTCCAGTTGTAACCGGTTTTGCCAAAACCGGTTACACCCCTGAGGTGGCCACATGTCCCTTTTGAGACCTCTTAACTATGGTTAAGATTCACTCACCTCTAAGGTTCACTCACCGATCCTTGGTTTTTTTAAAAAATATTAAAAAAATATATTAACCATGGTTAAAATTTACCAACTCTTAGGGTTAATTTATTTTAGATTTTTTTTCTAAAAGCCAAATATACGTGGGTGAACCCTAAGGGTAGGTAAATCTTAACCACAGTTAAGAGGTGTAAAAAGGGTCATTTGGTGACCACAGGGAGTAACCGGTTTTGTCAAAAACCGGTTACAACTGGAGAAGATCACCAGTCTTTTGCCATGTGACAACGCTCTGTACAACTATTACCTTCTCCCAAGTTCTAACCAACTCTTTGGAGTCTTGTTATGTCCCCATTGACACCCCTTAATTGTGGTTAAATTCACTCACCCCTAGATGATTCGTCCACTATCTTGGATTCTTTCTAAAAAAAACATCCAGCAATTTTTTTTTCACCGTATTTAAAATTCTCTAACTCCTACCCTTAGACTCCAAGGAATCCAATTACAACTTAAGAGAGTCTTCTATTTTTTTTAACATCTTATTCCACGTATCTTTTTTTCAATTTGTTTGACACGTGCCACACTTTAGTTTTTCTTTTCATTCTTAATTTTTTTTTCTTTTCACTTAAGCTGTTGAGATTTTATTGGATTACTTCATACAGCAATTGGTAAGATCCATTTGGAGGCATTTTGAGTAGATGCTTTGTTCTTGCATCTGATTTTTAGATGTTGTGAGTGATTGTTCGGTTGTGAAGACCATGTTTTGGTTCTACTTTAGATTCTTCTTATGTTTGATCTGATTTCTGAAATTTTATGTTTGGTTTCTTGTTACTTTGATAAGAATTGTTAATGCATTTCTTAGATGGGATTTAATGGTATGTGTGGCTTTGAAGGGTTAGTGGGTTGTTTACCAAAAAAAAAAAAAGGGTTAGTGGGTTGAGTTGAAACAAAATAAAGATTGTATTTTCGTTTTTCTTCTTACGTTGTAGTTCTCATGGATGCTTGTAGAGTCTTGGCATATGAAGGGAATGGTCAATGTCTCTATAAGTTATTGTGCTTAATCTTGTTTTCAATTTCTTATAAAATTATTTCATTTAATGTGAAAATTTATGGATAAAAGACAGTCTTTTATGCAAAAAATTTTGTTTATCTTTATCATGCTTTTACTCTACATTTCTTATTTCTTTTGTTAATTTCCCTTTAATCTAATCTTTATTTTCCTCTAAAGCCCTTTCTTTCCTTATGTGGGATCCATGCTCCCATTGTGTCTAATTGTTTCTATAAGTTTCCACTAATTTTTTTATATTCATAATTCAATTTCTTTGACTTTATTCTTATATTTTGCCTAACTGTTGATATTTTTCTTTTTATTTCTCAATTGTCCTACTAATTTTACTTCTATTCCCAACAATTGTTTTCAATCTTAAAAACTTGGCATGTGCAAGGCAGTGCCGAGTCAACTAAGTAATTTTTAAAATGCCTCTAGTAGGATATGTTTTAGGGAGTTTTTTTTTGCTTAGTCTAGTTAGTGGATTAGTATATGCTCTACCAAAGGGTGGAGAAATCATTTGACCCACCTACATGAGACTTGAGCCCGAAACCTCCCTCTTAGTGAGGGAACACACTACCATAACTATTCCCATGGGCATCGGAATACAAATGCCTGAGGTGGCGTCTTGGACATCCACACATCATCCAACATGTAGCAACAAAATAGAGAAGTCATTTCATTTCCTTGTTGTTAGTTTTTTTTTTCTTCTCCTTGCTTGATATCTCTCCTTTTATGGCCACATGTCGTATGATGCGTGGGAGGTTTAGTTATATATACTAAGGTAGTTTATCAGTTTATGTATACAACGAGAGATGGTCATATTCTCACGAGAGACACAGAATATTATCATCATTTAGGAAAATAAAATAAAATTAGAGGGTTTGGTGGGGTGTGTCTCTCCTTTTAGGGTCTCTTTATTGGTTTGGTGTTTTGTCTGTTTTGATTCGAAACAATAGTCAAATCAAATCATTAAGGTTAGGTGATGCTCCCACCTTCCTTAGCATACTATGACAAATCATTTATATTTTATTTTTCATCTTTGAGGATGTAAAGTGGAGAATCTATCTAAGATATGTGAGAGTCCAATCTAAGTGATGTGTTGTCTCTTATAGTAGCTATGTTATGGCCATACATGTCATACAGGTGGATCTGCCGTTGGACCCATAACCATTCAATGATGGGATCCTGATTTATTTATTTTTGCTTTAGATATCATTTACTACAGTTAGTGGTCAATGGTTAGATGGAGGATTGGAACTCTTGCAACTCATCACTCATCACTCAGAAGATAAAATCCTGAGATCTCAAGTGAGAGAGGCCACACTCCAAAGAGGCGGGGGTAATGATGGGTCCTGATTTCGGTCCCTCATCAAATGAACATCCCTGTTAGCTTGTTTTTAGATCAACTTCACACACTAATTCACAATGACTTGAAATTCTATGGGGGTTATTCTTGAGAAATAATCAATAGAATATCGACGAAAAAGAATAAACAAAGCACACAATCAAGAGAATACAAGAGATATACATGATTCGACAATAACCTATCTACGTCCATGGGTCAAGATCCGATCACTTATTTATTTAAAGAAACCTTGAGAAACAAGCACAAGTCTTAGTATGCTTTAATATTTTCTATTATCTCTTACTCTCAATGCATAAGCATTCCTCTTAATATTTCGATTTTTCGATCGATCCTAACTCTAGACCCCATAACTATGTATTTATAGGCCTAAACACGGAGTCTTAGACAATTAGAAAGTATTCTTACACAATAAAAGTTTCACAAAACAACACGGACTAAAAACTCAGAATTTTTCGAAAATCCGCGCACAGGCGATCGATTGCCACTAGTCAGTCTTGTTTTGTGATATACTAGGTGGGCAATCGATTGATCTCCCCTAGTAGGCGATCGATCACGCACCCTGATATACTTCAATTTGAGCAAATTTTCAACAAATCTTCACCTTGGCGAGAATTCCGCAACACCATTGCAACTACGAGAACCGATTTACTAACCCATATCTGGAAAACACCTCCACCTCGAACCAAAATCTCTCAAAATTTTGTAATCTCGTTTGCAAATACCGCAAACAATCATTTTGATATTGTTCTCCTCTGCACCATTTGCGAAAGAGACCTACCAGTTACACATACCCTCAAATCCACTCTGGAAAGCACTCCACCAGATTTGATAAAACATGGCCAAAACCTATGTATAACCTGAAAACCGTCCTTCAGTATAGAAGAACCCCGGATGAGGACATAGACTCGTCCTCTCCGTCAAAGGCATATCATCATCATCTCTACCTTTACGAAAATCAACCGGAATACTCATCTCTGCACCAACTGTGAAAGAGACTTTAAGTGAGCTTTCTACTCTCTGCACAACATTATATTTTCATTTTTCTGCAGACTTTATAGAAGCTCCACCTACCACCGTATTCCCATCCAGGAGATATAAACCATCACACTTCTTCCCCTTTATCAAAACTAAGTATCTCTGCTTTCCCCGTTTTATTTTGATAACTCCACATTCAACTGTGTAGCAACATCTCTTAGAGTCTAACTGTCCAAGGGATATTAAATTATTTCACAACTTAGGAACACAAACTACCCATCCTAAAGTCCGAATCGCTCTATCAAACATTTTTATCTTTACATTACCAAACTCCGTGATTTCACATTCAGATCCATCACCCAAGAACATTTTTCCTGTCACCTTTTGGAATGTATAAAAAAAATTCATATTTGAGCAAATATGACATGAAGCTTTTGAATCTAAAATTCACTCACCGGAAAAATTGTTAATACATTTGGAGATTGTAAAAGCATCTCTAATGATTCTTTCTTGTCCGTTGCTATTGCCGCAAAAGAATCTCCTTCGGAAGAATCCCTCTTTCCATCAACACGCCTCAGACACTTCCTTTTGAAGTGCCTTAATTCCTTGCAATGATAGCACTGGACCCCACCTTTTCCCTTGGATTTGGATCTGCCCCTGCCCTTACCTTTTCCAGATCCTCTCTCCAAGTCCCTTTATCTTCCCCGAGTAACCATAGCATGATTATCCTCATCATGCATTGATTTTTGCCTAATCTCGTTAGAGAATTGCACCGCTGTGACCTCCTCTATATGCAATATCTCATTGTCATACATGAGGGTTGTAACTATGTGATCATATGATTTTGGAAGTGATGTAAGAAGCCCAATGGCCTGGTCTTCTTCATCCACATTGACATCAACTTTCTGTTGTTAATTTAAGATCTGGTTGAACACATTAATGTGCTCCATGAGATCTGCACCATCCACCATCTTCAAGATATTGAACTCCTTTTTCATACATAACCTGTTGGTAATGCTTTCCTACATAGAGCTTTTCCTACTTCTTCCAGAATTCCAGTGCCGATTCCTCATCCATGACACTATGCATCACGTTATCTGTAAGACAGAGACGTATTGTGTTAACTACACTCGCTTCAATGTCTTCCCATTCTATATGAGACATCTTTTTTGGTTCACCGAACTCCCTCATTCAACGCCCTTGCGAGACCTTGTTGAACTAGGATATCTTTTACTCTCCTCTGCCACAGATTGAAACTTTATTTTCCGTCAAACTTCTTCAGAGAAAATTGCCCAAAATTTTTTAAAGACATTGAAAAATAATTTAACCTAGAGCTCTGATACCAATTTGTTGGGAAATAACCAATACAACATCGACATAAAAGAATAAACAAAGCACACACACAAGAGAAACACAGGAGATATACATGGTTTGACAACAACCTGCCTATGTCCACGGGTCAAGATCCGATCATTTCTTTATTCAAAGACACCTTTAAGAACAAGTACAAAAACACTCAACTCACCTCTCAATGAAAACCAAAAGAAGAATCCCTATCTATCATCTCTTAAACTTTTCCCAAGCCCTAGTATGATTTAACCCTTTCTATTATCTCACACTCCCAATGCATAAGCATCCCCCTTGATCTTTCGATTTTTCGATCGATCCTAACCCTAGACCCATAACTACGTATTTATAGGCCTAAACTCGGAGTCCTAGACAATTAGAAATTCTCCTCTCACAATAGGAGGTTCCCAAAGCAATACTGACTACAAACTCGGACTTTTTCCGAAAATCCGCGCATCAGCTATCGATCGCGACTAGTGGGCGATTGATCGTCCATTGATGTACTTCAATTCGAGCCAATTTTTAACAGTTATAACTAGACTCCTTGCAGTTACGTCCCACATGTTAACATGTGTTCCTTTGTTCCTTTTAATACCTCTCAACTTTGATTAAGATTTACTAATCTTTAGAATTCAACCATTTAACCTTGATTTTTAGAATTAAAACAAAATATATAATATTTATGAAGGTTATAGTTGTTAACTAAAGTTAAAAGAGCACTTAAAAGACTTTTATAATGTAATCGGACTCCTTGGAGTCATGTTATATCCATAGAGGATTCCCCGTCATTCACAATATATATTAACACTTCGAGTCCTCTACAATTGCAAATCATCCAATTAAGTCCGAACCGTCTGATGGTTGCAACGAGGTACGAAGTTGTATAACATAGCCGTCATACATATATATGTATATATATATATATATATATAGAGAGAGAGAGAGAGAGAGAGAGAGAGGGGGTCTATGGGTACTCCCAAATATACCCCTTAATCCTAACCATTTATAACTAACCACTAAGGGCTAGGATTTTAATTGGCATATTTTGTCTTTTCTAATGCCACATAAGCTCTAATCCTAACCGTTTAATAATTGAGATAAACGGTTAAGACTTGAGAATATATTTGGGAGTACACTCTCCGAGTATCCTTAGAGTTCATATATATATATATATATATATATATATATATATATATATATATATATATATATATTCCCTTATAATGTAAAACTAATATTTATCTTAAAAATTAATGCTGACTTACAATAATTTATAAGCATAAGTATCGCGATACAATTGTTGCAAGTTATTTTTTGCTGTAGAGAGGATCCTACTTTGTGAGATGTGGAAAAGTGACTCAAAGTTAGTTGGGAATTTCGGCCAAAAATTTGCAAGACGAGCTAGGAGGCTGATCGATGTTCTTTCGAGATCAAAATTTCGACCATATTTCAGACCATGACCTGCAACAAAGTCTTGGACAGTTAATTTTTTTTTGGGTACTGTTGGACAGTAGAATTCGAAGAGAGATGATGAGGTATGAAGTATTCACACCAATAGGATTAAAACGATAGGTGAATGATTCAAAAAGCTCGAACGCTTGGGCGCGAAATACAGGTAGGGCCAGGCCCAAGGACATCCCAATCCTTCATAACACCAATAGAAGTCAAAAACCATACCTAACCTTGTATTGTCATGGACTAGGCATTTCCTTTTGCAGAAGGATTTTGCTAGAGTGACTTAGCCCCTGTTTAGGTAGGGTTAGACAGCGGCTAAAAACAGCCCATGCATTGTTTAAATGAGTGCTATCCAACATGTTTCATTTTTTTCCTCGAACTTTCATTGTGGGTGGTGATACCTATCATTGCTATTACCTTCAATAGGCTAACAAAATATAAAGCCTGAAAGTGACATGAAAAAATGTGTAACACATGTCACAATCATGGGTAAACAAATAGTCCATGGCATTCTTGGTGGCATGAGTGTTTAAAAGGCTAGGATCTCTAGTACAGCTGTTAAATCCGTACTCAACCATGCCTTAGAAGAGATATGACCTTTAAACACTCATGCCACGAGGAATGCAATAGACGATTTGCTTCCCAAACATAGTGAGACTTTGAGTGTGCGTTTGAGGCTAATATTTCTCTTTTAAATTAGCAACTTCTAGTTTCGAAAATTCTTAGGCCTTTAATAACACTAAGGTGGTCATAAGCGTAGGTGAGGTCGAACCCTATTTGGATGGGGACTCGTAGGGCTACTTAGATAGCAGATTGTACGCCAAAACCGACTAGATTTTCACACATGAAAGTCACCTGGGCTAGGCCAGTGGTGCCAAAAATGGCATGAAAGTCACACAACTACTCCATTTTTCTTTGTACTGAGTAGGTATATTTCCCTGTAAATGTTGAGATAATGCACCTTAAAATCATGTGCTTTGGGGGCCCTTGGGCTTTTCTTTACTCTGCATTAGCCATGTGAGACCAATCATGAGACTACCTGTAGGTGTGGGTGGTTGTTGAAACAACCCCATCACAGCTAACTTATTAGGCACTAGTCCATTCCTGCAAAAGCAAAAAATTTATATTGTGCAACCTAAAGTTCATCAACCTCGACTAATCTTATCAATGTGTACGATTCACGTGCCGATCTCTTTTCATCGAGAGACCGTTCAATTGGTGGGCCACAACTTGAATTATCGCAGGGAGAGGGTGCACTTAATCTTCTGATCTAGGTCTAGAATCCGGATGGCTAAGTATTTAGGGGTGACTAAGAGTTATATTCACCTGTCCCTCTACCTTTCTTTTTGGTGAGAGATACGCGGTTAGGCCGCTGTGAGCATGGGATCTTCCTACCCACTTTCACAATTATATGTTTTGACTTGAGTCGCCACCTATTCATTAGGGATAGGTCCCGGGTATTTGTTTGTTTTTATAAGGCAAAAGGTCTTTACAGAGTTAGGGTAAGCGGTTCGATTAAGTCTTGGGGAAGGTATTAGGCACCCCAAGACCTCCGTTTTATAACGGTTACCTACTCCCTAAACTTAAGCCAATTATAATCTCAAAGTTTAATTAAAATGTCAAAAGTTTTTAAGTGAGTGCTAATCCAAGAAAAATAGAAAGCTAGATGGCTAGGGTCGAACCCGAGTTGAGTTGCCTACGTACTCACATGGTGAGATCAGACCGAGCGTAGTTCTGGCACATGAGCCCGTGCCGAGGCTAGGGGGGAGTGTGTGTGTGCATAGGATGGTTAAAGGGTCTAGCCTAGAAGGCTATGGTTTAGTTGACCGGGGAGGTCAAGTGCACAAGTGTTAAGTCTAACTGCGGTTAGGGGGTATTTATCCATGGTTAGATGAGCTAACCAAAGCTAAAGAGGTCCTACAAGTCTCTTTTTGGTCTTTTGTATTTTTATATTTTTTTGGGATTTTGGAGATATTTGAATGTTTTTGGTATTTTGGTTATATTTGCATGTTTTTGGTATTTTGATTATATTTGAATGTTTTTTGGTATTTTGAGATTTTATCATGTTTTTGGTATTTTGAGCTTTTATCATGTTTTTTTGGATTTTCATATAGGTAGGGTTTTGAAAAACTTAGCTAAAGTCACATTTAATCCAAGAGTTTGGCTAAAAGATTATATTTTAAGACATAAAGAGGGATGTGCCTTATGAATGTAAATGGTCTATTGCCAACACCTATTTTGTTGAATTGGTGTTGATAATAGATCAAATATCATTGTCTTTGGTATGAGACATTTTTAAGAATGTCCTCTTTAAGTCCTTAAACTATCATTTATTTTAAGTCCTTAAACCATCACCTACCCATTTAACATAGAACATGAAGGAAAAATAAAGAAATGAAAGAAAATGAAAACTCATCCTCTCCCTTTTAAGGTGGTTCATTTACACCATTATTAATGATGTCATGTTGCTCTAAAGAATGTTAGAGAGGAGATGAGCTTTCACAAAAAATTCTAGAAAGAGGACTAGAATCTCAAAAGAAAACAAAATGAAAAAGAGAGGTATAGCTTTAGCTTCTACTCTCTATGGGCCTACCCATATCCACACTTGTGGGTACATAAAAAAAGAAGAAAATATGTACATGGAAAGGAAAAGAAAAAATGAGCATCTCCTTGCCTTTGATATGGGGTCCCTCTACACCATTAGATTGGTGTAGAGAGACCCAACTATGCTTGAGAAATGAGAGATCAAGAAGAGAGAACCAAATAAAAAAAAAGATAAAAAAGAAGAGAAAATGAAAGAAGAAGTGCCTATTCCTCTAAAAATTCTCCTTCAATGCTCCAAGGGGTAGGGTTTTAGAATCCACAAAGGAAGAGAGTTAGTGAAGAACTCTAAGCTTTTAGTCTTAGAATTCTTTCCAAACTCTAAACCTTAGTTTCTTCTCCCTTCTTTAAACTCAAGAGAAGCACAAGTGGGTGCGAACCTTCTAGGGATCTTGAGGGATGGATCTAAGGAGCTAAGTGATTGGTATTTATAGGAAAACTAAGAGGTTGGGTTGTGTCTTTTACATGGGGGATAAAAGGAGCTAATGGGTAAAGACTTGAGTGTTGTAAGGTGAGTTGATAGATTGAGTATTGTAAGGAGTGTAAGAGAGTTAATGGTTGAGTATTGTAAGAGGTGTAAGAGAGTTGGTGGGTTGAGTGAACTATGAGTTATATGGGTATGGGTTCTAGGGTATAGGGTGTAAGAGAGGTGTAAGAGAGTTGGTGGGTTGAGTGAACTATGAGTTATATGAGTATGGGTTGGTGTAAGAGAGGTGTAAGAGAGTTGGTGGGTTGAGTGAACTATGGGTTATATGGGTATGGGTTGTAGGATATAGGGTAGGTGGATATGGATATATGGATTAGGTCTTATGAATCATGGGTTATTAGTAGATGGGTCATGGGTTATGATTATTGGATTTTGATTATGACATTTGGGCTTGGGCTATGGAAATAGGCTTTGGCTTAGGCAATTGGGTGATTAGATATTTGGGCTTGACTACTTGGGTTGGGTAATGAAATTAGGTAATTGGGTTTGATTGAGTTGTTTAGGTATAAGTTTGGTCGAATGGGCTTGGGCCTTGGGTATACCTAGGGCTTATTAGGGTTAGGCTAGGGCTACCTAGGGTTTGGGTTTAGGACTAACTAGGGTTAAGCTTAGGTTAACTAGGGTCTTAACTAGGGTTTAGTCCTATGGTTAAGGGTTTACCTAGGGTTTGGTTTGGACCATGGCTAAATTAATTAACCACGGTTAAGGGGTGTAAAAATAGGGTGCTGACAGCTGCCCCTCTTTGTCGAAAAATGCCAAGTTGGAAATTGAACGACAAAGACTAGAATCACCGTATTTTTTCACCAGAGCACGCAAGGTAGAGTGAGGTGATGGTCGATCTCATAACCGCTTCACCGAAGATAGAATAAGGTGACGGTCAAAGTCATAACCGTCTCACCAAAAATAGAGTTAGGTGATGGTCAAACTCATAACCGCCTCACCGGAGATAGAGCCGGGTGATGATCAAACTCATAAACGCCTCACCGAAGATAGAGTTAGGTGATGGTCAAACTCATAACCGCCTCACCGGAGATAGAGCCGGGTGATGATCAAACTCATAACCGTCTCACCGAAGATAGAGTTAGGTGATGGTCAAACTCATAACCGCCTCACCGGAGATAGAGTAGGGTGATGGTCAAACTCACAACCGCCTCACCGAAGATTGAGTAGGGTGATGGTCAAACTCATAACCGCCTCACCGAAGATAGAGTTGGGTGATGGTTAAACTCATAACCGCCTCACCGGAGATAGAGTAAGGTGATGGTCAAACTCACAACCGCCTCACCGAAGATAAGAGTAGGGTGATGGTCAAACTCACAACCGCCTCACCGAATATAAGAGTAGGGTGATGGTCAAACTCACAACCGCCTCACCGAAGATTGAGTAGGGTGATGGTCAAACTCATAACCGCCTCACCGAAGATTGAGTTGGGTGATGGTTAAACTCATAACCGCCTCAACGGAGATAGAGTAAGGTGATGGTCAAACTCACAACCGCCTTACCGAAGATAAGAGTTGGGTGATGGTCAAACTCATAACCGCCTCACCGAAGATTGAGTAGGGTGATGGTCAAACTCATAACCGCCTCACCGAAGATAGAGTTGGGTGATGGTTAAACTCATAACCGCCTCACCGGAGATAGAGTAGGGTGATGGTCAAACTCACAACCGCTTCACCGAAGATAGAGTAGGGTGATGGTCAAACTCATAACCGCCTCACCGGAGATAAAGAATGCAAAATGGAAGGTGACGGGTGCAAGACTAACATCACCGAGGCCGTAACTGACGTCCGGTCACATGATCGGGACAGTACTCCTTTAACAGTGAGCTAGTCGAGCAGAGATAGAATTCACAAGAGGCCACAACTGAAATCGACTGTTCCAGTGCTCCTTTAATAGTGAAGGGAGCGCAATGCTATAAGCATCTGCCCAAAAGATTAATAGGGATAATGAGGGTAAAGAGCCGCCCGGCTGCTTTACGGGGATAGGATGCAATGCTGTAGGCAACCACCCGATTGCCTCGCTGTGGTGAATTTGATGTGGTAGTTGATAGGTATGAGTAAGAATTTGAGAAGCAAGATGGATCATATATGAGAGTGAGAGCCGTAGCCCTGAGCCATTGCACGAATCTCATGTCTCTGTGCATATATAAAGCCTGATGGATCTGACATGCCCCTTGGCCTGGATGATTCGACTGTATGTGCTTACCCCTTGGGATATACTGATCTTCAAACATTTGTATCACTTAGAATAGTTTGCCGACTTTACTCTGCTTTGGTTTCCCTGCTCCTCTTGCGCTAGCGGGAATGAGTAACTGACTCTAATGGGGAGTGAATTTTGACCGACTGATGATGACTTGATAAAAAGACAGATGGACTAACAGACAAGAGATGTGACAGACCTATTGAGGAGATGATGGAGTGACTGACAGATGATGGTAGTAGCCTGACAATTGGCAGGTGGACTGACTGTGTCTGAGATTGCTTACATTGGAAAACTTATTTAGGTTCCTTCTGCCTTCAGGTGAACGATTATGCTATGTATGATCATCCTTGTGGTAAACCCACATTTGCTAGGGAGGGATGTCTGCAAAGCCTGTATTAGCGTATTTTCCCTCTTTTGTCCCTGGGCCTTTTTAGGTTTTCACCAGGACTGGGTTGTATGTTTTGATCTTTGTCCCTTTTTTGCCTCTGGGCCTTTTCAGGTTTTCACCAGGACTGGGTTCACGTAATTTTTGTGCAATAGCAAGATTGAATATTCTTTACTATGCCCGTGAAATTTGATTTACCCCTTTTTTGCCCCTGGGTCATTTCGGGCTTTTACCAGGACTGGGTATACAAGCTTCGCATTTTCTCATTGTCTACTCTTTTCTCTGATAATTCTCCAGTTTACTCTCATCATTGCCTGTTAGTAATGGAGGTGAATGATTTTGACCATTGATGCTCAAGTCCTCTCAAAGATCAAGGAGGGCTTAGTGTTTGGGACGAAACGTGGGTTGACTAGAAACGAGATAAGGCTCAAAATTTCAGTTCTAGCAAGGGCAGGGCACCCTGTGATTTTGTTCGGTGTCGGGATAGAACCAGCTTATGCATTCTTGATCTTTTGGTATAGCTTTGCTGTGTAACCAAGTACCTTTTTCTTTATTAATTTTTTTTTTTTTTTTGAGTTTTCTTTTCCTTCTTTTCTCTTTTTTTGTTTTTTTTTTTGGTACATGGTTGTCTTGTATTGTGGCACATTTGCTGTGCTATGACCGCACCTGATTTCAGGCTGCCTACGTACCCAAATAGGGATCAGGTCAAGACGTAGTTCGACCAAAAGGCCGCATTTGGTGGTTGCTCTTTGTTGGTTGTTTCTCTTTTGAATTATCATTTTGACATTCAAGGGGTGCCCTTTGTGGGAGTTTTGAAAGAAAGGCTATTAGGCTCAAAGGTCTAACTAGCGGATATATACATAGCATGGGTGAGCGAGGTGTTGTGAAGGTTTATCCAAAGATGGCCTCCTATCCTATCCTTGATTGGTCGAGAGCATGTATGGTCATTGCATTGCCTCGTTTCAGTTGATTGTCCTTTGATGCTCAGAGAGGTCTTCACTGTTTCTGCATTTGTTTAAATAGTTGTTGAACTTCCCATTGAATGATCAAGTTGTCCCTTACAGGCATTAGGAACTAGTCCAGCTCCCAAATTAAGCATCTCAGAACACAATAAAACTTGACTTAGACTTAAAACAGCAATTTTCATTAAAATGTCAAAATGGACAGGCTTGACAAAAAGACATAGCAAGGACCTCTGGTCACTTGCTTGGACTGGACTGATGATAGGGATAGACATGGACCAACATGGCCGACTGAGATACCAAGAAAAGAGGTACAAGATAGACATAACAAAAGTGGGATTGTTCAAAAGTCAACTACAGAACTATTCCGGCTGAAACGCCTTCGTTTGCAGGAGGAGAATGATCTGGGAGAGGAGCTTTATTGATGTCCGTATTTCCCGGTGCAAAGCAAATTCTGTCGGTTTCCAGCAAGTCCTAGATTGCGTGTTTCAAATCATAGCACCTGTCAGTAGGGTGCCCTGGTGATTGGTGATACACGCAGTGCTGATCCGCCCTGTAGTTCTTGGGAAGATTTACCGGTGGAGGCTGTGGATCTTTCTGAGTGATCAGTTTCTTGTCCAATAGGAATGACAGGAGTGCCATCAGAGAGTATGGTAGTGGAGTGAATGTCCGGTTTCTCTTCTGTTCAAGAGTCATCTGGTGAGAGAGTAGCTTCCCCTGGGGTTGCTGAACTTGCCGTGGTCGTTGAGCTTGTTGGCGAGGCAAGTTGGGCACCCGGACTGGTATGGCTGATACCGTGTGTCCATCATCCTCTCTCTTTTTGTTTTCTCTTTTCGGATGGATGAGAGGTCGAGAGGAAGATGCGCCATTCGTTCCTTGAAAAATGTCGACTGACCCGCTGTCACCCAATGTCGTTTCAATTCTGGCACCATACTTGGCTATGGTGCTAAAGTCAGAGATGGGCTGTGACGCTAGGAGAGTCTTGAGTGAGTGTTTAAGGGTGCGGAGGAAAGTTGTTACCAATTCTTCTTCCGGCAGAGGGGTGCTCATCTTGCCAGCCATTTCTCTCCACCGAACTGAATACTCGATGAAGGTTTCATTATTCCTCTGGGACATTCTTTCAAGATCTGCTCTTTGCGGGACCAGGTCAACATTGTAAGAGTACTGGGCAATGAAGGTTTCGCAGAGATCTTCCCAAGTTCGTACCTTGCTGGGGTCCAGCTTGGTGAACCACTGTAATGCAGGTCCTTTTAGGCTTTTCTGAAATAATTGGACCAGCAGTTTATCTCCATGTTCGAGCTGGAACAATTCTCCACGGTATGCTCTCAAGTGTGTCTCAGGACAACCCTTCCCACTGTATTTTTCAAAATCAGGAACCTTGAAGTCCTTGGGCATTTGGATTCCGGGATGTATGCACATATCCCTGAAGTTGGTGGACTTACGGGATCCTTGATTTTGCTTCATCAGCTCTTCCAATTTCTCAATCCTTTTCTGGTATACATCTGAGATTTGGGCAGTGCTTGAGGATACATGAGCGGACCCTGTATGAGGTTCACCGCTGGCTCTGGCCTCTTCTTCCTCGTAATGGTCTACGAGTGGTGGGGAGATATGGTGAGTAGGTTGTGGCTGAATTGACGGAGGAGGAATGTTGGAGGTAAGTGATGGTTGGGTAGGTTGAACAGGTTGTGATGCGATGTTGATGGTGGGTAGAGAAGGGGTAATGTTGGTTGTAGATGGTGGGTTTGGTTGTGACGGCCTTATTGTCTTGACCGGTTGAGGGTTAGAGGAAGAGAGGGCCTGAGTCACTGCCCGCATAAAATCCTGAACGATGTTTGTCAAATTTTCAATACTCCGGGCATTTTCTGCTAGTCTTGCTTCAAAATCCGGAACCTGAGGTTGTGATCTCGGGGTATCCGGGTCAGTCTCTTGTCCATCTCGAGGGTCCATGTCGTGTCAGGTATCTTGCTTTTCAGATCCGTGCTTGGCTCAGAGTATGCTTCCTGAAAAGATGAGTGATATGGAGTGAGAGTTGGAATAGAATTGAAGAAATAAAGGAAGCATACAGGTGACCTAATAGTCTCGCTGACCTAGGATAATGCCCATAGTCTGGAAATTGGAATGACATGCAAGAGAAGGGGAGGAAGTCGGAATACATGCAAATGACCTAACTGTCTAATTGACATAGGGGCAATGCCCCTGATTTGGAGTTGGAAAGTCATGCAGGAATGACACTTTTTTGATTTTTGATTTTTTTTGATTTTTTGATTTTTTTTTAAGGTAGGACATAACAGGTGTGACTCGATAGGGTAGGCGGAGAGAACTCCGTTCTACTAACCTGGGTTGTTGGTAACCAGGGCCTACTGGGGCAAAGTTGGAGTGGGTTAATGGGCTTACCCATTGCAACTTAGGGTGTGAATCTCACATGTATGTCTGGAGATAGGGTAGGAGGTCTTTTATTACAAGCACAAAAAAAAAGGCTCAGTACATGCTCCTGGATGAGTGTTTATCTGGACAGAGTGTCCTGATGTTCAGCCATGATTGGGGGACAGGTATAGGGTACAAGCAGGTTAGGGTTTAGAATATCCCTCCAGGGTGGGATGCTTGTAGACTATACCTCAGCCTATTCTATATGTATGCATGTTGGGGTAATGCAGGGTGTTCTTAAAGGATGGGGGGATCACTTAACACCGTATATACGACTCCCTGGTATAGAACATACCTGAGACGATTGGTGTAAGCGGGAGCGTTCAGAATCCTTCCCTGAGAGTAGTCACCCAGCAGGAGTAATTCCGCGGACCTCCAAGACTGTTAAGCCCCTGTCACTGAGGATACTCATCCAACAGCCGTGAGCGTAATAAGCCTGTCTAATGGGTATTGGGTTGTTACACTAGTATGCTATGAATGAAATGCACTGTACAAGAAACATCCAAAAAAGTATAAATAATCAACACTTAATTAAATACTTAGGTATTTTAATTAATTTTGAGATTATTTTGCTTAAATTTAAGTTCCGGCTTGAACCTTATCCCCAGCAGAGTCGTCAGAGCTGTGAGCATGAGATCTTCCTACCCACTTTCACAATTATATATTTTGACTTGAGTCGCCACCTATTCATTCTTAGGGATAGGTCCCGGGTATTTGTTTGTTTTTATAAGACAAATGGTCTTTACAGAGTTAGGGTAAGCGGTTCGATTAAGTCCTGGGGAAGGTATTAGGCACCCCAAGACCTCCGTTTTATAACGGTTACCTACTCCCTAAACTTAAGCCAATTATAATCTCAAAGTTTAATTAAAATGTCCAAAGTTTTTAAGTGAGTGCTAATCCAAGAAAAATAGAAAGCTAGATGGCTAGGGTCGAACCCGAGTTGAGTTGCCTACGTACTCACATGGTGAGATCAGACCGAGCGTAGTTCTGGCACATGAGCCCGTGCCGAGGCTAGGGGGGAGTGTGTGTGTGCATAGGATGGTCAAAGGGTCTAGCCTAGAAGGCTATGGTTTAGTTGACCGGGGAGGTCAAGTGCACAAGTGTTAAGTCTAACCGCGGTTAGAGGGTATTTATCCATGGTTAGATGAGCTAACCAAAGCTAAAGAGGTCCTACAAGTCTCTTTTTGGTCTTTTGTATTTTTATATTTTTTTGGGATTTTGGAGATATTTGAATGTTTTTGGTATTTTGGTTATATTTGCATGTTTTTGGTATTTTGATTATATTTGAATGTTTTTTGGTATTTTGAGATTTTATCATGTTTTTGGTATTTTGAGCTTTTATCATGTTTTTTTGGATTTTCATATAGGTAGGGTTTTGAAAAACTTAGCTAAAGTCACATTTAATCCAAGAGTTTGGCTAAAAGATTATATTTTAAGACATAAAGAGGGATGTGCCTTATGAATGTAAATGGTCTATTGCCAACACATATTTTGTTGAATTGGTGTTGATAATAGATCAAATATCATTGTCTTTGGTATGAGACATTTTTAAGAATGTCCTCGTTAAGTCCTTAAACTATCATTTATTTTAAGTCCTTAAACCATCACCTACCCATTCAACATAGAACATGAAGGAAAAATAAAGAAATGAAAGAAAATGAAAACTCATCCTCTCCCTTTTAAGGTGGTTCATTTACACCATTATTAATGATGTTATGTTGCTCTAAAGAATGTTAGGGAGGGGATGAGCTTTCACAAAAAATTCTAGAAAGAGGACTAGAATCTCAAAAGAAAACAAAATGAAAAAGAGAGGTATAGCTTTAGCTTCTACTCTCTATGGGCCTACCCATATCCACACTTGTGGGTACATAAAAAAGAAGAAAATATGTACATGGAAAGGAAAAGAAAAAATGAGCATCTCCTTGCCTTTGATATGGGGTCCCTCTACACCATTAGATTGGTGTAGAGAGACCCAACTATGCTTGAGAAATGAGAGATCAAGAAGAGAGAACCAAATAAAAAAAAAGATAAAAAAGAAGAGAAAATGAAAGAAGAAGTGCCTATTCCTCCAAGAATTCTCCTTCAATGCTCCAAGGGGTAGGGTTTTAGAATCCACAAAGGAAGAGAGTTAGTAAGAACTCTAAGCTTTTAGTCTTAGAATTCTTTCCAAACTCTAAACCTTAGTTTCTTCTCCCTTCTTTAAACTCAAGAGAAGCACAAGTGGGTGCGAACCTTCTAGGGGTCTTGAGGGATGGATCTAAGGAGCTAAGAGATTGGTATTTATAGGAAAACTAAGAGGTTGGGTTGTGTCTTTTACATGGGGGATAAAAGGAGCTAATGGGTAAAGACTTGAGTGTTGTAAGGTGAGTTATTAGATTGAGTGTTGTAAGGAGTGTAAGAGAGTTAATGGTTGAGTATTGTAAGAGGTGTAAGAGAGTTGGTGGGTTGAGTGAACTATGAGTTATATGAGTATGGGTTCTAGGGTATAGGGTGTAAGAGAGTTGGTGGGTTGAGTGAACTATGAGTTATATGTGTATGGGTTGGTGTAAGAGAGGTGTAGGAGAGTTGGTGGGTTGAGTGAACTATGGGTTATATGGGTATGAGTTGTAGGATATAGGGTAAGTGGATATGGATATATGGATTAGGTCTTATGAATCATGGGTTATTAGTAGATGGGTCATGGGTTATGATTATTGGATTTTGATTATGACATTTGGGCTTGGGCTATGGAAATAGGCTTTGGCTTAGGCAATTGGGTGATTAGATATTTGGGCTTGACTACTTGGGTTGGGTAATGAAATTAGGTAATTGGGTTTGATTGAGTTGTTTAGGTATAAGTTTGGTCAAATGGGCTTGGGCCTTGGGTATACGTAGGGCTTATTAGGGTTAGGCTAGGGCTACCTAGGGTTTGGGTTTAGGACTACCTAGGGTTAAGCTTAGGTTAACTAGGGTCTTAACTAGGGTTTAGTCCTATGGTTAAGGGTTTACCTAGGGTTTGGTTTGGACCATGACTAAATTAATTAACCACGGTTAAGGGGTGTAAAAATAGGGTGCTGACAGCCGCAACCCTGGTTAGTAGGTCAGTAACTGTTCTAAGTCATGGGTGGGTGGAGATAGGGCCGGCCCAAGCCATTTGGAGGCTTAAAGCGAGAATTCTAAATGTGTTTTTTTTTTAATTGGACTCGCTGTGAAATGAGGTCTTTTTTTAAATGGGGCTCTTTTAGGGTATCTTTTCACTGAATGAGGTTCATAAAGCTACCAAAACCGACACTTTGGGGGCATCATTTTTTTGGGGCTTAAAGCATGAGCTTTGATGACTTAATGGACGGACCAGCCCTGGGTGGAGATGTCAACACTCTTAACCTCTCCGGAGTGGAACCAGGATCAATGGAGTGGTGACTAGCACCCACTACCGATGGGGATGGGGCAAGCAATTAATGCTTCCCACCTGTCCCTCTAGATAGGATGGTGAAATTGTGTCATCTTTAGAAAGGGAACTAAATCACCTGTGTTATTCCTTGGGCTCTTGCCTGTGGCCTTATTGTATAATGGTTAAGATCTCTTGTCTTGTATAGATTTAACAGATATACAATAAAACTTTGCTGTGATTCAATCTACACCAATAAATCTTCACTAACCTGTAAAGTTAGTCCCGTAATGAGAAAAACCAAGAAATATAATTTAGAAAATAGGCAATATAGCATAATACAAATAATTTACGTGATTCAACGTAAAAGTCTACATCTATGGCCTGCAAATCTTTCCATTATGAGAATGACGATAAAAGTAAATACAAGAAAATATATTTTAGTACCCCTCTTTATCTCCCACTCTCAACCCATGAAATCTCGCTTGACTGCTACAAAAAACCCTCTCTTTATATTACCCTATTAATAAAACCTAATGAATAAAATAGCGTTAACCGTTAGATCAAGAGATGATTTAATGGCTAAAATAAAGACATAAATTTAACAATCTTCACTTTGACTTTATTTACAGCCTCATTAAGATCTCTTATTTGTGCTTTTATCTATGACATGTGCCCACCCCTCCATCTCGGTCCAAAATACTTGGAACTATCTTAAACAACCATACTTTTTGATGCCATTGCTATAATTGAATTAAAAGAAATAGAAAAAATCCAAATGACGAACAAACTCCAACTCGACCAAAAGCGCACACATGGTTTCACCATTTTAAATTTCTTTTTAAAGTCTCAAGCGAAACCTACGCTCTGATACAATTGTTGCGATTCAATTACGACCAATAAATCTCCACTAACATGTAAAGTTAAAATTGCTATGAGAAATACCAAGAAATTGAATTTAAAAATAGGCAATTGCACTAGACAAGAATTTATGTGGTTTGGCGTAAAAGCTTACGTCCACAGGATCAATCTACCAGTCTTTCCACTATGAGAATCTCTACTCTCAACTATTATAATGTAAGAAGCTGGGTAAGAAAGTTGATTGATCTTTATTTAATATTCCCAACTGTCCCAATTTTATGGTATCTTACAATTAGTAAGGGTAGACTTTTTTTATATTTAATTTTTCTATTTTGCCCATAACTCCATAGATATTATGTTATCTTATTTTACACGAGAAAAGTTAGTAGGGGTATTGAAGTAATATCAACTACAACTAACAATAATCCCTCAATATCTCCTTGATTCTCTCAAATCCTTATCCTTATCTTCTCTCATCCCTCCTCCTTGGTCTCTCAATGAAGAGGCACACCCTCTTTACGTTGTAACTACTTTTCAAGAGAAAAAGTAGAGACATGTGTTATGAAGAAGTTTCAACCCACAACTCCTTTTTTTTTTTTTTAATTTAAAATTTTAATATTCCCTTGCTAGAGTCCCTCTTCCCGGTCTCTCTCCCCTTCCCCTCTCTCTCACGTACATCGCACGTACCGCCTACTAGTGACAATAAAAATAAATACAAGAAAGTATATTTCAACACCCGAAAACTCAAACCCAATAAACCTTATATACCCCTCTTTCTCTCCCACTCTTAAACCCGTGAAAACCTCACAAAAAATCACAAAAAAAAACCATTTCTTTTTATATTACCCGATTAATAAAACCTAATAAATAAAAAAGCTTTAACCGTTAGATCAAGAGAAGATCTAACGGCTAAAATATAGATATAAACCTAAAAATTCTGACCTTCAAACACTCAAGCCATTGGAAAGAACCAGGCGATTTGCTTCCCTTTAAAGGAAGTCACTTGATCAATACCAGAGGAAAAATCCTTTCGGACGAGTAAAAGTTTTGCTAGATGATGTGGTAAGAGAGTCTATTCACTTTTTACTAACATTAACACTAACAACTAACTAATATTAACACCAACTAACCGTAAATAAATGATGCCACACCTACAACGGGCAAAAAAAATGTAGATAGGGGTGACAGTAGGCTTGGTCTGGATTGGGTCAAGCATTGACCCATTAAGAATACATCCCACCCCAAAACAAGCCCATTTAAAAATGAGCAGTGATTTGGGCGAACCTGGGATCTCCGTTTGCAAACTTAAGGTTGGTTCTCATTGGTCACGTCCCTACTCTTAAATACTCATCAACTGTGGTAAAAATTTCAAAATGGGACATAGACCGAGGACTAGCATTAGGTTTGCAAATGGAGATCCCAGGTAAGTTAACTATTTTCCTTTGAAAATGGGTTTAAGAACAGGACGCAATTGATGGTCTAGATCATTGGTTATATGTGGCCAAACGGATTGTATGGATATAGGATTTTCAATGATTTTTTTTGGTTCGAGATATACGTTTAGGCAGCAACGCCGGTTAGGTGTTAGTATATGTTCAGTTAGTCAGTTGGTGGGCGGGTTGAGAGTATGTACAAACTCCCATCCTCTCGGGAATGGAACCCGGTACCTCCTTCCAAAGCAGGGGATATACTACCACTAGGACAAAGCCCTAGTGTGATTTTCAATGATTAAGAACCTTAAATTCACCGGGCATCTTTTCTTCCTGAAATCGCAATGATTTTACAACTAGAAAAGGCTTAAATGTTCTACACGAGTACAACACACTTGATATAAACATTTTTTTTTAAAGAATTGTCTAATACGGTTAGGCCACAACCCCGGTTAGCATTAGGTTAGAGCTCCGAACATGAGAATACTGGCTTAAACGGGGGCCAATCAACTATAACACCCTGGGCCGAGCCAAGGGCGAGTGGGTTAGTTCCCCTGAATTTTTGAGAAAAAAAACTAATTTATAATTATATAATTTAATTTAAGAGGGCATATGCATGGCAAGGGAGCAACTGCTCCTAACTTTTTTTAAAGTTAAGGAAGACAGCTATCCCGACCCTTAACTTTTTTTATAAAAATCTTTGTAAATGGACACAATCAGATGAGATAGCTCACGAGCTTGCCTCCACGCCCTCGAGATCAAGGGCTCATTTGGATTCAATTAAAATAAGCGCTTATTTAATACTTAGTATGGCTTATGTTTGAATTATGTCTCAATAATGACAACGTTTGGTTCGACTCATCATAAGTGATTATACTCATCATAAGTGATTATGTACTAGTGGATGATTTCATAATCTTGTCAGTGGTGATTATTGTGATGCATAACCGCTTATACACCTTTAAGACTAAAAATTATTGTAAGCACACAAATTTACACCCAGTAAGGCCTACAAGATCCATTAAGCTTGAGAGAGATATTTCTCAAAAGATATATTTTTTTCTAAAATAGCCAAAATATCCTTTTTAAAAATGTTTGGATAATCACTTATCGACAATGCCAACCAAACAAGATTACAATAAACAGTATTTATTAACAACAATGCTTATTCTTGACCATGTCTATTAGTATAATCGCTTATCGATTGTGCCAATCAAACAAGATTACAAAATAAAGTGTTTATTGACAATCATGCTTATTCATGAATCGTGACAACGATTAGCAGTATAATTGCTTAACACTGCAATAATTCGAGTCAAACGAGCCCCAATAATAATTGACACCCACCTAATCCTTCTTCACAAGTCCATTAATAATAATTACTACATTATCAATTAACCATTGTTTGTGGATCCTTAATTACCCACATGAGGGAGATACACACCGCCAAGACACAGAAGCATTCAAGAAACGAACAAATCTCCAACAACGATTAATCTCATTGCCTATTTTAATAAATCATGAGCAATGGGCAATGGTCAAAGGAAGAATCTAATATGTGATCATTCAGATCAAGTGATAAACTATATCAGCAATGCCTAAAAAGCAGACCCAACACTGGCCCAATCAAGGCGGTCGATCCAGTTACACCGAGTCATGTCAAAATATAGTTAATCTCTATTATTATAATGAGAGAAGCCGAGTTAAAAAGTTGGATGATTTTTTTCCTAATATTTCTAATGAGTCATAATTTTATGGTAGCTCATAGTTAGCAAGGATGAATTTTTTTTATTTTTCCTATTTTGTCCATAACTCCATATAAAAAAAAATAAGATATTATGTTATCTTATTTTACATGACAAAAGTTAGTAGGGTATTGAAGTAATATCAATTACAACTAACAATAATCCCTCAATATCTCTGCAATTCCCTCAAATCCTTATCCTTATATTTTCTCATGCTCCCTCCTTAGTCTCTCAACGAAGAGGCACACCCTCTTCATTAGAGTCACTCTTCCTCTCTCTCCCCTTCCGTTTTCTCTCACGTTCATGTCACCCACTAGTACTAATATAATAAGAAAATAACTAAAAGGAATTTTAAAATATAGATACCAAAATATTTTAAAAAGAAATAATGCAAAGTAATTATAAATTGCCTCTTCACTTTCTCTGTGTACTTAAATATTATTCTAGGGGTGTGTGGTTAAAGGCTTGAGTTGAGATTGTAGGGCAGTATGTGTGAGTGTGGTATGTCTGGTTAGTATGTTATCAAAAAAAAAAAAAAAAAAAAATTCTCTCTTGTTAGGTTTTATTTCAATTTTTGTATTGAATAATTATCAATTTTAATATTTTATTTTTCAATCTTGGGCTCCCTTTAAGAGCCTATAGGCTTAGTTTGTATTTACATATGATATATGCTCTATAGATTTTGGAAGATTTATATATATATATATATATAATTGATTTTTGCAGTGACCCAAGCGGTTACAAGAAAACCGTTTGGATCACACTAGTCATGCCGTGTCAAGCGGTCCGAATCAACTTGTCCCAGATTAGACATTTCACCCATAGAGGGTTCAAACCTGACCGCTAAGGGGTTTAAAATACTAAATATTAGTCACATAAATGTTCATGACTCCAAATAATTGAGATACAAAATTAGCCCAACCATTTGATTTTGTTATGTGAAGGAATTCTAGTAAATGCTCCGAAAATGGATCTTAGATAAAATTGTTAATAGTCATGCAATTATTCTGATTTTTACTTTAAGAAAATCTCATTGTCAGGGCACACAATTGTGCATGAGAATGGTGTCCTAATATGATACTTAAGGGCAGACATACAGGGCCGAAGCCAGCCTCGGCATGAACCCATCACAACCTGGTGACTCCCACAGGCCACACTACAAGAAATCTACCAACTAGCAACGAAATATTAGAGACGGAAATATTTCCCTCCCTAATACATCACTTATAGTGATGAAATTAGATTCCGTCACAAATGTTCAGTCTCTACTAAGGTTATGATTTTTAAAAAAAAATAAAATAAGGTATAGAGACAGAACTATTTCCGTCCCTAATAAGGATATTTTGTAGAGACGGAAATAGTTCCGTCACTAATGGTATCTGTGAGGGTATTGATTTCTTGTAATGGAATATGTCTGTAACTATTGGTGCAAGATTATTAGTGACAGAAATACATCTGTTACTATTGGATATAGATTATTAGGGACGAAAATAATTCTATCTCTAAAAGTCGTTATATAAAAACATAGAATCAGAACCCATGAAAATCCAATTTCCCCCCTAATTTTGGTGTTTCCCGCTCTTCTTGCCTCCGACCACCTTCTGCCGGTGACAGCCATCTTCTCCTCTCCGGCCATCATGGTTTTCAGCTCGATAAGGTTCATAATGTAGCTGCAAAAGATCTCCTTCCTGCTCTAATCCATTTTCGCCCCTATAGATATGTACTTTACACACATTTGAGTTAGGAGCATGAGCACAGCATATAATTCATTTGTTTGGTCAAAAAAAGTATTTTTTTTTTCTTTTTGATTAGTCGGTTGAGTGAGTCATTCTGCCATGTTACTAAGGAAAACTTCTAGCAATCTATTGAGAGTTTAACAAACTCCAGCTTAGTCATAATGTTTGATATTGATTTTTAACAATTTATAGGCTTAATATATATGCGGCAATATTAATTAAAGCACCCCAAAGGGTGTGTTGGATTTACTTAAAAAATTAGAATCAACAGGGTGGTGGTGAAGACAGATGATGACCGTATTGAGTAGTTTGATAGAATTCAAACCAAGGTAGAAATTGTTGGAATTTGTAGATAATTTTATTTGATATATCTCTATAAGAGCATTCCTATAGCAGCCTCACCAAATTTACTCACCAAAATAGCCAAAACTCACAAAAAGTCATGTTGGAGAGCCACTTTTTTAAAACACTCCTAGCAGCCTCACCAAAATAGCCAAAACTCTTATTATTTTATCATTTGTGTCACTTCCACAGTAAAAAAATGGAGAGAGAAACTTTTATTTTATTTGTGTGGGCCCACAAAGAAGGAGGGAAAGAGAGATATTTAACTTTGGTGAGTGTACAGTGACTCACCAAAGTTGGTGAGTACTGTACACTCACCAAACCGAAAACATCAAACTGGTGATGTTGCTGGGGGTGTTATTTAGCGCTTTTTAGCTATTTGGCTCACCAAAATGATGCTAGGAATGCTCTTATTATGGAGTTATCTTTTGAGATTGTTGAAATTTGCAAATAATTCTATTTGATATAAAACTCTATTTTATGGAGTTATCTTTTGAGCTTAGAATTTAAGAAATTTTTAGTTAGCTTAGGATTTGAAATTTAGTTTCTAAGATCTTATATAGTAATGATTGAGGATATATAAGTGAATAGGGCTCTCAGGGAGGGCGAGTTTCTCTCAAGGAGAGGCATAGTAGTTCTCAAAAGATAGTAGCTCTCGAGAAGAAGAGTGATAACTCTTGGGAGAATGAATAGATCTTGGGAAGAAGAGTGATAGCTCATAGAATAACGGGCTATGAGCGGGTATGTTTCAAAATTTCATTCGAAATAGTTGGGATAACTATTTCGGAGTGGGGGATTGTGACTGGAATTTTGCTGAAATTAAAACCATGATTGACATGTAAGTGCCTAAACTTATTCTCTCTCTAAAAAATTTCTTATATATTACCCTCCTCATTTTATCCTCTTTCATGGTGTTGAGTGATTACATGCTTTTGGATTGACGGTATTATTTAGACCATGTTTAGAGCTTCATTAAGTTTTTGAGGACTTCATGCTGGTTTTAATTGAGTTACATGCTTATTGTGAATGAACCCTTTTTTTTTCATCGATAAACATAGACGAGCATAATATATATGGAAAAAGAAAGCAATAGAATCAGCTTGATAAGCACAAGGGGTTACAAGAGCACTAACCCTTTGGCAAAGCAAGCAAAAGAGGGCAAAATAAAAGATAAAATACATTGTAATTAAGATAATAAAATGTTTATATTAAATATGTTATTATCAATCGTAGGCTTCTCTTGAGAGCCTATAAACCTAATTTGGACTTATATATGAGGCATTATAGATTTTTAAATGTTTAAATTTGGGTTTTGCAGTGACCCGAGCAGTTCAAAGAAAACCATCTGGGTAATGTCAAGTCAAGAGATTTGAAATAGTTCATTATGAGTTAGACACTTGACCTGTAAAGGGTTGAACCAATACCATTTCAATCAGATGGCCAAGAATAAATAATCCAAGCATGTCATTCTACACTTCGATGTGTAGATCGTGCGATCAAGGATGTATTGGGCCATGATATGTGAACTGATAAATGGGGATAGGGCCACCAACTCCGCCTCGACACGGGTTTAGAATGGGAACGGGGTAGGAGTCTTCCCATTAGGGGTGGGGTAGGGTTGGGGGCGCCCCGGCCCAAACACGCCCCACTGTCATCCCTGATCTTAACTACTTAAAACGATATATTATAAGAGGAAGATTTTAAATACAAAGCGGAGTGATCGATTTAGATCTTTACCTCGTAAAAACACCTAATTTGGAAGAAAAGTGACAAATATTGAGTGTGTCGATCCACGAAGGCTGCGCTGGATACTTGTCTTAATTGTAAAGATTGATTTTGATTTAACGGTGATCACAAATGTTTTGATTTGTATTTAAAAATCTTAAAATTATTCTAAATACCGAAAAAAAATAATAGTGATGCGAAACCAAAAGAAAGTAGGGCATCGAATCTACCACTAGCCTCCTAACCATGGTATATTGTATTTAATCGGGGTAGAATTATTTGCACTTGATTATTATTAATTGAGACTAAAAGTTTTAATTGAAATCATCAAGAAGGTCAAGTTACTAAATCTTAGGCATGACCTATCTTTGGTTAGCATGAATTGTCCACACTAAATTAATTAACCTAGGGTTGTGGCATGATTTGTCTTTCCTAGGCATAGATCATCCTAATACTTAATTACTTGTACAATAAATTCCATTGCATAAACATTAATCATACATAAAATCACAAAATTTAAATATGAATAGAATTTCAATCGAAAAGAAGATAATTAGTTCCTATGACATGGAAGAACTTTATTAAGATAAAAAAATAAACATTAAAATTGATTGCCAAATCAATCTTCAAGTCATGCAATCATCAGTTACAAATAATAAAACTCTAAAACAAAACAACTAAACCATAGTTACTTGGATAGGGTTTCATTGAAACCCTGAATGAGAGATTAGTTGATCATGGGAGAAGGAGTAGCCACCATAGATGGTGAAGATTCCATGCTCCAAGACCTTCCAAAACTCTTCTCCTGACTCTTTCTCTGACAAAAAAACGTCTTTGAAACTTATGAACTCGTTTTCTTTTATAAGGTAGCAAGTAGGGCTTAAAAGGAAAAAATCCGGAAAATAAAACTTAGATTTTCTGCTCGGGGGGAGCTACCCACCGCTCGGGTGGTGGTTATTTGCGCTTGGGTGGTTTGTGACATTGCACTTTTTTTTCATTTCTTGATTGATTTCTCCGGTTCTTTCATCATCTGGGCTCTTCTAAGTCCGCAAAAACTCACATAACTTGAGAATTATGGTCTTTTCTCCCCCTGATTCTGAAAACAATGAAAATATCTAATTGTTAATAAAAACTATAAGAATTAAATCCTAAAGAGCTAACAAGTGCACTTTCGGATACCTAAATGTGCAACATTAGACACTGATCACACCCCCAAACTTACATGTTGCTAGTCCTCTAGCAATGCAAAGAAAGAAATAAAACTAGTCTAGATCCACTTTCGTGAGATTCACAATTGCATTTAACATATGCAACAACTCTTTAAACCTCTAGATGTCCCTATAATAATAAACTCTTTAAACCTCTAGACTATAAGTGATGATGTTTAAAGAGTTATAGTGATGATGTCCCACAAACATCATCACTTATAACATTCAATCCTGCAAAAATGCTCAATCAAGACTTCTAAACTCAAACAATTTCTAGAACAAATAATAATAAGATAATTGTAACACAAAAATCATAATTTTCAAGTTATTAACAAGTTTAAAGATTCAAATCTTCATAATCACACTTTCATTCAATATCAATTAAAATTCGAACATTTATGCTCATTCACATAATTTTCATTAGTTTATTCGGAGTGTAGTGAACTAACATTAGAATATGTGGCCTCAACTTTGCTTCAAAACATACATTATGTTATCCCACAAGTTATCAGAATCACTATCAATTTAAAAAACCCAAGACATTTAACTTATCAATCATGAGATTTAAACACCTTTTTTTTATGTGTGTACTTTGCAGTGATTAAGTCCATTAAGCTTTTAGATAACCCGCATAACGAGTGTTAGGCCAATGACTCCCAAACCAGAAGACTTTAGGATACTAAGTCTCAAGACACTCCTAAAGGCTTATTAACTCGAGTCAAATAGGCTCCGGACTTAAATTAGTCACACACAGGCTTTTATCTTTTCTAGAACTTTCACTACTCTGGACTTAAAAAATATAGCACATAAGCACAACCCCCAAACTTCGTTGAAACTAAACTTTAAAAGATGTTATTAGCCACAAATGTCAATGAGATAAAGGAAATGCTTAAAAATTAAGTGCATGAACCAAAAACATAAGCATAATCCTTAATAAAACGGAGTTCAGCATAGCAGGCATAAATATAAAACAATAGTGGGTGACCTAAAAATTTTGCACAATTTTTTTTTTAAATACAAGGAAAAACATCACTTATTCCAGGGGTTCATGGATTCATGCCATTGCAAGCAATTCATTCAGAGGTTCAACATCGCCTCCACAGTTCGTTCACCAAGAACATCATCCTCCTATTGGGATTTTATAGATGTGGACTCACAATCTGAGGGATGCTTTTCCTCCCTCCTACCCTAAACAGATTCAGAGAGGTTCCAAACTACATTAAGCTAGGTGAATGATGATGCAAACTAGACAGGTGAGCACAATGGAGCCTCACGTATCCACAAATGTACAATGACCACAATGGAGAGGGTGTGTTTTACTTCATCCCAAACACGAGACTCAAAGACAAGAATAATCTAAAATCCTAAGAAAAAGTGGTTGGGTTTCCTCCCAACAAGCGCTACATCCTCCCAACAAGCGCTAAGTTTCCCGTCTTTAACCAGACGTGATGCAATCTCACTCATCCAAACAGACAGGGTCCACCAACTCGATGGAATCGATTTGCTCCTCATTCACAATACTCTAAACATAGGGATTTAATTGTTGGGCATTAACCTTGAGTAGATGCCTGTCTCTAGGGTTTTGAATTTCAACCTCGATCCGTTGTATTTCTCGCAAAGGTATTGCATTCTCTTCGAGATGAATGCGATGTATGTCAATGGAGAGGTTTATTCCCTTCAAATCCACTATTGTCTCCCCTATATTTTTCTCATACTTTTTCAGTGTACATTCTTCGATTTACCCTCCTGCTCAGTAGTTAGATCAAAGGTAATTATGATCAGAAGAGTGTCCTCAAGGCCTAGGAAGACATGTTTGAGTGTCACCGGGAGTGACTTCAACTCAAGTTTTGGAGGTGCCTCTAAGGAAGGGAAGACCGGTATGCTAGAGATGGATGACAAAGGTTTCTTTTGGGCTCCTCACGGTGGGAAATCCATAAGAGGCGTAGAATTAAGTAATGAATTAACATCTTCTATGGACTTCTCAAATCCAAAATGAGCTAAGCATGCTGTAGCGCGGGATTTCACTCCGGGTCACAAGGAGGAAGGATATGTGTTGAGAGTCGCCACCTATTAATTCAGAAGGGATAAGTCTTTAGGATGTGGATAAGGTCTTGGTCTACGGTAGAGGTTTCGGCAAGAGGTTCGGTTAAGTCCGGGGAAGGTGTTAGGCACCCCGAGACTTCCATTTTTCAATGGTTCCTTACTTTCTAGGTGTAAGCCAATTTAAGTCAAGTTTTGTTCAAATGCCCAAGTGTTTAAGATAATACTAATTTAAGAAAGAAAAGCTAACTAGGGTCGAACCCGGGTTGGGCTGCTTACGTACTCACAAGGGTGAGATCAGACTGAGCATAGTTCTGGCACATGGGCCCGTGCCAAGGCTAGGGGGAGAGTGTGTGTGCACTAAGGATGGCTAATGGACTAGTCCGATAGATTAGGGTTTGGTTGACCGGGTTGGTCAAGTGCATGATTCAAGTCCGGTAGGCTTAGGGTTAGTCCGGTAAACTAAGGATTTGTCCAGTAGATCAAGATTAGGCCAGTAGGTCAATAGGGTAAGTCCGGTAGACTTGATTTAGGCCCGGTAGGCAAAATCGGAATTATCCAAGGTTAGGGTTGCTAATCGAGGTTAAGGGTCAAACTAATCATGGTTAGGGTTACTAACCACAGTTGAGGATAACATGGTTAAGCCCGGTAAGTCAAGGGTGAGCCTGGTAGGCTTGATTTAGGCTCAGTAGGCCAAAATCGGAATTAACCAAAGTTAGGGTTGCTAACTGGGGTTAAATGGGTGTTAACCATGGTTAGGACTGCTAACCATGGTGAATAGGCCAAAATAGAAAACATTTTGGGCATTTCAGAATATTTTAAAATTTTGTAGCATTTTTTTCAGATTTTTTCAAGAGTTAAAGGATGCTTAACCACGGTTAAAAGTTAATCGGAATTAGGTTAGCCCCAATTGAGAGGTTTAGGCAGGTCAGAGTGGGCCCAGAGAGTATGGCAGGGCCTAGAGTAGCCTCATACCAGGTCTGAGTACTGTGCAAAAGCCCAATATGCAAGAAATAGAGAATGACGGTAGTACCGCCAATTCAAAACTTCATTGTTTTGGAATGACAGTAGACAGACTACCGCCATTACAGTATTGATTGTTACTAGTTTTGCAGGAGGTTAGGTTCAGATTAAAGGTTAACCCAAAGGTTAGGGATCCATCAGGGTTGATCAGGGGACTCTCCATAATGTCATGGGCCTCAGGTGGGCCCTGGATATGGTCTGAAATGGGCCTAAGGTAGGTCCAAAGTCACTGTAAAAAGGATACTGAAATGGCGGTAGATGGACTACCGCCATTCTGGACAGAGTATGGTTTAAGCCAAATTAACCAGAGCTAGGCATAAAGGGTGAGCCTGGAAGGAGTAGGCTAGGTAGAGGAACATCAGGGGGACCTAACCATGACCCTGGAATGGATCAGGGCCCAAAAAGAAGGGTGCAACAGTGGCTGGAAACAGGTAGGCCAAGATTAATGGTAATTATTCTACCATCATTCCTGGTTTTGCCCAGAAATGAACTTTTCCCTTACAGGGGTTGTACCAGAGCATTCCAAGGGATTCCTCATGGCTTGAGGGACCCCCAGAAGCCCAAGCGAGGTCTGTGATAGTAGGAAGGTCGTAACCGCGAGGAAGATGGGGGGAACCTTATCATTGGTTGAGCAGCAACAAAGCAATAAGGAAATGAAAATAGAGGACCCCCTGGAGTAGGACTAGGGGTCTTACAATAGATATTATAGAAGAAGAGGGGAGGGGGAGTCCCACCTACTGATTTGGCTCCAACGGTGACTTTGTAAGGTAGTGCAAGGTGGTGCACGGCTAAGATTGGCCTGAGATTGCTCCGGTTAGCTGCTGGGAGGTATAGGGGTTACTCAAGGTGGATGGTTAATATTAGAAGGGCTTAAGAGTGGGTTGGCCGAATCTCAACAGGGGTTTTGTATGATTTTTTGGAACCAAGGAGGAGGAAGTTTAAATAGAATTGGAGGGAGACCCAGGGGTAGTCTGGGGGTTAACCAGAGGTGTGCTAGACACTATGGGGGGCGGAGCATAGTGGTCCAGGGGGGTGCTAGTTGAGGATTTTGCAGAAAATCAACAATAGCGGTAATAGGATTACCGCCAGTACTGGATTAAGCAAAAAAACTAATGGTGGTAATAATATTACTGTCATTATCAATTTTTTTCCATAAAAAGCTCAACCTGTTCTCACTTGGCCTGGGTCATTGTAGCAGACACTGTTTATGGTAATGGCGGTAAAGATATTACTGCCATTACTGGATTTTTTGAAATTGGGCCAGTGGGCCCCTGTTTGGGCCCACAGAAGGTCCTAGGCCTTGGATTTTGGGGTTTTTGAGACTTAGGGTTTACCCAGGGTTAGGCTTAGGGTTAGACTGGGGTTTGACCGGGGTTTGACCAGGGTTCGACCAGGGTTTACCTAGGGTTAGTCTAGGGTTTTACCTAGGATTAGGGTATGTTCTAGGGTTAAACCTAGGATTTGACCCGGATTTGACCGGGGTTTACCTAGGGTTTAAGGCTTGATTAAGGCTCAGCTGAGGATAACCATAGTTAATAGATATTAACCATGGTTAAGACATGGTGTAAAAATTGGGTGCTTACACATGCCTCTAATGGATTTTAAGTCAAGATATTAGGAAGAGAATCTTCTACTAGCTCATCAATCGTATCAACCAAGAAACACTCTTCTTTTTCTGATGGTTGATTGGAAGTATTGAAAATATTCAGCCGGACTTTCATATTTGCAAAAGACACATCCATCATCCCAGTCGTACAATTAATACAAGCATTGAAAGTAGCCAAAAGGGTCGACCGATGATAACAAGAATTTGTCTTTTTGGATTTTGCAATGGTTCCATGTCATAGACTAGAAAGTCGACAGGAAAGTAGAACTTATCGACTTTAATAAGAACATCTTCAATCACCCCACACGGTATATTAGTAGATCTATCAGCCAATTGTAAGATTCCGAAGTGGAGCGAAGCTCTCCTAAACCAAATTGCTCATATACCGTGAAGAGGAGTAAGTTAACACTCGCTCCTAGATCGAGGAGTGCCCGGTCAATAGAGTGATTTCCAATGACACATGAAATTCTAGGAGCATCGGGTTCCTTAAATTTAGGAGAAGTAGAATGTTGCAGAATGGAGCTCACCTGCTTAGTAAGAAGGACTTTTTTGGACACGTGTCTTAAATTTGTGCTTTTGGGTGCAAAAGTCCTTTAAAAATTTGGCATAAGCCAGAACTTGCTTCATAGCATTAAGCAAATGAATGTTTTTTTTGACTTGTTTAAAAACCTCCATATATATTTCTTCCATTTGGGCTCCCTTTTTACCAAAGGGAAAAGGTGCATTTAAGCATTGAGGGAACGGAGCTCTAGGCACATAGGGTGCCTCGGAGGTGAAATTAGATGAAGTTGAAGAAGGTACTTGGTCATTCTAAAAAACATTCACTCCCTATCCATTGAGATTACTTGAGCCAACCTTGGGCTCTTTTTCTTCCCTACCCTTCTTTTCTCCAACTTTATTGTCTATTATCTTGCCACTCTTCAAAGTGGTAACTGCTTGCACATGCTCACGGTGATTACCATTTTGTTGAGCATCATCAATTATGTGCACACCTCTAGGATTATTTACCGGTTGGTTCGAGAGTTTTCCTTCCTCTCTCCTATTCACAGTATTGACTATTTGTCCCATTTGGGCCTCAAGCTTTTGGATTGACTGAGTGTGAGAGTGTATCAACTGGGTGTTGACTTTTAATAATTGAGTGTTAGCCTCTAACCCTTGAAGAGTGGTCAACACTTTCTCCTCAAAAATTTGATTTCTTGGAGGAGGAGTAGGGTGTTGAACCTGATGTGGCTAAAGAGGATGATAATTGGACTAGTTTGGAAATGGCCAAACATTCAATCTTGGCGGTTGAGAAAAGGAGTTGGTTGGAACTTGTGGTTTCCATGAGAAATTGAGATGATTTCTCCAACCCGGGTTGTATGTATTCGAATATGGATTACTACCCAGTCTTGAATACATGACATTCACATGTTCCTGAACAAACTCAAGGAATTGGGCTACTGATGGGTAGTCACGAACAAGATGGGTAGGACTTGATCACAATTCACAAAGCAGACACCTCATTAGATGATGAAGGTTGGGGTGGTGGTGGTGTGCGAATCTGTCCTGTAGACATTAGCTAATCTAGCTTTCGGGACAATGCATCGACTTTATTAGAGACATCTACATGACTATTTACCTCGTAAATGCCTCTCTGTTGAGAGGTGGTAATTGTTTGCCTTTCGGAACAACTCAAGGTGGCATGTTGCATGAAGTTTTCACTTAGGTTCTCTAAGAGTTCCCAAGCTTCATTCTTGCTCTTGAGCATGAATGTTTCACCACAAGAGGCATTGATCATTTGAAGATTGTTATTAATCAATCCGTCATAGAAACATTGAATGAGTTTCCATTTTAGTGCTTGGTGATGCGGAAACTTACGAATGGGGTCCTTCAACCTTTTCTCAAAGAATTGTTCACCATCAAGTTGAGAAAAGCTTGTGATGGTTCGCCTAATCTAATTAGTCTTATCTATGGGAAAATACTTTTTCAGAAATTCCTGTTGCATCTGAACCAAAGTTGTAATAATGTTGGCCTCCAAAGAATTAAGCTAACCTTTGGCTTTGTCTTTGAGAGAAAAAGGGAAGAGGCACAACCTAATGCAACTTGAAGGTGGTGTAGATTTCTACGAATTCATTTAAGTGCTTGTAGGGATACTCATTATTAAGTCCATAATAGAATGAAATATTTGGATAATGCTGGACTTAATTTCGTAGTGAGCTGCCGCTATGTCTGTTAATCGGATGCATGAAGGTGACGTGTATGTGGTCGGACTAAAATAATCCTTAAGAGTTTTGGGAAAGACTTTGTCTACTTCTTCCATTGTGAAGTATGGAAGTCTCTTGTCATTAATAGAGGTTCTAAAGGACGCTATAATTAATCTAAGAGTCTTTCCTAATTCTAAATCAATGGGATTCAAATCAGGAATACAAGACCGACGATCGTGCATACACCCTAAAAAGAAAACTTCTAAGTTTGACAGATACTAATTCTATACTATAAAAAAATTTACTTGCAATAAGTAAAAATGTGGAGTGCTTGATTGCTGTGAGGTTTGTAGCCAAATTTTGCTATTTCTGAAGCACTTCATGTAATCTTCAGCCACACAACCTCACTTCGTTTATGAATTATTACCTTCAAAACAAAGATAATTCAAAGGTAAGCCAAATATACTCTTTGATTATTAAAAACATTTCAAAAATAATTTTTTTTTAATCTTTAAATTTAAGCAATGTAACTGTACCAGTAGTCCCTGGCAACGACGCTAAAAATTGCTCGATAAAGATCTTTACCTCATAAAAGCACTAATTTCAGAGAATAGTGACAGGTATTGAGGGTGTCGAACCACGAAGATCACGATGGTTATTTTTCTTAATGGTAAAGATTGATTTTGATTTAACGGTGAACACAAAGGCTTTGATTTGTATTTAAAAATCTTAAAATTATTCTAAATACCAAAAACAGATAAAAGTGATGCGAAATCAAGAGAAAGAGATTAGGGCATCGAATCTACCACTAGCCTCCTAACAATGGTATATTGTATTTAATCGAGGTAAAATTATTTGCACTCGATTATGATTAATTGAGATTACAAGTCTCAATTGAAATCAACAAGAAGGTCAAGTTATTAAATCTTAGTTAAGCATAACCTATCTTTGGTTAGCACGAATCGTCCACACTAAATTAATTAACTTAGGGTTGTGACCCAATTCGTCTTTCCTAGGCATAGATCATCCTAATAGTTAATGTATGATAAATTCCATTGCATAAACATTCATACATAAAATCACATAATTTAAATATGAATGAAATTTCAATCGAAAAGAATATAATTCCTAAGATAAGAAAGAACTTTATTAAGATAAAAAATAAACATTAAAATTGATTGCCAAAGCAATCCTCAAGTCATTCAATCATCGTTTACAAATAATAAAACCCTAAAACAAAACAATTAAACCATAGTTGCTTGGCTAGGGTTTCATCGAAACCCTAGATGAGAGCTTAGTTGATCATGGGAGAAGGAGTAGCTACCATAGATGGTGAAGATTTCATGCTCCAATACCTTCCAAAACTCTTCTCCAGACTCTTTCTCTAATAAAAAACGTCCCTGGAACTTATGAACTCATTTCCTTTTATAAGGTAGCTAGTAACGTTTCAAAAGGAAAAAATCTGGAAAATAAAACAGCGATTTTCGGGTCGGGCAGTGGTTACTTGCGCTCTGGCGGTTTGTGGCAGTGCACTTTTTCTTCATTTCTTGATTGATTTCTCCGGTTATTTCATCGCCTGGACTCTTCTAAGTCCTTAAAAACTCTCATAACTTGAGAATTATGGTATTTTATCCCATTGATCCTGAAAACAATGAAAACATCTAATTGTTAATAAAAACTATAAGAATTAAATCCTAAAAAGCTAACAAGTGCACTTTTGGGTGCCTAAATGTGCAACATTAGGCATCGATCATGGAGCTCTGCGTCATGGTGGAAAAATAAAGCTCCCTTTTTTGTGTAAAGCTGTGGTAATCTTATAATTATGAGAGATAAAGTGCTTTGCAAAATAACTATGGTTTCTCTCCATAATTACAAAAGTGCTATTGCGTTACACTAAAAGGAGGAGCTCCACTTTTCCGCCATGAAGCAAAGCTCAGCCTAAAAATTACACTCATATGGCCTGTTCTTTTGCTGAGACTTATAAAGTCCAGCACTTTGCATGTTTTGTTATTTGACAATATGCATTTTTCTTTTGAGAACTAAATGCATTGTGGTTTTCATCTCTTGTGTTATACAATTCCAATGAGACATTTCAAATGCAACAAAATGAATGACTTAAAATCTCATAAAAATGATAAGAATTGAAATCTCATTATCGTAAGAATAAGTTTTGTTAGAAAGCTCGACAAAGTGACTCAAATTTCGTAACAACCACTGTGAAAGTGCAAAGTGCCAGAGTCCGTCTATGGGTACTCCCAAATATACTCCTTCATCTTAACCGTTTAGAACCAACCATTAAGGGCCAGGATTTGAGTTGACTTTTTTTTGTCTTTTTAATGCTACATCAGTTCTAATCCTAATCGTTTAATAAGTGAGATAAACGGTTAGGATTTGGGAGTATATATGGGAGTACACTTTGGGAGTATCCCTCGACTAATTCAACTTTATAAGTCTCCGCAAAAGCATGGACTAGGAAATAACTTCAAAGAACCCCTCTCAAAAAAAGAAAAATAGAGAAAAAAAAAAACCATTCGGATGGCCGGCAATTCCATTTTGGGCCGGCTTGGACTACAACCACAAAACTGTGGACTGGGTTTGGGCTTGAAATAAGGCCATACATATGATCTTGAGAGAGAGAGTCCCATTTGGAATGGGTCTTACTTTTATTAGGTGGGATGACTCATTATGAGATTTCACAAACACTTTGATCAAACTTTCTCTGACAAGAATTCCCACAAAGTAAAATAAAGAAATCCTAGTTTCTTTCTTATGACCAATTCAATCTTATAATAAAGAAATCCCAGGTAGTCAACAGTCAAAAAAACCCTTTAATTAGCAAATAATATAAAAACCAGGTTAAATCAATACCTTCATCTCCATTAAATTCTTCATATTTCAATTCCCTCAGCAAGATGAGGCTTCTAAGTATGGTTTTTGCAATTATAGCTATTGTTCTTCTCCTAAGTGTTCATCCAAACAAAGCTACAAGAGTCTTGGATGAAGAAGAAGAAGAGTGGACGAAGAGAGGTGATCTTGTGTTGCAGTCTCTTCAGAAGGATCCTGTCCCTCCTTCTGGACCTTCTGGCTGCACTAACATCCCTGGAAGCGGCGGAGCCAGCTGCACAATCAACGAAATGAACATTGCCGGCGATGTTTTGGCTCATGGTAGTGCTTACCCGCGTCTCATCACACCATTTGGTGTGGCTACTAATCAGAAATGAAGCTCACCATTGATGACCTTGGATGTTCTTTGAATTAGTTGAAACATGAAGCTCTTGGACTTCGACTTGCCTGACGAATTCGAAAAAAATAAAATCACATCGAATTAGTGTTACAAACATCAGTTGTTTTCTTCATTTGGATTTTGGGGTCATTGTGCATTTTGTATTTTGAACATATAGCATTTGATTCATTTCTACTAGCAAATGAAAAAAAAAAAAAAACTAGCAAATATAAATAGTTTCTACCTATCTAAATAAACTGTCATTAGGGAAATTTAAAGAGACATATAACAGTAGAATGTGATGACTCATGGTGATAAGCATGATAAAACCCGAATTTGCGACTGTAAAGGCGTTACATGGCAACATGTGATCATATTTTCTATCGCAAATTGCTATGTAACAACGGGAATCAGATAATCCTAACCATCAAATTGATTGTTACCATAAAAGTGTAAACACGGTATCATGCTATCAGATCTTTATAGTGAACTGCGTGGTTATTTGTATCAGATAATCCTAACATCTAAACAAATTATTAATTGTCGAGAAGTGACTAGCGGACTGGAAAGCTAGGTATGCAAATACAAATTTCTATCGGACCACATGGTGAGGTGAAAATCTGATACCCATATAGTCAATTACCTCTTAGTTGATTTTAATTAACCCATTTCTATAACTAGTATTGCAAACCAACCAAAGATGATGAAAATTATTTCTGTCACGTGCGACATTCTGATTGGATGGTCAGCTAACATGCTTCATTTCTTTATTTTCCTAAGTTGTTCGGCCATATGTATGATTTGGGGTTCATATAGTGTGATTGTGTGAATGTGTTATGGACCTCAAATCCATTGTATAGGCTCTCTACTGTCTCTAATTTGTGTTGGTGGATATTGAGTCCGAAGCTGGCTTATCTGGTTTAAACTACTTCCGTAATGAAATTGAGATGGCAGATTCGAAAAGAGAGAATTCTGGTTTCCACTTTGGCAGATATTTTTTCTTTGACTAGAGCTGGTCATATCTGATAAGTTAAACTATTCCTCTAAGATTAGCAACACGAATTGTCTCGCCGTATGAAGGAAGGCAATTTTTAGAGCGGTTAGATTACCACATGGCATGATCTTAGAAAGCTGGGCTCCTATTAGGGTTAAAATTATTCAAAATAAAATAAATTAAACTTTGAGAAGATGTCCACCTCATCCATCAGAATGGAACACAAAGAAACTAATTAACAGGAATTGTTGCAGGTTAGTACAATAATAATTGCATAGGTAACTACATAAATATTAAATTAAATAATATATGCTAATTAATAGAATCACGCAAGTTTAGAGGCACTATAATAGTCTTTCTTGAAGATAATTATGCCTTCCACGATTCAATTCAGCTCGGATATCTCCGCGATTCAATTCAGGTCGGATTCATCTAGTTTATCCCTACAAGCTTGCACTGCTGACAAAATTTCAGTTCCTAATATCCCGATTTCTTGTAGTATTTGTACCCATCCTTATTTAGAATTCCCAAATTAAGTATTAAAAACTTAGTCCCACACCAATAAAATTGATTTAATTAAATAAACACTTGATTAAATCTAATGTAATTTTATTTCGGAATTACATAAATTAAGTGCAAATGATTTTCCTTGGTGCATAATTCAAAATAAAGTTACATCTCCCAAAATTCTGAATTTAATCAAGAATTTAAGAGCAGTGAGTCTGCTTCATATCTTACCCCCATGTTCTCGTGTCCCTTTTAACACTCTTTAACCTTGGTTAAGCTTACTATATTAAAGTTAAGATTTTGTCTTTTTTTTTGAAAACCCAAGGTTGGATTGCTTAACCCTAAGGGTGAGTGAATCTTAACCACAATTGATGAGTATTAAGAAGTGGGGCATTGGCCACTGAGGATCGGCCCTTTCGTTAATGTAAACCACATGTACGTTTAAGCATTTTTCATAATTTAATTCTTCAACTAAACCATTTTAAATCTAATTAAATTGATTAAGTCAATTTATAAGTATTAAAATAACATTGTTGCTAACAGACATAGAAGACTATTCCAAGATATGATATAAAATTATAATGGGTGGATATAGATTGTATATCATACGAGTTTCTTATTTACAATCTATATGTCACTGACTAAACTTACAAATAAAAGAATAAAAGGAAGCAAGATAGTCTCGAGACCACGCTTCAAAACTCCCCTACAACAAGAATTAGGTATTAAACCAAATAAAGAAGGGACTATTTTGAAAAATCTAATTTTTGAAGCTAAGGATTAAAGTATAATATTAATAAAATAATGCACTTTATTTTAAATACCTAAAATTAACTCAAACACAACAGGAATCCAATTAAAGACTCATCCCAAAGTCACGATAATCCACTAAAGATGTCACTTTACTTTACATTTACATTTATAAATAGAATAGATATTTTCCATCACAAAGAAGTACTCATAAGGGAGAGATTGAGAAAATGATTTGAAGCCAAAAGACTGAACATCTTAATGTTAAAATTTCACATAAAAGGCTGAGTTCTAATCGAAGTTTGAAGCCCAACATTCTCATCAACTTTTCCAAACCCGATTTTGAAATTTGATTACACAACATAAAAAATCTTGCAATGTAATAAAAAATCACACAACACAAAGGGAGAGACAATGAATTTCCCATCTCAGATCTTGAAGCTTGTTCAGATCTCACATGACACAAAGGGAGACACAAAAATAAACAAGTACATAGAAGCTCTGGAGATCTCTAACAATACATGAATCAAAAGCCCTAGAGATATAACTTAAAGAGTTAGCAATAAGTCGTTTGACATCACTCTTGGGGAACAATTTCCTATTCCTCAGAAATTGAAATCCAAGAATGGTGTTTGGCTATGGTAGAATTCGAAATAATTCCGAGAAATGTTTTTATTTTGTAGTAAGAATCGAGGAGTAAATTTTTTTCAAATTTCAAAACTATTTCTTAAAGAAGAATAAAAATACGAGCTCTCTCATACAAATTATTTATTAATTTATTTCATCCAAACATGGTCTTGTTATTTTTGTTCTTAAACAAATCCTGACTTGCTGTTGTCAATCGGGTTTTCCACATAGAATTGATCTTAAGAACACATCCTTAAGAAGAACAATTCTTTTTTAGAACAAGAGAATCACTAGAATTGATGCCAAAAAGTCCCTTAAAAGTCTTTTGAAGATCTCCATCAGGCACACAAGCCTTAGAGATTCAAGTTCAAAAGTTTCTTTGCAACTTCTTCTATGACTTTTTTGGTGCAAAATTTGACCCGTGAAACATGCTTAGCTAATTCATCCCTTAGGTCACATATACAAAAAGAAAATACTCATAGTTTTTTTCTTCTTTTAAAATAAAATTCTACATTTTGTACCTACACCCACAAAACCAATAAAATTGACAATTCTTATTGGTGTAGTATGAATAGTAGGCCCCTCAATTAATATATATATATATAATTTTTAGTGTACTTGGCCCCCAATTTTTTTTGTCCTATATAATATAGTGGCCCCCCAATTTTTTTTGTCACATATATAGTGGGCCCTCCAAGGGAGTCTCCTTATGCCCTTGAGGTTGCCACATGTCTCTATTGACACCTCTTAACTATGGTTAAAATTCCTCCAATCTCAGGGTTCACCTATTTATTCTTGGTTTTTAGAAAAAAATATTTAAATAATTTTAACCTTAGGAGTTAGTGAATTTTAAACTAGGATTCAAAAAGAAATTTGATATTTTTTGGGTGAATCTTAAACACAATTAAGGGGTATTAATAGGGACACGTGGCGACCTCAAAGGCATTATTGGGAAAAAAAAATTCTCAAAATAAAAAAACTATCAAATTTTTTTTTTTCTTGGGGGCTATGCCCCCGAGACCCCAAATTCCATACCCTCAAATCAAAATTTATTTTATACATGTATTTTAGCCCCCCCTAGGAAAAATTCCTGGTTCTGCCCTTGATCTTGGGGCCGGTGGCCTCACCTTGCAACATTTAACCAAAAAAACAAAAGGATGTCCAAAATTGCGACGATACGTATTTCCGTTGCTAATAGTTTTACTGATTGATACCATATTTTACAGGTTATGTTTGTCGTTAATAGTCCTTTTTTCTTTTATGCTATGTTTGGTTGCCGAGAAAATAGGTGAAAACATGGAAAAGAAAAAAAAATTCAGATTTTTAACACAATTTTTAATTATGTTTTGTCTAATTTTCTTTTCTTTTCCATGTTTTCATTTATTTTCTCGACAACCAAACATAGGGTTAGTGTAGACCGAAGAGAAACGTGGATGATAACACAGATCGGACAGCCAGAAGAGATAGGCCAACAAGCATTCTAGTGGATAGATCAGACTCAGCTGTAGCAGATAATCAGACACCATGGATCCATGGTGTTGTAGATGATCGAATGGCTCGGATACCATGTGAACTCAGAGAACAAGGGTTTGATTTGAATATAAAAGCTAATAATTTCATTGAAGGGTTTAACCTTTTTTTTTTTGGTTCATTGGAGGTCACATGGACCTATGGGCTACACAATGAGGGGTAGCCCTCCCTGTGCATCCGTCTTCCTTTAACTATGGTTAAGCTTAATAAAATTAAGGTTAATATTTTTTTTCTTCTGAAAATCAAGATTAACCTTAGGGTTTAGTGAATCTTAACCACAGTTAGTGGTTGTTAAAAG
The DNA here is from genome assembly GCA_015143295.1 of Tetracentron sinense. Lineage (NCBI taxonomy): Eukaryota > Viridiplantae > Streptophyta > Magnoliopsida > Trochodendrales > Trochodendraceae > Tetracentron > Tetracentron sinense. Next base: position 29,692,345 of record CM026566.1, read on the forward strand.
GGATACATGACAGCTAATAGATCCTCTTTTAACTGTGGTTAAGCTTAATGTGATTAAGCTTAATCAACTTAAGGTTAACATTTTTTTCTAAAATTCAAGGTTAGATGGATGAACCTTAGGGGTGAGCGAATCTTAACCAAAGTTAGTAAGTGTTATAAAGGGACACATGACGACTGCAGAGGCCCGCATATTATGCCAAAAAGAATAATTTTCTTTATGTATAAAATAATTTTCCTTAATTTTATTTAAATGATAGCTCTGCTGGACCCATTGCCCAAAAAAAAAAAAAAAAATTTAGGGAGCTACGCCCCCATTAATCTTCTAAATACATGTAATTTGGCTCCTCCAAGAAAAAATTCCTGACTCCACCGTCCATAGTGTGCACCACACTAAGCTTAAGCCCTCACGTGTCTATCTCTCTCCATATACACCCCCACCCCACCCCACCCCACCCCATCTCTCCTTTTTCTCTCTCCACGTAAGCCAACTCCCGACCACCACCACTTACTCTCTCACCATCTCTCATCCCATAACCTTAACTTTCCCATTATCCATATCCCTATTAATTTATTTGTTCATAATTTCTACAATTTTTTATTTCCTATAACATCAATATTGATTTATTTCCAAAATACCCCTATGATCTATATATCTTTTATATTATAAAAGAGGGCAATCAGTTCCCATAATTCCTATATTAGATTTATTTTTTCACAAAATATTCTTATTAATTTATTTTCTATAACACCATTTCTTACAAAATTTTATTTGTCAAAATATCTTATTAACTAATTTTTAATATTAAATTTGCACGTGCAAGGCACTTGTACAACCAACTAAGTATTCAAAGAGATAATAATCATGGTTTTTTTTCTTTTAAAAGAAAATTACATAGGTTTGTTACTACACCCACAAAATCAATAGAATTGACAATTCATTACACTTTTCTTGTTTCCCACTTAAAATTTGTGTTGACATTTCTTATTTCTTGCCCAAATGTATGCAATTATATCAGGCGATCGAAGAGATACAAGTTTGAACCATGGTTTGAAATTTCGTTGGGATTTCGCGAAATTTATTTTTAAATAGTTTTTTTTAATTAAAATTCGATATATTTTGATATTTTTGAAAGTTTGTAAAATTTTTAAAATTTATATATGTATTTTAAGTATAAAATAATAATATTTATATAAATATATTAAACGTCAAACTATCATTAAATATACACAATAAAATGTTAATAAATTAAGGACCGAAATCCCGCTGAGATCGCCAAAATTTTCTGGATATCGATTTGGGTTGAAGGACTGGAATTACCGATAATTTCAGGATTTCAAACCTTGGTTTGAAGTTTGAACAAGGCTAGGATAGAATGGGAAATAGCACCTCTGTATTCTTTTCGGGGGCGACTTTTTGACTTGATTGGCCCAAGCCTGGATCCCGACATGGCATCTTCGTTTGCACCTCCATTCTATGCAATAAGTAACCAAAAAAATAAAAGGACGTTCGGAATTGCAATGTCACGTATTTTTGTCGCTAATTGTTTTAATGTTCTGTCGCTAATAGTCCTAGTTCTTGCAGTCCCTATGATCACAAATTTTGATGAGCACGAAATAAAATGGACGGATGGCAACCAGAGAGAAACGTGGATGCTAACACATATAGGACAGTTAGAAGAGATAGGTCAGCAAACATTCTAGTGGATAGATAAAAAAAAAAAACTCAACTGTAGCAAGTGATCAGATACCACGGATCCGTGGTGTTATATATGATCGAATGGCTCGGATACTCTGTGAATGGTTTAACCTTTATTTATACGAATATGAACAATACAGACATATAAGAAAATGGAAAGTAGAATACAATAAATCTATAGTTTCATAATACAATACCATATGATAAAAGCAAGAGAAGTTGGTGTCAACCAACAATTCATCTTCCCAAAAATACCCTCATTAAAATTTAGTTTTTCATCTTAACCACAAAAAGTTTGATACCAAAAATACTTCTCATGATTATTTTTATTCCAAACACATCTCCTAACAAAATTTTGATACCAGAAATATCCCTCATGATTCCATGATCATTATTATTCCAAACACGTCCCTAACAAGATTTAGATACAAAAATATCTCTCATGATTTCTTTATTCTCAACATGTCCTTAACGAATACTCGCATGTTTTTTTTTATTCTCAACATGTCCGATAATAAGAATTTCATAACCAAAAACACCCTCATTATTTTTTTATTCCCAAAAATTTGATACCCAAAATATCTCTAATTAATTTAATATAATTGATATCGAAAATACCCCCTTAATCATTGTACGTGCCTTGCTCTTGCGCAATCAACTAGTCATAATACAAAAGATCCCTTTTTTTTTGGAGACTCGGGGTGTCCCTATATTCTTGTGATCTTATGCGGAGTTAGATGACCTAGAAATTGAATAAACTTGACGTATATAAAAAAGAAGAACAAAGAAGAAGAAGAGAAAAAACAAGGCAACCTAACCAAGCTTTTAACCAAGTAATCAGGTCTCTTGCCTCAGTTAGCAATGAGTGTTCGCGTCAAATAGTGCAAAATAGTTTTGGAATGGATAAAAGCCAGTGTGTGTCTAGTTTAAGTCCATAGCCTATTTGACTCGAGTTAATAAGCCCTTAGGGGTGATTTAACACCTAGTGCCCTAAAGTCTTCTTGTTTAGGAGTCACTGGCCTAACACTTGTTACGTGGGTTGTCTAGAAAACTTAATGGACTTAACCATTACACAATACATACACATAAATTTTTGTTTAAATCTAATGATTGATAAGTTAAATGCTTTTGATTGTTTAAATTGATAGGAAGTCTGATGGCAAGTGGGTAAACAAATTAATTGTTAGGAGGTTAGGTTGAGATTACATATTCAATTGTTATTTCATACTAAACATCAAAGGATACTAATGACTAATCTTTGAATAAACTTAAATGTTCAGAATTGGGTAAAACTATGTGACATTGAGAATGTGGAGAGTTAAAAATTTAAACTTATTAATAATTTTCAAATTATCTTGTATGTGTTGTAATTTTGAGAATTTAGAACATGTATCAGTCATTATTTTGAAAATTGCATGTCCTACTTGAACATAATTGCAAGATTACATATTAGTGTTGATGTTTGTGGGTATCATCTCTCGTAAATCCTCGATCGCGAGACTCAACTCGTCCACTAGGACCACCTAAGGATTTAAAAGAATTATTACATATGCTAAATGCAATCGGGGATCCCATGAAAGGGGATGTAGTTTAGTTTAGTTTGTTTTTAATTTTATTTTTCATTGTTCGAGGACTAGCAATGTCTAAGTTTGAGGTTGTGATTAATGCTACTTGTTACACATTTACACACCTCAAACTATACTTGTTAATTCTTTAAAGCTCATTTTGAAGCTATTTTACTCTACTTGATTGTTTTCCGGATCGAATGAAGAAAATAGCATAATTCTCTAGGGATAAGTGCTTTGGAAGACTTAGAAGAAGCCAAGATCGAAGAAAGAAGAAAAAAAAGAAGTAAATGATCAAAATCTGTAACCAGCGATCGATTGGCCAAGGAGTGGCCGATCGATTGGTCAACTAGTGATTGATCGGCCACTCCTTGGTGGATTGATTGGTGGGCGGCGTTTTGTTTTGTTTTTAGATCCGTGAAGTCTTCTTGTTGGACCAAAGTTGAAATTGCCTACATATATGAAAGCTTTGGGCTATTCCTAAGGTTCCCAGACTCGTTCTGAAATTGTTTGAGGTGATTTTAATTGGTGGTAGAGTCGGAAGAAGAGCTTTAGAAGGTCTTGGGGCATGAGATCTTCATCATCTATGGTGGTTACTCCTTTCCTCATGACCAACTAAACTGTTATCTAGAGTTTCGATGAAACCCTAGCCAAGTAACTATGGTTTAGTTGATTTTTTTTAGAATTTTATTATTTGTAAGCGATGATTACGTGACTTGAAGATTGCTTTGGCAATTGATTATAAAGTTTATTTTCGATCTTAATAAAGTTTTTCCTTGTCTTAGGAATTATCTTCTTGTCGATTAAAATTCTATTCATATTTAATTTCTATGATTTTATGTATGAATGTTTATGCAATGAAATTTATCATACAAGTAGTTAAATAATAGGATGATCTGTGCCTAGGAAAGACGAATTGTGCCAAAACCTTAGGTTAATTAATTTAGTATGGACGATTCGTGCCAACCAAAGATAGGTCATGCATAAGATTTAATTACTTGACCTTCTTGAGGATATTGATTGAGATTTGCAGTCTCAATTAATCGTAATTGAATACAAGTAATTCTACCCTGATTAAATACATTATACCATGGTTATACGGTAGTAGTAGATTTGATGCCCTAGATTTATTTCTCTTGACTTCCACATCACTTTTATTTGTTTTCGGTATTTAGAATAAATTTAAGATTTGTAAATACAAACAAAAACCTTTATGTTCATCATTAAATCAAAATCAATCTTTACAATTAAGCAACATAATCAACACAGTCTTCGTGGTTCGACACTCTCATTACTTGTCACTAGTCTCCAGAATTAGTGCTCTTACGAAGTAACGATCTTAATCGATCAAAATCTCTAACAATACATGAATTGAAAGCCCTAGATATCTAAGTTTAAGAGTTAGCTAGCACATAAGCCATTTGACATTACTCTTGGGGAACAATTCTCTATTCCTCGGGACTAGAAATCCAAGAATGGTTTTTGACAAGCATAGAACTAGGAATAATTCTGAGAAATGTTTCATTTTGGCGTAAGAAACTAGGAGTAAATTTTTTTTTCACTTTTCAGAAGTATTTCTAAAGAAGAGTAAAAATCAAGGCTCTCTCATATGTATTATTTATTAATTTATTTGTTCCATCCAAACGTGGTCCGGTTATTAGACCTGGGCTTGACCATTGGGTTATTGTTACGACTCAAATCCAACTTTTCGACTTGATTCACCCAGGCCTGGATTCCCACCTGGCATCTTGGTTTGCACCTCCAGCTTGAGGATTCTGGTGGGACCCATTAAGTAACCAAAAACACAAGGTTGTTTATATTAATTTTAAATAAAAAAACAAAATAAAAGTGATAGGTCCCATAAAAAAAATTGGGGATATGTACCGTATAGTCAGCCTAAATAAAAAATATCATTTAAAAGGGCATGGTTCCAAAAGTTTTACCAAATAATGTATGTGTTCCAATATTACCCTTATTATTGTTTGGGTTTTATATGTATAGCTAAGGGTAAATATGTCCAAAACATGCCCTTTTAAATAATAAAAATGCAAAACATGCCCTTTTAAATAATAAAAATGCAAAACATGGACATTATTGCATTGCTTTAAAAAAAGAAGACGTCAAGAATTGCTTAGAGGGCACATATTCACGTTGCTAATAGTTGTCTTGGATTGTCTTTGGCAAAGCCAGAAAAGCTTCCTCTGACAATCACAAATCAGCCAACAAGTGGTGGAGAAGTCAAAATCATGGGGCCCATTATTTTGTCTTCTTCACACACAATGAGACATGTGACGATAAGTGTGTGAGAAAAAAAGGGAGAGATATCAAGTGAGAAGAAATCAAAATCATGGGGAGAAAATGAAATGACTTCTCCCCTCTTTATCACCACATGTTGCCTATCATGTGATTGCCCGAGACTTCAATAGAGACAATCCGAGGCCTTTACCTAGTAATCCTTATTCTTGTAGTCCCTATACTCACAAATTTTGATTATCACGAAATAAAATGGAAGAATGGCAACCGGAGAGAAACGTGGATGCTAACACATATGGGACAGTCAGAATACCACAAATCCGTGTTGTTGTAGATGATGGAATGGCTGGGATACCCTGTGAAGGGTTTAGCCTTTATTTATACAATATACGGACAATACAAACATAGAAGAAGAAAAACGGAAAGTAGAATACAATAGATCTATAGTTTCATAATACAAAAGATCCTATTCACAATCAGGAGGCCGAGGGAGGATGAGTGAGCACCGAGAAGCACCAGAGGGTGGCACCGGAGCCTTCTGGAGGGACCCAAACACAAGACCCATCTCCTTCAGCCTTCGCTCTCCTCCCAAAGGCCTCATCGCTGCAACTTGAACAAGGAGAATGGCTACAATGCAGAGTACTGCAAAGAGGGTTTTTGCATGAAAACCCATATTTGTGAAGAAATGAATGGGTTCTTGTGTTAAAGCACAGGAGATTGGAAGCTGAAAAAGCTTTGAGATGGTGATGAGAATGTATGGGGGAGTTTTACATATATATAGCTTTGGTTTTCCTCTTCATATTCTATACGTTGACTTGGCCTTGCTAGCTAGGAACCCTACTTAGTGTATTCTTGCTGTAGGAGTCTATTATTAGGAAGCCTATTTTTGTTTTGTTTTTCAGTGGTTTAAGGAGTGTTTTTAAATTAGTTGAATCCTAATTTGGATAAGAGTTTTTATCTATTTAAGGATGATTGTAATTGATATTTGGGTATTGAATAAAATTAGGGTATTTTGAGTTTGTCAAATAGGAACTCAGGTCTAATCCTGCTAAAATCGGTTAAAGATTTTGATTTAAATGTCAAAAATACCCCTAGTCACCATAGACTAAAGGGTCTTGGTCCTAACACGTATAACACTCTAATAGGAAATAACTTAAAAGCACCTTTTTTTTTTCTCTCTCTAAAAGAAATGCAATGGCCAGCAAATCCATTTTGGGCCGGCTTGGACTGCAACCACAAAACTGTGGACTGGGTTTGGGCCTGAAATAAGGCCATACATATGATCTCGGCCTATGCTTGAGAGAGAGAGAAGACAGTCTCCATTTGGAATGGGTCGTACTTTTACTAGGTGGGATGATTTCACAAACACTTTGTTCAAACTTTCTCAGACAAGAATCCCCACAAAGTATGGTTTTAATTTGCAATTATATCTATTGTTCTTCTCCTAAGTGTTCATCCACACAAAGCTACAGGAGTCTTGGATGAAGAAGAAGAAGAGTGGATGAAGAGAGGTGATCTTGTGTTGCAGTCTCTTCAGAAGGGTTGTCCCTCCTTCTGGACCTTTTGGCTCTACTTACATCCCTGGAACCGGCGAAGACAGCTCCAATGTCAACGAAATGAGCATCGCCGGCGATGCTTTGGCTCATGGTAGTGCTTACCCGCGTCTAATCGCACAATTTGGTGTGGCTACTAATCAGAAATGAAGCTCACCATTCATGACCTTGGATGTTCTTTGAAAGTCGAAACATGAAGCTCTTGGGTATCGACTCACCTGCTGAATTTGTAAAAAAAAAATCAAATCAAATCAAATAACATGTCCTTAACAAGTGTCACAAACATCAGTTTTGATTCCTTTTCTTCATTTGGATTTTTGGGGTCACTGAGGATTTTGTACATTCATGTATTGTTTTTGAACATATAGCATTTGATACATTCCTACTAGCAAAAAAAAAAGAAAAAGCAAATATAAATAGTTTCTACCTTTCTAAATAAACTGTCATTAGGGAAATTTAAAGAGAAATATATAAAAGTATACTGTGATGACCCATGGTGATAAGTATGATAAAACCCGTATTTGCTACCGTAAAGGCATAACATGACATGATCATGTGATCATATTTTCGATCGCGAATTGCTATGTAACAGTGTGACTTCGATAATCATAACCATATAAACTTGTGAAAATACAAAGATGGATTCTCACTCTCTTAATATTTTAGATGAGAGGTAACTTTCATATATATAAAGGATTACATTAATTACAATCGAGAGAATCCCTTGATTAAGGAAACTTCCTAAAAGAATCATGGGATAAGAGGTAACTGTACAAAATTCTTCATTAGAAAGATTTGAAGAAATCTTTTCTAACTAAATATGGTTTTGCATGAGTTGTACACAGCAATGTATGAGGTGTGCATAACCGTGTATGATTGGAAGGCTCTTTCTCATCCTTAGCCATTTGATTAGAATCAACCTTGGCTGTTGAAGGATTACGATTGTTATTAAACCATCCAATTGAATACTACCATAAAAGCGCAAACACAGTATCATGCTATTAGATCTTTATAGCGAATTGCTTGGCAATTTGAATCAGACAATCCTAACCATCTAAAGAAATTATTAATTGTTGAGAAGTGATTAGCGGACTGTAAGGTCAGTTAGGTAGCCGAATACAAATTTCTATCGGACCACGTGGTGAGGAGAAAATCTGATACCCATGTAGTCAGTCACCTCTAAGTTGCTTTTTAACCCATTTTTACCGTTAGTATTGCAAACCAACTAAAGATGATGAAAATTATCTCAGTTCTGCCACGTGCGATATTCTGATTGGACGGTCAGCTTGCAAACTTTCTTTCTTTTCTTTTTCCGAAGTTAATCGGCACCATTTGTATGATTTGGGCTTTGAGGCTCATATAGTGTGAATGTGTTATGGACCTCAAATCCATTGTATAGGCTCTCTACTCTCTGTAATTTTTGTAATTTGTGTTGGTGGATATTGAATCAGATGATGGCTTATATGGTTTAAACTACTTCCGTAATGAAATTGAGATGGCCGGTTCGAAAAGGGAGAGTTCTGGTTTCAACTTTGACCATGCCACTTTCTATTGGCAGATATTTTTTCTTTGACTAGAGCGTCATTTCTGGTAAGCTTAACTATTCCACTAAGGTCAGCATCACGAACTGTCTTGCCACATGGCCTGATCTTAGAAAGTTGGGCTCCTATTAGGGTTAAAATTATACAAATTAAAATAAATTTTGACTTTGAGAAGAATGTCCACCTCATCCTTAATGGAACATAAATAAACTTAGCAGGAATTGTTTCAGGTTAGTACAATAATAATTGCATATGTAACTACATAAATATTAAATTAATTATATATGTTAATTAATAGAATCAGGCAAGCTTTTTTCTTGTAAGAGGTAATATAATAATTAACACACACGCAGACCTAAGGTAACTGCAAAGGTGCAATAAGTAAAGTCCAAGCAACCACTCCAAAAGGGCATGACTAATGGAGGGTTGATGGTCCCTATAAAGCTATTGCGAAGTCAATACCGAGTCGATGTGGGAGTAAGAGGGATAGTAACACTAACGCAAGTTTAGAGGCACTATAAGAGTTTTTCTTGAAGATAGTCTACGTCTTCCACGTGCAAGAACGTGCAAGAGATTAGAACTCTATCTTTGGGATTCAAGCTAAAAAATTTCCACGATTCAACTCAACTCATTCATCCGATCTATCCTTACAAGCTTGCACGGTTGGCAAAAGATGGTTGTACCCATCCTCATTTAGAATGCCCAATTAATTATTTAAAACTTAGTCCCACAACAATAAAATTGATTTAATTAAATGAACACTTATTTAATCTACTGTAGTTTTATTTCAGAATTACATAAAGTGCAAATGAATTTCCTAGTGCATAATTCAACATAAAATTACATCTATCAAAATTCTGAATTTAATCAATAATTTAATTCTTCCATTAATCCGATTAAATTGGTTAAGTCAATTTATAAGTATTAAAATCACATTGTAGCTCACAGATGAGATCCAATCACAGCCAATCGCAAATTGAACTCAGGGAGCCTTCAATCGCACCCACAACCAATCACAAAAAAAAGTAGGGACTATTTTGAAAATCTAATTTTTGAGGCTAAAGATTAACATATAACATTAATAAAATGATATAATTTTTTTTAATTCCTAAAATTAAATAAAAAAATCCAATTAAAGAGTCATCCCAAAGTCACTTTACTCTACGTTTATAAATAGAGTAATCTTTTCCATCAGAAAGAGGTCATAAGGGAGAGATAGAGAAAAAGATTTGAAGCCAAAAGACTAAACATCTTAATGTTAAAGTTTCACATATATAAAAGACTGAGTTCTAATCGATGTTTGAAGCCCCCAACATTCTCATCGACTTTTCCAAACCTGATTTTGAAAATTGATTACACAAGATAAAAGATCTCGCAATGTAATAAAAATCACTCAGCACAAAGGCAGAGACAATGAATCTCCGATCTCGAATCTCAAAGCTTATTCAGATCTCACATGATACAAAGGGAGAGACAAAAATAAACAAGTACATGATATATAGGAGCTCTGGAGATCTCTAACAATACATGAATTGAAGGTCCTGGATATCTAAGTTAAAGAGTTAGCTAGCACATAAGCCGTTTGACATTGGGGAACAATTCCCTATTCCTTGGGACTAAAAATCCAAGAATGGTGTTTGGCTAGTGTTGAATCGGGAATAATTCCGAGAAATGTTTCATTTTGGAGTACGAATTGGGGAGTCATTTATTTTTCACTTTTCAAGACTATTTCTAAAGAAGAATAAAAACATAGGCTCTCTCACACGAGTTATTTATTAATTTATTTGTTACATCCAAACGTGTTCTGGTTATTTCTTTTCTTTTGAACAAATCCTGGGTTGTGTGCAGCACAAAATTGATATTCAGATCACATCTTCTTCAAGAAGAACAAATTTTTTTCATAACAAGTGAATCACTAAAATTGATACAAACAGCCCCTTAAAAGTATCGATGATCTCTATCAGGCACATAAAAGCCTTAGAGAATCAAGTTCACTTAAAAGTACCGACGATCTCAATCAGGCACATAAAAGCCTTAGAGATTCAAGTTCAAAAGTTTCTTTGCAAGTTCTTGTATGACTTTTTTGGTGCTAACTTTGACCCACGAAACATGCTAATTCACCCCTTCGGTCACATATTCTAAAGAAAATAATCTTTTTTTTTCTTTTAAAAGAAAATACCATAGATTTGTAACAAATGTATGCGATTATATCAGGCAGAGAGAGACAAGTTTGAACAAGGGTTGGAAGGAATGAAAAATAGCACCTCTGTATTCTTTCCATGGGGGGCTATTGATGAAGCCTTATTTAGCCTATATTATATGATTATCCCAATTAGGGCTGTCTTTGGGCCTGGCTTGGCCAAGCCCGGCTCGACTTGAATGGATTTGATCGAGGCCCGAAACCCAACTTGGCCCAAAATGGAGCTTGAAAGTGCAGCACGAAGCTCGGCCCGAATTCAAAATCGTGGCTCGATGCTCGGCTTGGCCCGAATTGATTCAAGCTCGAGCCAGGCTTGGATTGGCTTAGCTCGAGCTTGGCTTGAATTATTTTTTTTAAAATAATAATATTATATATTTATATATAATGATTTATATAAATAATATATATATTTTTAATAATATTCGAACCGAGCCGAGTTCGGGCTGAACCGAACCTCAATCGAGCTGGACTTTGAGCCGGGCCGAGCCGCACAGGGATTGGCCTAAGCTCGACTTGATTGAGTTTTCGGGTTTTTATTTTAGGCTTAGCCTGTTCGAGCCTAAATTTCAGGCCAAACAAGGGCCGAGCCGAGCCGAGCCGAACCGCACCAATGGGCCGATCGGACTTTGTGCAGCCCTAATCCAAATAACTTAAATATTAGACCTGGGCTTGATCATTGGGTTATTGTTATGACTCAAATCCAACTTTTTGACTTGATTGCCCCCGAGGCCTGGATTCCCACCTGTTATCTTCGTTTGCACCTCCATCTTGAGGATTCTGGTGGAACCATCAAGTAACCAAAAAAAACAAAATAAAAGTGATAGGCTCCATAAAAAAAAAACAGTTTAAATATAAAACGGAGCTATCATGCGGAGCTCCCTTTTTACACTACATGGCTGCCATCTCTAAAAAATTTGTCATACTCTTTTGTCTTCTTGTTTTAAAATTAGGGGAGAGTCCGAAAGTGGACATAATATTGCTCAAAAACCAAAAGGACTTTCGGATTGCTGGGATGGCACGTATTCACGTCGCTAATAGTGTTAGTGACGTTTTATGTTCGTCGCTAATAATCCTTTTTCTTGTAGTTCCTATGCTCACAAATTCTGATTATCACGGTATAATATGGACGAATGGCAACCGAAGAGAAATGTAGATGATGAAATGATTGGGATACCCTGTGACTGGTTTAACCTTTATTTATGCATATACGGATGGCAATACAAACATAGAAGAAAAACGGAAAGTAGAACACAATAGATCTATAGTTTCATAATACAAAAGATCCTATTCACAATCAGGAGGCCGAGGGAGGATGAGTGAGCACCGAGAAGGACCAGAGGGTGGCACTGGAGCCTTCTGGAGGGACCCAAACACAAGACCCATCTCCTTCAGCCTTCGCTCTCCTCCCAAAGGCCTCATCGCCGCAACTTGAACAAGGAGAATGGCTACAATGCAGAGTACTGCAAAGAGGGTTTTTGCATGAAAACCCATATTTGTGAAGAAATGAATGGGTTCTTGTGTTAAAGCACAGGAGATTGGAAGCTGAAAAAGCTTTGAGATGGTGATGAGAATGTATGGGGAGGTTTACATATATATAGCTTTGGTTTTGCTGCTCATATTCTATACGTTGACTTGGCCTAGGAACCCTACTTAGCATATTCTTGTTGTAGGAGTCTTTTATTAGGATGCCTATTTTTGTTTTGTTTTTAGGAGTGTTGCTGAATCCTAATTTTGATAGGAGTTTTTATCTATTTAAGTATGATTGTAATTGAGTTTGGGTATTGAATAAAATTACGGTATTTTGAGTTTTGGCAAATAGGAACCTCAGGTCTAATCCGGCTAAAATCTGTTAAAGATTTTTGATTTTAATGCCAAAAATTCCCCTAGTCACCCTTAGACTAATGGGATGCCAAAAATACCTTTAATCTAATAATCTCCATAGACTAATGGGTCTTGTTCTTAACACGTATACATGTGTATCATTCAACAAATTGAAAAGGGAGATTGGATCACACAGTCAATTGTGATTGAATCCTCCTTGAAATCAACCGCATGCACACGTCAACACGTGTCCCTTTTTAACCCTTGTTAATTGTGGTTTAGATTCACTAATCCCTATATATTTTAGAATGAAATAGTGGGGCCCTCAATTTTTTTAAAATTTTTTTATTATACTTGCCCCCCTCAATTTTTTTTTATCATATATATAGTGGCCCTCCAATAGAGTCTGGTTATGCCCTTTAGGTCGCTACATGTCCCTATTGACACCCTTTAACTATGGTTAAAATTCACCTACTCCTAGGAGTTAGTGAATAACTAGGGTTTGAAAAAAAATGATATTTAAAAAAAAAAATCAAAGATAGGTGGGTGAATCTTAACCATAGTTAAGGGGTATCAATAGGGACACGTGACGACTTCAAGGACATTACCGGAAAAAAAATTCTCAAAATAAAAAAGAAGCGTGCTAGCCCTATTCTCGGTCAAACTCTACTCTCAACCTCCACCAGCTACCTATCCATCATCAAATCAGTAATGGTGGTTAAAGCATTATCTCTCATCAAGAAAGGACACGTGGTTGGTGGGGACTGAGAGTGGAGTTTGACAGAGAGTAGGGCTAGCATTCCTCAATAAAAAATTACCCAAAACAAAAATTTCTTGAGGGCTATGCCCTGAACCCCCAAGTTCCATACCCTCAAACCCTTTAGTTTTTTTATACGTGTATTTTAGGCCCCCCAATGAAAAATTCCTTGCTCCGCTCCTGATGGTTGGGTTCCGGTTGGTAAGGGTCATAGTTGCGTTTGAATGTAAGGGTTGGAGCCTAGTCCTAAGTTTGTCTTTTAGATTAATGGAGAGCCGGAGTGTAGTTTTCAGGTTTCTCAGATCCAAGGAAACATTCGGCAGACAATTTTTACTTGCAAATTCAATTTCAGAAACTCCAGCTCTCGGGATCATAGTTCCAGGTTAGTTCGTCCGTTTAGTCTGATTAAGGTTTTTTTTATTTTTTTCTAATTTACTTTCTAGCTTCAGATTCATTAGATGTCCGATCAGTTAGGGTTCTTGCATTGTTTTTTTTAAGTCTTGCTTTCAAAAACAAATCTAACAAGCATTGATGTTTTCGTACCCGTTTAGCTCTTCTCCTACTAGTTGGTCTCCCTCCTCCCAAGCCTACCCCAGCCCAGTTCGATTATTAAGGGATTTTTCCCTAAATACACCTAGGGTTTCTTGAGACCCCCAAAATACACCCCACTTTTAAAAAGTTCCCTAAATACACCTGAAAGTTCTTTTAAGTCTATTATACCCTTAATCAAAATACAAAATAAAAAATAAAAAAAGGAAAGGAAAGAAATTACCACCGTGTAACTCTCCTCCACACTTCTCTTCTTCCTTAACATTGGTCCCATCTCACTCTGGCGACGCCACAGTCTCACGCCGCCGTTAGATCCCGTCTCACACAGCCGCCATCTCCAACCATTGCTCTCGTGGTGGTAAGTTTTCTCACCACCGTAAACCTTTTTTTTAAAAAGTATACTCAAGATTCAAGAGTCTCTCCTTACCAGTACCGTGTAACTCTCTTCTTCTTCACCATTCTTCCTACCGGCTCCTTCCGTCTCACACCGCCATCTCCCATCATTGCTCCGCTGTTATCTCCCGTGGTGGTTAGTGCTTTCACCATCCCTTCTCTCCATTTTCTGTAGGATGGTAGTTAGGGTTTATTCTCTTTTCATCCGTTTAATTTCTTTCTATCATTCATTCTCTTATTATCATTTCGTTTTTTTTATCTAATAGAAGATTTTTTAAAGTAAAATGGAGGATCCATGTAGGGATCCTCCATTTTGAATGATCTAAAGTCGTGAGGTTGAAGAAGATCGGATTCATGATTTTTGTGATCATTTACAGAAAATCACGATTAATATATAATTATCGCGATTGGATCAAAATATTCGCGATCAATCTTAATTTTGACTAGTTAGCGGTCAGTCGATTGTGACAAGTTAGCGTCCACCCATTACCATTGATTGATCGCGAATATTTTGCGGTTGATCGTGATTTATTTACCATTTCGCGATTGAAGTTTTCCACCAATTCACGATTGGTCATGACTTTAAGAAGAAACTAGTTTAGATCGTTATTTTTCTTTAAGAAGAAACGATCTCTTCTTGGTGTTAAATTTAAAAATTTTGGAGGGTTTTATTTGACTTGAATATGTTTCCATTTGATTTAAAATAAATTTTGATTTATTTTAGTCAATCTTGCTTCATTGTTTAACCATGATTGTGGAATCTTTGTCATAAAGTACATTAATCTCTTATGTAGCAAACTTCCCGTGGATTTTGATCCGGTAAGTTAAGATAGATGTGTTTATATTTATCATCCATATTCTTTTTGGTTATGACTTGTATTTTGTATGTTAACTTTTAGAAAAAGTCTACAAACTTCAGGAAGACAATTACATTGGACTTTTTGAAGCACATCAAGCAGCGAGGTCGTCCTTAATAGTATTGATAGGTGGGAGTGGTTGTCATAGAAGCGCACCCAAAGCGATGTCGGAAACACATCAAGCAGCGGGGTAGCCAATATTATTGGTAGAGGGGAGTGGTTATCATGGATGGGCATGGATGATTGTATTTATGCATATTTGTAGATGTTTAAGATAATGGGAGAATTTTGTTATTCTCTGTTTTTTTTACCATGTTTCTTTTCGCTGGATCGTTAATTATAATTAACTGATCGTTAAATATAGGTTTAAATCCAAGTTTTAATCGCGGTCTGTTTTTCTGACCGTGATTTTTGTTACTGGATCGTTAATTAGAATGAACGTGATCGTTAAATACATGTTTCAATTGCCGAGTTTCAATCACAGTCTGTTTTTTTGACCGTGATTTTTGTCACTGGATTGTTAATTAGGGTGGACATGATCGTTAAATACATGTTTTAGTTGCCGAGTTTCAGTCGCGATCTATTTTTTTTATCGTGATTTTTTTCACTTGATCGTTAAATATAGGTTGTCTCCATCCAATGTTGTAATCACAAAGAGTATACCCTTGTACTTGCTCTTAAGGTGTGTCCCATCAACAACCAGTACTTTCCTCACTAAAGACTTGAAGTTTCTAATGCATTGTCCGAGTGCAACAAAACACCTCTCAAACCTGTTTGTTTCTTGGTCTACATGCATGATAGTCACAGTCTTCGAGTTTATGAAAATAGGATGGGAGTCACAGTCACCATCATAAAAGCAAACAATAAATTTAATGGTCATTACCTGTAAATATGAGAACATTTATGCATTAATAAACATATAATAAGGATAAAATAAAAAATATAGACATTAGGACACTTAATTTGTTTCTACAATTAATCTTCTGTTTTTAAGATCGTTAAGTACAGTGCATTCAATCTTGAATTGTATAGAAATGTCACGATCAATCGCGAATTGGTGGAAAACTTCAATCGTGAAATGGTAAATAAATCACGATCAATCACAAAATATTCGCGATCAATCAAAGGTAATGGGTGAATGCTAACTTGTCATGATCAACTGACCGCTAACTAGTTAGAATAAAGATTAATCGCGAATATTTTGATCCGATCGCGATAATTATATATTGATCGTGAGTTTCTATAAATGATCGCGAAAATTTTGATCCGATCACGATAATTATATATTGATCGTGAGTTTCTATAAATGATCGCAAAAATCATGAATCCGATCTTCTTCAACCTCATGACTTCGGATCATTCAAAATGGAGGATCCCTCCATGGATCCACCATTTTACTTTAAAAAATCTTCTATTAGATAAAAAAAAAAACAAAATGATAATAGGAGAATGAATGATAGAAAGAAATTAGAAGAATGAAAAGAGAATAAACCCTAACTACCATCCTACTGGAAATGGAGAGAAGGGATGGTGAGAGCACTAACCACCACGGGAGATAATAGCGGAACAATGATGGGAGACGGCGGCGTGAGACGGAAGGGGCCGGTGGGAAGAATGGTGAAGAAGAAGAGAGTTACACGGTACTGGTAGGGAGAGATTCTTGACTCTTGAGTATACTTCAAAAAAAAAAAAAAGGTTTACGGTGGTGAGAAAACTTACCACCACGAGAGCAATGGTCGGAGATGGCGGCTGTGTGAGACGGGATCTAACGGCGGCGTGAAACTGTGGCGTCGCCGGAGTGAGATGGGACCAATGTTGAGGAAGAAGAGAGGTGGAGAGGAGAGTTACACAGTGGTAGTTTCTTTCCTTTCTTTTTATTTTTTATTTTTTATTTTGGTTAAGGGTATAATAGACTTAAAAAGAACTTTCAGGTGTATTTAGAGAACTTTTTAAAAGTGGGGTGTATTTTGGGGATCTGAAGAAACCCCATGTGTATTTAGAGAAATTCCCGATGATTAATCGAACCGGCCTGACTCGGTTGCTAATCAGGCTTTGATGGGCCCGGCCTGTTGACACCCTCTCTGACACATGCATAGGGGTGTTAAAGGACCGAGCAGACCTGCTAAATAAATGAGCCAGCCGAGCTAAGTTGGCCAAACTTATTAATTGGGCCTAGTCGGGCTGGGTTCAGACCAACCTCCTAAGGAATAACACAAAATACGATGTTTTGGGGGTTTGATAATCGGGCCTTATCGTGCCGGGTCAATTGGCCAGACATAGAAAGAAGTCTAATCCAACGGCCGCTACAGTTAATTTTCTAAGCCCAAGCCCGCCCAACTATGTAATCAGGCCAAATTGTAGGCCAGTCCGGCCCATTGAAACCCATAAACACATACATGAAAGTCCTAGATATCTAAGTTAAATAGTAGCACGTAGCAGCTCTGAAGATCTCTAACATGTACATAAAAGCCTTGAAGATTCAAGTTGAAGAGTTTCTGTTCAAGTTCTACCCAAGACTTCAGCCTTTAGGTCAAATATTCAAAATGAATAATCACGGGCATTTCTTTTAAACGAAAAATATCATAGATTTGTACCTATCAATAAAATTGACAATTCATTACACTTTTCTTGTTTCCGATTTTTATTTGACTCGAAATTTGTGTTGACAGTTTTTATTTTCTTGCCCATGCCAAATGTATGTGATTATATCAGGCGAAGAGATAAGGCTTGAACAAGGCTTTCAAAGAATGGAAAGTAACACCTCTGTGGCTCTATATTCTTTCTATGGCCTAATATTGAACAAGCCTTATTAAGCCTAGATTACCTGCTTATCCAAATAACCTAAGTATTAGGTCCGGACTTGACTTGTGGATTATTGTTATGACTTATATCCGACTTCATTGGGATCAAGCCTGAAAGCCCACCGGGTATATTCGTTTGGACCTCTATGTTTAGGGATGGAAATGGGCCAGACTAATCGGGTAACAAGCCCTGCCCCTATTGGGACCGGTTTGGGGAGCTTCTAAACGGAGTAAGGGCAGGTTTAGGAAAGAGATGTTAAACCCGAGTCGGGTTCGGGCCGGGGATGGGTTTAGGTCGCCCCACCCCACCCCACCCCACCCCGCCCCGCCCCGCCCCGCCCCGCCCCGGTCCGCCCCATTTATAATGCCAAATCACTATTTTTCCCTTAGTTTAATAATAAAATTGCCTCATTATACTAATTATAGTATGAAATATAATTCCGACCTGCCCCATCTAGTGCTTAATGGGATGGGGCAGGGAGGGGTGGGAATAGGGTTAAAAACTGTTTTGAAAAATCGGAAGCGCCCTGCCTCGGGTTTGGGGTAGGAGTTTTCCATTAGGGGCGGGGTTAGGATGGGGGTGCCCCGGCCCCAACCCGCCCCGTTTCCATTCCTATCAATGTTTGTTAATGAGCAGTGATTAACGGATCACTCGATCAGCTATGTTTTTGACCGTCATGTCCTCATGTCCCTTTTAACACCCCTTTAACCATGACTAAGCTTAATTAAATTAAAGTAAAGATTTTTTTTCTAAAAACCAAGGAGTAATATTAACCTCAATTGGTGAGTGTTAAAAAGTGAGGAGTTGACCAATGAGGACCCGCATTTCGTTATATGTTGGAAACGGGCGGTAACTTAAGGGGCCGCTTGGCATCAATTCTGATAATTCTCTCATTCTAAAAAAAACTAATATGTATAAGTTATAATTCTTATAATCAATTTTGTTCAGTGAACGTGTTTGGTAAGTGTTAGTCAGAATCAATTATGAAGACTAAAAAAATAAGAGAAATGCATTTGGATAAAAATAAAGAAATAAAAAATAAGATTATTGTAGATATTAAATATAGTTATATTCATTAACGCATTTTTATATATATATATAAAAATGTGGCAACCTCTAGGGGTGATAACCGGGGTTAAGCTCTAGTAATGAAAGACACAAGCCGAATCCGATTATCACCGGAGATGATTTGGATTTGACACGGTTAAGGGGTGTCAAAGGAGACACGTGGCAACCTCTAGGGGTGATAACCGGATTTGCCAAATCCGATTATCACCGGAGATGATTTGGCTCCTATTAAACTTTGGAAATAAAAAACTTTCCAAGGCAAAAAAATTAAATTAAATAAGAAAAAGAAATTTTTTGGAACACTAATCAACTAAAGTGTTATTTTCATGAGCTACAAGTGAACAAGATTAGAAATAGTAAAATAATCCATTTATTTTCAAATAAAACAACCATATTTTTTTGTTGCAAAAATCTGGTTTTCTTCCCTCATGGGATTGGCATTTGAACCTTTTTCTTCAAGTCTATTTCATACATATGGTCAGCGAGTCTTATAAATTTTTATTTTCTTTATTTTGTACCGAAGCTATCCAAACAAAAGCCTTGAGCTTTTAGAAGCAATCCCATAAGAAACATATAAACAAATTTTAATTATAGGTAAGATAACATCAATTGCATGGGTTCACAACAATACTTGACTTGAAATTGTTGTTCCCAACTAAATTTTTTTTTTTTTTTCTTTTTGTAAGAATTACAGTTAGTTTAGCTAATATCATGCATTTGCACCGATTCGAATACTTAAAGCTGAAGAAGATCAAGAACTTGGAACTTGTTGGCTAGTCTTATTAGTAATGAAAGACACAAGCCCTATTCTGAAGATGCCATCAGAAACGCGGAACAGGGAGCAACATGGCCAGGCGAAGTTCCTTTCCTTTAATTGCAGTTACCACCATCACCAAGGATGTAGGTGCACGGAGAAGTAGCAGAGGGTGGCACCGGAGCCTTTTGGAGGGACTCAAGCACACGAGCTATCTCCTTCAACCATAGCTCTCGTTCAAAAGGCCTCATCGCCGCAAGTTGTGGGAAATCCGGAACAAAGAGAATGGCTACAATGAACAGTGCTATAAAGAGATTTTCCCATATGTATGAAGAAAGTTATTTTCCATTATATTAAAGAAATGTGCCAATCGATTGGTTCGATGAAGTTCACATTTTTTCACAGGGTTGAGAATTTTGAATCACATGAGATTGCAGCAAAAGCCTTAAAGAACTTCTTTGCTTTCAGTTCTAGATGTTCTTCATGTTCAATTTTTGAATGAGACCTTGGTGATCCTAATTTTTCTTTCGTCTGTTGTTAGTTGTATTGCCGTTTATAAACAGAATAAATGAAGAATTTAAGAATTCTTTTCTTTTAATGTCATTTGAGATGCAAAAAAAAAAACAAAAAAAGTTTTGAGGAAATGGAATCAACCATAAAATCTTAGAAATAGGAAAAATTATTTCAAGATCATTCCAGTTGCTCTGGGGTTAAGCTCGTAAAGTCTATATATATATATACTAGTAAGAAGCCAGTGGGATGCAAGAGAATAAAAAAAAGTGTATTACAATATTAATAAAGTTAAGGATTAAAAAAATAATTAAAGATTGATAATAAAAAACAATATGCTAACAATAGTTTTCCAAGGAACATTAACTGAGTTGCAAATCGAGTTCGTTGAGAGAACCAAGCGAGCAATGAATTAAGTATTAGATGTAATAGCAAAAAAAAGAGGGATGCATGAAAAATACTCTTTTAAGCTTAATGGTTTATCACCTAAAATTGCTCTATAACAGTCGTATGTCCACCCCTTAGTAACCCAAACCTCCTAACTTGTTACCTGCTCCCGCTCTCAAACCTCGCCCCCACTCTCAAATCTCGCTTTCACCTCGAGAACTGGATTTTAACTTTTGTAAATCTCGCTCTCACCTCGTTCTCATTTAAAGAGTGCTGTTTTTGTGTAAACTTTTATTTTTATCTTAACTTTTCATGTTAAGTGAGGTGTATTTTGTCATTTTTCTTTATAGGATAGAAGATTCATGAGAGATTTGTTAATTATTGGTGATCTTGTAATTGAATTTAGAATGATACATTTAATATATCAATAATCATCTTATTTGTGGTGACTACAAATTTGAATGATGAATGATTTTATCAATTCTTTCTTAGGGACTGATAGTCTACGCGTCCGCGTTCCTTTGAAGGAACGCGGAAGTAAAGCCAACACGCATGTTAACATATTTCTTTTTAAAAGTCGTCTCGAGATTTTTTCTTTTGAATGGTAATTCACTAATATCTTGTCTCTTATGAAGAATTCTCTCCACCATGTGTCATTTTATAACATACACCAACTATGGTTAGGATTAACCAATCCTTAAGTTTCATTCATCTAACATTGATTTTTAAAAAATATTTGCATGTCCCTTTTAATAATTCATTAATTGTGGTTAAGATTCACTGACCTTAAGGTTCATCCATGTAACCTTGGCCAAGGTTAGAGGGATGAAGCCTAAGGGTGAGTGAATCTTAACCACAGTTAATGGATGTAAAAAGGACACATGGTAGTTTCTAAAAACTAAGTTTAAATGGATGAACCCTAGGATTGAGTGAATCTTAACCATAGTTATTGGGTGTTGAAAGAGACATGTGGCGGTTTCTAAAAACCAAGTTTAAATGGATGAACCCTAGGATTGAGTGAATCTTAACCATAGTTAATGGGTGTTAAAAGAGATATGGTGGTTTCTAAAAACCAAGGTTAGAATGATGAACCCTAGGATGAGTGAATCTTAACCATAGTTAATGAATATTAAAAGGGACACATGATTATTTCTAAAACCTAAGTTAGATAGATGGACCCAAGGGTGAGTGAATCTTAACCATAATTGGTGTGTGCTGAAAAGGGATACATGATAGAGGCGTGAAAAAAACTTAGAATTAATAAGAGACAAGACAGAGAGTAACGTTAGTGAATCCCGGAGAACACGTTTGTTTTAAAAACATAACTCGTTCGGCTTTACAACGCTTCCGCGTTCCATCAAAGGAACGCGGACGCGTACACTATCATTTCCTTTCTTTCTTATAGTTTAGAAAATATAAAAAATATATTTGCATCCATAAGTAATTTTTCAGATCATACATACATACATACATACATACATACATATATATATATATATATATATATATATATATATATATGTATATATGGCGTTCTAGGGGCACTCTCAACCTTATCCTAAATTAAAATTTGGTGCTCTCATGCTCTCGCTCCCGCTCCATGCTTCTGCTCCCCGCTCCTGCATTGGTTACTTAGGTCCACCCCCAAGGTTGCATTCCCTCCCAACCCAATAAATTGAAGAGAGCGTAGAATAGTGACATATTTTTTTTTGTAATATATATTGACCATAAGGGTTAATATTTACCTTGTTGGAACTAATATTTTTTTAATATGTTGTTCAAAAAAATGGTTTAAAAAATTGACGACAATGATCAATAGGGTTACTAATAATTGTAATGTCTTGTTCTAAAAACTAAGGTTAAATTGTTAAATGTAAGGCTCTGATAATATTAACCAAAATTAATTGGGTTTAATAGGGTCATGTGTAGACCATGGGTCCCTCAGCCTTGGTTACAAATATAAAACCCACCCGGTTAAATTGTTAAACAGTAAAGCCCAGAGAATATTCACCATAGTTAATTGGGTTTAATAGGGACATGTGTAGACCATGGGCCCTAAGCCTTGGTTAGTAATATAAAACCCACCCTCTCACTCTAGTGAAGCGATAAGATTAAAAAAAAAAGTATCGATCATAAGGGTTAATATTAACCTTATTAAGTTTACTAATTATTTTAGTGTTTTCCCTATAAAAAAATCATGGTTAAATTGTGAAACTATAAGGGGGTTATGGAATATTAACCACAGTTAATTGGGTTTAATAGATAGACGTGTAGACCTTGGGTCCCAAGCCATAATTAGAAAGATAAACCCAACCTGCTCACTCTACTGGAGTCAGCAACCATTTTTTTTTTTTTTTTTTGCTGTTGAAAAGATAACTCCTCAAGGGTTCTCTCCATTAAAACACCCAATAGCAAGTTTTGTGTTGTTGAAGCCAATGCCGCCTCAGGGGAAAGCAACTAGCAGTTCACTTATACCAGATAACACAAGAAAAAGATATCATGTTGATCACTTATGCCAGATAGCACAAGAAAAATATATCAGTAGTGATGGAGAATAGAATGTTATGGGGAAGATATTTGCAGATGATATTTAAAGATATGAAAAAAGGTAATGGTTCGGCAAAATAGTTACCAATAGCCGTGATCACCCCAAGTGAAGAGGTGGGTCGTTTAGAGAGCGAATTAGGGAATGGTTCAGGTAAAACTAAATTGTTTAAATTGGGGAAATCAATGTGACACATGTCATAAGATGATAAGATGGTAATCCTACGTGGCAGTAGCAGTGGCAGAAGGGGAGAATATATTCTGGCATAGTATTAATTAATAGATAACGTGGTTCGACTCTCGCCTGGTTCAGATCTAAATAATTTGATCATAAAATGAAAAGAGTATCACAGAAGCGAACTCATGAGATATTGCCAAGACTTCTCTCTACTATGATCATTTTAACTCCTCAAAATATGAGGGAAAAAAAGAATAAATGAAGAATTTAAGAATCCTTTTCTTCTGATGCCATTTGAGATGTAGAATAAGGTCATATTTTGACCAAAGTTCGATTCATTTTTTGGAGTCAAGTTTGAGTAAATTGAATCGATATGATCATAAAATCTTACAATCAGACTTCAACATGTCACATTGATTCACATTCTGATAACGATCAAAACAAACGATTATGTTCTCCCATCTGATGAAAAACAAACTCTCATATAAGCACAATAATCTTCCAATTTGAGATCGTATTAAAAATTTCGAAATCAAAAACTTTCAAGACAAAAATTAGGGGAACATACATTTACACCCCTTGAGGTTTGACAAATATACACATACACCCCCTCAGTTTTCAGAAAATACATTAGGTACCCTTAGTTTTGAAACTAAGAACTTCCACTCCTTCCGTCAGTTCATCGTCAGTCATTTGACCAAACCTGTTGATGTGATGTGATAAAGTCTAAAAAATTCAAAAATTACCAATCGAATCATTTTTGGGAAAATACATTTACACCCCTGAAGTTTGACAAAAATACATATATAACCCTCAATTTTCAGAAAATACATTAGACACCCTTACTTTTCAAACTAATGACACTTACATCCCTTCCATCAGTTGACCATCAGCCAACTGACCAGACTTGCTGATGTCCTGCGATAAAATCCAAAAACGGAACAAAAATTTCCATAACTCAAAATTTTATTTTTCATGAGAAATTACAATAACCCAAAATTTGTCACTAAAATGTAAATCCTGCTGAGTTTAGTCTTTAATGGTAGATTTATGGTCACTAAACTCCACATCAATTTTAGGTGATGGTTTCGAAAAGAGTGGTTCAAATTTCAAATGATTTTGACAAGCAAGAGTACTTGTCATTTTGGGAAAGATGGGGATCAGATTTGGTGTGACCCTCACCAGACCAAAACCATCTGCCCCCCATAGAGCCCCTTAATTTCTCTTTTAACCTTAGTTAATAAATTTTAACCACTGCAATTAAATTTATTTTAATATTTTTTTCTTAAAACCAAGGTTACGTGATTGAACCTTAAGGATGTGTTCGTTTGCCGAGAAAATGAAGAAAAGTAAAAGAAAATAGGGGAGAGAAGTGTTCGGTTGAGAGGAAAAGAAATTGCAAGAATCTGTAGAGCCCATAGATTCTTGTCTTTTAGTTCATAACTGTCTTTCAGTTTCTTTCAAAATTTTCCATAAAAAATTAAGGTAGGTTCTTTTCCAAGAAAGTAATGTTAAAAGTTTTAAATTCTTATTTTGTTATTAACTAATGTCACATCATCTATTACATTTCATATAAAAATGAATTATTAGGAAAGGTAATTTAGAAATATTAGCTTACTTTCTTTCACTTTCTTTTCTTTGATACTAAACACCCAAAAGAAAATTCATTTTCTTTTCTATCACTTTTTTTTCTTTTACTTTCTCTCATTTTCTTTTCCTTCACCCATTTCTTGCAAAACGAACGGACCCTAAGGGTTAGTGAATTTAACCACAATTAAAAAGTGTTAAAAGAGACATGTGTTGACTTTTGTGGGATGAGGGTAAGACGTATTTCGTCCCGAGAAAAAGAGGCGAAATACACTTTAAAAAAAGAGGGTGATTTATTAAGGGTGGTACTACAGCCTACGCACACCTCACATATATATACTTTTAAAAAGAGTGCTGATAAGTGGACCCTCCAGTCCGCTTCTAAGCTAACCAAAGTGTCCCATGTCCTTTCTAACACCTGTTTAACTATGGTTAAGCTAAATTATATTAAAATTAATAATTTTGTTTTTTGATTTTTTTAAAAACCAAGGTTAGATTGCTTAATCCTTAAAGGTGAGTGAATCTTAACCACAGTTGATGGATGATAAAAAAAAATGGGTGTGGACCAATGAGATAACACGGTCAGCTTCTAAGGTCCGTTTTCCATTCCCTTTTTTTTTTTTTGAAAAAAAAGAGATTATAAAGTGACATTTTCAAACCTACATGGGCCAATCGACAGTAAGGGTGCGTTCGTTTGGAGCGGACCTTTCTTTTCTACTAAGCCCATGACAATTCTGTAATATTGAGAATACAAAACATTTCTTGTCTTTTTTTCATAATTACAGGACTGCCATCAAACATTACACGCAAATGAGGAGCTCCGCTTGAAGCACAGAAGTAGAGTTTCTTGTTCTTGTAAACTATTCCTTCAAAAAATACGTTATTCTACCAGAAAAGAAAAGCGTGACATACGAAGGGATGTGTAAATGACTATTTTACCCATTATTCAACTCGATCAAAAAATACCCATCGTTTGTGAGAGAAGCCTTGCCCCAACAGCCTACGAAATCGAGCTTTCCTACAAGATCATCTCTCCGGCAAAAAAACTTTGTCGGAGTTCCAGCGTTCCAGGTTCAAGTATGTCGTGATTTCTTCTTGGTTTTTTTTTTTTTTCTTGAACTGGTTTTATGTGGGGGTTTTATGCTATGAACAGAAGACCCCCAAAATAGAGCATCGTTTTCGGGGTTTCATGTTTTTTTTTTTTTTTTTGTTTTATTATTGGGCTTTTTTGGGGGGTTTCATGATCTAAACACTAGATCCCCAAAATCCAGTGCTGCAAAGGGAAGCAAGAAGAGATGTTGAACATTAGAGATGGGAAATAAACCAGGAGCTTGCCTTTGATTGGTTTTTCTTGTGACATGTTTACCACCTATTTGTAAACATGTTTCTTCTTTCTTTTCTTCAAATTCAATAGAAAGCAGTGATTCTAAATGTCAAAAAATTATGATAATCAAATTGGGCCAACGATAGAGAGATGAAGTGAAACTGACATACTGATCTCCAAATACCAGACATAGACCAACAAGATATCATATGTACAAGCATCTCTATATATGATCACTCTATAATTAGTCTTCAGGAACCACATTTTTAGTTTTTCTTTTGTTGGTTCAACTTTCAAGTGCCCATTTCATGTGATAGTCAAAAAAGTAACCTTAAGTTAATTAAAATTAACCATGATTAAGGGGAGGGGAAAAGGGACATGTGGTGGCCTGTAGAAGCACGCACATGTTCCGTTGGTTCACAAAAAATTACGACCCATTAAATTATAGTAATGTAAATAACGAATTGTTCAATGGGTATTTACTACATTTTTATATCACTTTCCTTTGTAATTTTATTTCAAACCAAATGCATTTAATATAAGAAAAGAAAATATCACTTTTCTTCTAAAAGCCAAACGAATGCACCATAAAGGGTTTCAAATCGATTCTTGTTCATGAGTTGGATTCTTATAGTGAAATAGAAATTCACATAATCTATTTTTGACTGCAGATCAGATTTGGATGATCTACAGTCACACCCTTACCAAGCTACAAGGTATGATCTTCATATAAATCACAGAAAAGTCCAATACCATCTGTGCTTAATTATCTCAATGCTTACTTAGTTTACCAAATAGATGGAGAGAAAACAGAAAGAAAAGTTTGAATTATAATTACCGAGATCATCTTCCCCTTAACATCTCCCATCTAGCCATCTTCAGTCATTCCATAAAACATCGACAAGTCCCTCGATATCCCTTTACTCAACTTCAAGCTTTTCTTCACCGTCACCTTCTTCGACCCCTTCTCCTTCTTTCCACCGGACCTTGGCGAGACATAATACTGTAGATGCCCATCGTCGGAGAACCCAAGACTCGAAAACCCAGTAAACTTTTTGGATCTTACAGAGATTTTTAGATTCTCGAGTTCACAGAAGCCGAAGGTCCCTAGCAAACCGGTTTCTGGCATCAACGGACATACCAGAAAAAGAGGGGTTTAAATCCTTTACACCTACTGTGGTTTATTCACTCAACCTTAGGGTTAAGCAATCCAACCATGGTTTTTCTATAAAAAAAAGCCCAAATTTTTAGTTTTAATTTAATTAAACTTAACCAGAGTTAAAGGAGTGATAAAAGGGACACGAGGATACTGGGTAAGATATGCAACGGACCCATGGGTCCGCTGCGCACTGCTCTTTAAATAACGGATATCGAATTCGGCACTAGAGAAGAACGGAAGAGGCTGGAAAACGAGCCTTGAACCTCTATTGCTTGGATTCGACGCGGGAAACTTTGACCAAAATTTCCACGGAAAGCAAAAACTCTTTCACAACGGTTTTTATTATAAGGAAGAGGAAGAAGGAAAGCTTGAAATAACTGCTTTCGCATGTTGCGTCTTTCTATTGCTTGATGGGAGGTGGAGCTGATTTGGTGGTTTGCAGTCGTTTGGCACCTCCAGGCTCATGCCCAGTTTCAGTTTTCCACACTTGTCGTGCCTTCGTCCGCCTCGATTCACTCTAGCATATTGTGGAGAAATCATTCATTGTCTCTCCTGATTTTGATTTCTCTGCACATTATGCGACATGTGACGGTAAAATGGTGAGAAAAAGAGGGAGATATATCAAGAGGGGAGAAGTCATTTCATTTTCTCCTATCATTTTCATTTCTCCCCACTTAATATCTTTCCCATTTTCCTCATCACTTTATTGACTCATGTCACATAATGTGTGGAAAAATCAAAATCATGGGATATAATGAAATTATTTCTCCATCACATGTCGCACACAATACCCCGAGGCAACATTTTGGGCATTTGCCGATGCCACTTTATTGGGATGGGATTTGGTCTTGCTCTAGCAAGATCAAAACCATCTTGCTCTTGGTGGGCTTTCGACATGTGGCAATAAAAAGGGGTGAAGATATCAAAGGGAGAGAAGTCAAAAAACTAGGGAGAAAATGAAATGACTTCTCCCCTCTTTATCGTCACATGTTGGATGTTGCACATAGGCAAGATGATTTTTGTCTTGCTAGAGCAAGACCAAAGGCCTCGGATTGTCTCTAGCGAAGCTAGAAAGGGCTCTTGGGGTTCCATACATTGTGCAACAGTTAGCATAAAAATAGGGAGAAGTCATTTCATTTTCTCCTCATGATTTTGACTTCTCCCCAATTGATATCTCTCCCCCTTATTCTCACACACTTATCGCCACATGTCTTATTAAGTGTGGAGAAGTCAAAATCATGGCCCCATGATTTTGACTTCTCCACCACTTGTCCCCTATTACCCGAGACAAGCTCTTTCTGGCTTGGACAGAGACAATCCTTTGCCAAGACCAAATCCCATCCCCACTTTATTGGCCAACGTTAGTGGTGTTACACTCGGTTTTTTGCCAGGCGGAGCCACGTAGGCTGCCAGTTTTCTCTTTTTAATTTAAAAAAAATTAATATTTAAAAAAAAAACCAAGTATGGGTGGGAGAACCTAGGGGTGGGTGAACCGTACCCACAGTTAAGGGGTGTCAAAGGAGACACGTGGCGACCTCTAGGGGTGATAACCGGATTTGCCAAATCCGGTTATCACCGTAGATGATTTGGCTCCGTAATATATACCCTTGATTATGAAGGATGACCAAACGCTACTCCAGGACTCTATTAAAAGAAGATTTTGTTTGCACTTGAAGTCGGTCACTTATGGAGGAGGTCTCGACTCCCTGGATTGAGACATCCTCTTCTTCCTTCTCTTTTTATTAGTTTATTTTTATTGAGGTACATATCATGCTCCTACTAGGAATATATCACAACCAATCTACTTAGCAGTAGCATACCAATATTTTCTTATTATGCACTAAACTTTGAATTTATTGATTATATGGTATGTACCATACCATTAAATACATTTTAATATATATTTATGAAAAAAAAATTTATTTAGAAATTTCTAGTTGTACACAAACTTAAAACTTGACTTGAGTATGGATTGGATAATCATGCAAATGGAGATATGGAGATAAGGTCAACATTGACTACAAAGCACCCTGGCTTATATCAACGGGGCGGGACAGAGACAGGGTTTAAAACTTGTCTCTTGACTTTCTTTTTTGGGACAGAGAAAATTAAAAGTCAAGTTATGGGCTAACACATATTTTTAGGCTACAAATTGCAAGTATTCCCAGTTTATTTGCCATTTGGATGGCAGATGATCAAACATTGCAACCCGAACACTATTATTTGTAAAAACGATTATTTGATAATTAATTTTTGCACAATCAATTTTATCACAGTTGATTTTTGACTAATAAAATCCAATCCACACACCCCCCATAAAACTTAGCAAATATTACATGGCCGGGCGAAGTTACTTTCCTTTAATTGCATTTACCACCACCAGGGATATAGGTGCACGGAGAAGTAGTAGAGGGTGGCACCGGACCCTTCTGGAGGGACTGAAGCACAGGAGCTATCTCCTTCAACCATTGCTCTCCTTCAAAAGGTCTCATCGCTGCAAGTGGTGGGATATTGGGAACAAAGAGAATGGCTACAATGAACATGAGAACTACTGAAAAAAGAGATTGTTTCTATGAAAACCCATATTTATGAAGAAATGAGTGGATTAGCGGGCGTACCTGATGTGGGGGTCGGTGACGAGGGAGGAGTGGAAGAGAATGGTCCTTCCATTGGCGATGCCGAAGGAGAGGCTTGAACAGTAATTCTCAACTTTTGGCCAATGGTGCAATGCTGGCTGAAGGTGCAGATGTAATAGTAGTCACCCTCGGAGACAAGAGTGACGTTAGCCGGACCGGTTGTGATAACAGAACCAATGGTATTGGTTGCGGAACAGGCTTCGAAAGCTGTCTTGGATACTTGGGCAACGTCCTGGTCTCCGGTGGTGAAGTTGAACACTAGAAAACAATAAACAACACCAAATTAGAACACAATCATATGGATTCCTTCAAGAACGAATTAATTAGAGAGAGTTGGTGCATGTACTTAGAGTGTCGCAAACCATGAACTTCTTGGAGGAAGCCCAGGTTGTGTATGCGGCGGCACCGCCAGGAGGAATGACCCACCCCATGCTATCTCCGACCACATGTGTTGTCTGCGCCGCTGCGCGGTGTAGCAGGGCCTCTCCAGCAACAAGAAGAAGCACATATCCAGCCATACCCATCCGCAAAGCCATCTGGTCTTTCTCTCTAGCTCTGTGAGTTTCTAAGTGAGAATGTTAAGTAATGGGTGAGAAGATGGAGGGATAGCCTTTCCTATTTATAAGAATTATAAGCAAAATATGTGTTATTTTCTTAATCTCATAACAGTTTAAAAAGACACATGTTTTCCGGTAACACTCTCTCCGGTAACACTCTCTCCAGCTAAGTTAAAAAGAGAGTATCTCAAAACAAAAACGAGAGTATCTAGCCACCCCCAACACATACTTAAATTGAAATCTTAGTCATCTATACTACTTACATTGGCTTGGCACCGTGGATCTGTCTCACTCTTCTTATCTGTTTTGAACTTTTAGTGATGCCCATATACTTAAATTGAAATCTTAGTCATCTATACTACTACATTGGCACCGTGGAACTGTCTCACTCTTCTTCTTATCTGTTTTGAACTTTAGTGATGCCCATATACTTAAATTGAAATCTTAGTCATCTATACTACTACATTGGCACCGTGGAACTGTCTCACTCTTCTTCTTATCAACCTCGCCTGCCCCAACACGTCCCAATTCGTTGATCCGGTTGCCTCCTTATATTCTCTATCAACGATGACGCTTCAAACACAAAAGAAATATTATAAAATATATTAAGCAATAAATTTTCTTGATATAATATCACGAAATCCATGGATGGAGTTTAATTAGATGCAACAAATGACATGGGTCCTGCCATAATCATAAGACTTTGTTAGTGCGACTCTCTTAGGGCCGAGACCACCGAAACCATGCTCTACTATTTCCATTTGGTTTCTCTAACAGCCAAGATTGTCCAAAGTCAAAACTATGGAATGCAAGGAAAATCACCCATTAGGCCAAACATCAAATGACAATAGGAGGGTCTAGAGCAGAGAAGTACCAGCACTAATTGACGCCAATATCGTGTTTGATTCCTAGGTTCATGTGGCCTCCAGTGAACAAAAAAAAAGAGATAATAAGATCAATGGTAGGTATTTGGTTGACATCATTTGGGCCATATATGACTGGAAAGAAAATGGAATTCTTACATATGTGGTTTGTCATCACACGTCGAGGGTCATAAAAATAAAGTTCAATTATAAGACCCTAAGATGACATGGGTAATTTTCCCTTACATGAACATATCTTTACTATTATAATGGAAGAGACAGGCGTAGCCTGAATTTTCTAAAATTCCTAAACTACCCTTATATATCACAAAACTTTAATTTAATGTTTTACTTTAATTCCCAAACTACCTTCATCTATTTATTTAAAGAATAGAATCACAGTCAATCGCGATTGAACTCGGGGAGAGTTCAATAGCACCAACGAGTTAACACGTGTCCCTTTTAACTGCGGTTAACTCCTTCCCCTCGCTGTCACGTGCATCGCACATGCCACCCGCTAGTACTTTGTAATTAGCTGAAAAGTAATAAATTTAGAGATTAAACCAAGTGGGGTCTTGGAGTACTTTGCCCATTCATGTCTTTATCTTATCCTTAATTTTTGTCTTGGAGTACTTTGCACGTTCATTTTATTATCTTATACTTTAGGGTCTTGAAGTGTGTCACTAGCTGAAAAGTATTTGTCTTTATCTTATACTATGTCATTAGCTGAAAAGTATGTCATTAGGGTCTTGAAGTGTCCTGAACAAAATATAAACATACAAACCAGTACGTAAGAAACTGTTTAGAGTTGCAATATTCACGCCAAATAGTTCATATCCTAGTGATTAATGCTAATTTGGGAGGGGCAAGCGCACCAAGTGCGGGCTAGGGTTTGCGCGCTCTATAGCCCTAGCATTATCCTATCTATAATTTTCTTTTGGAAAATGGAAAAAAGGACTGCATGGTCCTCTTCCAAACCGACCACCCAATTGCAAATTGACACATGACAATAAAACTGCAATTTTATTTTAACTTATGGTAGGTGAACCACATATATCTTGTGTCTTTTGTGGTCATATTATTTTCAATAACCTTCTATCTCCAATATTGTAGAGTCCTCTCTTATCTCTAACTCTTGAGTGGATTAATTCAAAGTTTAATACTAAAAGGCTGATGATTTTCTAATAAATTATTATTACAAATCAGTTAATTAACACAAATAATAATGTCTATCAAACAAAAATAAGTGTCACCTAACCCCGTCTCTTTGCTCTCCTCTCTAATCTTCAATTCAAAGAATCCAAGTTCTATTTTAAGGATGTCACATGACATCCATCTTTAATCTCAACCGTTAACTCTCTGTCTCTCACACACGTCTCCTTCTTCATTCAAAAACCATTGGAGAGATTTTAGGGGATTGTTCCTTCCATGACTCTATCTCTAATTTCAACCATTAAATCTCTCTCACACACAAGGCTCCCTCAAATTTGAAAAACTATTGGAAGGATTTTAGGAGAGGGATAAAGCTAAGAATTATAGATAGAGAATGTAGAAAGAGATTTTAGGGCAATATGATAAGAGGGATAAATAGAGAAATAAGAAGGGTAGAGATAGAATGTAAAGAGACATTGTAGGGATGGTGACTGATAAGGGGGATAGAGAGTTTAGAGATTTGTTTTTAATTCACACCCATGCATTGCGCATCACATTGGGTCTCTACTAGTAGTTATATATATATGAATACATAGAATTATCACTCTTTTTGAAGAAGTTATTTGTGAAATTGTTCGGCCTCACCTATGGACTACTTTGGCTAACACTTATGCTAAAAGCTCGAAGGCTCGTGAATATCAACTCCAACATCAAATTCAGCTATGCAAAAAGGGATCATCCTTTATTTCTGAATATCTACGGAAGTTTTAAAAATCTATGTGACAATCTCTCCGCTATTGTGTTGGGATTTGAACCACGCGTTTAATCCCTAAACCCTTCAGATCTTGAGAGACGATGAATAATAGAAATCACACAACAAATAGAAAAATTGCAGAGAAGAAAATAGAGACAAAACACAAGGATATACAAGGTTCGGCAACGTGCCTACGTCATCAGGAGCCACACCAATTCACTATATTGAAGATACAGAATAGACAGAGTTTTCTCTCTCTCAGAAAAATTATGGCACCTTCTCACAACTGGTTAACACAAAAAA
Source organism: Tetracentron sinense (assembly GCA_015143295.1). Classification (NCBI taxonomy): domain Eukaryota; kingdom Viridiplantae; phylum Streptophyta; class Magnoliopsida; order Trochodendrales; family Trochodendraceae; genus Tetracentron; species Tetracentron sinense. Next base: position 29,726,107 of record CM026566.1, read on the forward strand.
TACGCATACAGCTATATGTTTAGGGTTAAACTGTAAAGCCGAAAATACCCCTGCAGAAACACATTGGCTGTCCCGTATCCGATGAGGTCAAGGTGTTTTGAGTCCTCAATGGCCTCGGATCTGAATATGAGTCCTTTGTCACTTCTGTGCTCGCCAAGCCTCCCATACCTTCTTACGATCAATTTATTCCAATAGGCAAATATGAAGATCGTGAATGACAGAGGAAAAGCAGAGCTCCTTATTTTGTATGTGAAAACAATACTATTTTTGTAATTATGGAGAAAAATAGTGGCAATTTGCAAGTGTAAGTTCTGGATACTATCAAAGAGTACTGTAGTCCTATCCCTTTAATTCAATTATTAAAGGGTTAAAGATTAGAGTTGAAGTAACATTAGAAAAGACAAAATAAGCTAAACTAAATCCTAACCCTTAATGATTGATCATAAAAAATAAAGATTCCGGGAGTATATTTGGAGTACCCGTAGACGGACTCATTTTGCCAAACAATTTCTTTTCATAATTATGAGATTACCACGCCAAAGGTAAAAACTACCCGGGCCTAGCCTTTTAGCCGGATGAGTGTCCTTTTTAATTGTGGTTAAGATTTACTAATCCTTAGGGTTAAAGAATCTAACCTTATTTTTATTTTATTTTTTTAAAAATAGTTTAAAAATTAAATCTTAACATTTTTTCCCCTAAAAACTCAAGTTAGATTCTTTAACCCTAAGGATTGGTGAATCTTAACCACTATTACAGGAAACACACGTTGGGCAAAGAAGCTAAGCCTGAGTGGGCTTCGACTTATAGGCTTAGGCTCGGACCGTTAAACTAGGCTTCTAACCAAGTTTGGCCCAGCTATCCTGGCCAACAACTTTTTTTTTTTTTTGAGTATTCTTCCTAGGCAGGCTACCCCAAGCCTAACTAGCCCAGTTCAGTCGGATTAATAAGTGAGTCGGCCTGACGCACTTTTTAATCGGGCTTAGATGGTCCTGGCCCGTTGACATGCTCTTTGGCACATACATAGGGGTGTCAACGGACCAATCATGCACCCTTGATAAACGAGCCAGCCGGGCTGAGTCGGGCAAACTTACTAATCGGACCTATTTGGACTGGGCTCAGACTAACCTGCCTAAGGAAGAATAACAAAAAATGCGCTGTTTTTGGGGTGTTTAATAATGGGGCATTGTTGTTCTTGCCCACCAAATGTATGTGATTATATCAGGCAAAGAGATAAGGTTTTGAACTTTGATCATGGCTTTCAAAGAATGGAAAAGAGTACATCTATATTCTTTCTATAGACAACCTGCTTCTTGCGCCAATGGTAGGGTGTGACCTCTCTCTTTCGAGAGGTCTCGGGATCCATTCCCCTTGGGTGATGAGTAGCAAGAACTCCAATCCCCAATGCTGACCAATATTCTCCAGCGAAAAAAAAAATCTTTCTATAGAGGCCTAATGATTAAGCCTTATTTAGCCTACATTACCTGCGTATCCAAATAACCTAAATATTAGGCCCGGACTTGACCTGTGGGTTATTGTTAGGACTCAAATCCAACTTCATTGGGCCCAGCCCAAATGCCCACCGGGCATCTTCGTTTGCACAAAATTTTTTTTGACAAATTTTACCTCCATGTTTTTGGAGACAAGGCTTGCACCAAATTGGGTCCGGGTGTGCGTATAGACCCCGACTGGGCTTGCACTTAGCTATATTAGTTTTCTATAGCATTTTCCAATTATGAATAGGGTCACCAATTTCTTTCTCCAGTCTACAATTGATTCAAACCTGGCCGATATTTTCCCAATGTACGGGTTTAGGTTACTTGACACTTGTACCACAAATGACAAGGGGAAGCACTAACCCTAGGGATTAATGTGCCAATTTAGGAGGGCCAAGAAGAGCACGCAAGTTTGGGCTATGGTTTGCCTATTAGAGATAGTTTAGAGAATACAATAAAGTTGTGTAATAAGCTGAGATTAGATACCTTATATCTCATCTCTAGGTAGATTTGAATTTCTCATAGATTAAGATGATTTTTTTTCTATTTAATTAGGGTTAGAGTTGATAAAGTTTCTATCTTGAGATAATATTATATCTATATAAACTCTCTATGAGGTTATTGTAGATCATCCTAGAATTCTTAATAAATCATTTTGTTCACAGCACGCTACATAGCATTATCCTATCTACAAACGTTTTGTGGGATATCTACAATAAACCACCGAAGGAATTATTTCATTACTAAATTTACTTCACAAATGAAGGTTAAAGTGCATAAACCTTGAATAAGGCCCTTCTCAAGAACTTTGAAAATAAACATGTTTAGGAAGTTGGATACTTTCTTATTGATCTTGGCATATACAGTGGTGGTATTTATAAAGGAATTCTTTCTAAGAAACCTTGTACAGCATACTTGCTCAATAATGGAAGATTACATATTTTTACAAAAACCTTGTTTCCATAGTGGGCTATCGTATGGCTGGAGGGAATCTACGTGAAGGATTGTTTCCTGCCTTGGTGGAATCGGTTAATACTCCCCCACAACCTGATGATGGGGAAGCATTAGGTTGGACTGTAGAAAACCGAACCCAGGCTGTGGGAGTGCTTTGGTGAGAATGTCGGCCAGTTGGTGCTTAGTGGGAACAAAGTGAACATAGAGAGTGCCGCGCATAACATGTTCCCGAACAAAGTGATAGTCAATCTCAATGTGTTTCGTGAACACAGGGTTGGCTGCCATGTAAGTAGCACTAACATTGTCACACAGAATGCAAGCCGGAGAAGAGAGGGAGATACATGAAGAACATATTGAATCCAGAGAACTTCGGATGTGGCGGGCGGCGAGAGCACGGTATTCAGCTTCGGCTCTAGAATGGGAAACAATTGGCTGTTTCTTGCTCCCCCCATGAAATGAAGTTAGATCCCAAATAAACACAATAACCAGTTGTGGATTTTCTGTCATCCGGATTACCAGCCCAGTCGGCATCAGAGTAAGTTGGAGATGTTGAGGGTGGGGAACTGGGGAGATGATGAAGTTTGAGGGGTAGGGCTGTCGACTGTGGAGTCTTTGATTGGAGAAGAAGAGCGAGACATGGTGACAAGAAATTTTTTTAGAATTGAGGCTCTGATACCATAAACACGCTTGAAGTTGGATACTTTCTTATTGATCTTGGCATATGCAGTGGTGGTATATATAAAGGATTTCTTTCTAAGAAACCTTGTACAGCATACTTGCTCAATAATGGAAGATTACATATTCTTTAAATAAACCTTGTTGCCATAATAGGCTATTGTATGGCTGGAGGGAATCTGCGTGAAGGATTGTTTCCTTTCTGTGAAGGATTGTTTCCTGCCTTGGTGGATTCGGTTAATAGAAAACACCCCCCTTCTCATTGAAATGATTCATTAACTTAAATTTTTGTTCCTTGACTTGGACTTGGTCTATTTGTTTTGGAAATGAAATTCATCTCCGACGTACTTTCTGATTTACTCTTTTATAAGATTATCTTTAACACATGTTCCAGAAAATTTATCTTATCTAATTTTTCTTCGATAATTTCATACTCGAAGTTTTATATTTCAATGAAAGTAGTTTAAATTCAGTCATTCTGAACACCATCTACTGAATCATTACATGCTAAGAGGCTTTATGGATTTGGAAGTATCGGCAACTAAATCTCGATTCTTTGAAATCTGATTTTTGATCTCAGTTGCTCCGGAGTTAATCTCTTAGAGTTTGTATATATAATGTGGTTCAAATCACGCCTGCTTGAGATCCAAACAATTTGATCATAAAATGAAAAGGGTATCACAAAAGTGAATTCATGAGATATTGCCAAGACTTTCTCTCTACTATGATCATTTTGACTCCTCAAAATATTAGGGAAAAATAGAATAAATAAAGAATTTAAAAATTCTTTTATTCTAATGTCATTTGAGATGTAGAATAAATATTTTAACTAAGTTCGAGTAAATTTTTTGGGTAGTCAAGTTCGAGGAAATTTAATCAATCATAAAATCTTAAAATCAGACTCCAATTTGAGGGTAACATGCCGCATTGACCCACATTCCGATATCGATCAAAACAAACGACTATGTTCTCCCATCTGATGAAAATACAAACTCTTTAACTCTTATATAAGCATGAAAAGCGTGCCCTTCAAACAATGGATATTTAACGTGGTCCCTTTTTCTCCTCTCCATGCTCAGGTAATCTTAGGGGAGAATCGCTCAGGTAATCTCTCTGGGGGTTGTTGTGTCTTCTTTCCTCCTCTTTGGCCATGGTGGGTTAGTGGTTTTCCAAAACCATGGTACGATTAGTGGCCTCGTGGGTCTCGAGTTGGTAGATGCTTGTCTGATAGGGCCTTGGATTGTCTTTGGCGAAGCCAGAAAGGGCTCTTTGGCAACCATAGAATAAGGTGTTGGAAAAATACTGTTTTGGAAAATCTGGGTATTTGGAAAAAACAGTTTTTTACAAAGTTTGACCCAAAATATAAGTGTGACCCACAAGGGTTTTAAGGCGGGTCCAAGTTGATCCGTGTTCTCCTCCATGAGGAGATTAACGTAGTATATTCACTTGTCCAAAACAGTGAAGTGATGAATAAGAAATTCATCTCAAAGTAGGCCACTTGAACATGTGTTGTAAGTTGAAGAATGATGTAGTTTAATAGTCCTACATTGAAAACTATTGAAATTATAGTGTGGTTTATATACCATTACCTTGGAGTAAAGGGTGGGCCCTTGGGGCACCCAAATTTTGCGAATGAGTGAGCACATGCTCCAAGGTGGAACCAACCTCACATGCACACCGCCGCCCCGCCCCGACCCGAGTCCGGTCTGGCTGGCTTGGCTTGGCTTCATTTGGTTCTAGTGGGCCTTAAAGCCTGACCCCTATATTTATTTTTGCTGGGCTAGAGCCCGTTCAACTTATACAGTTATTTCCAACAACTATTTTAATCCAACAGTCATATCTGTTAGATTTAAATTGAAACCCAAGAGACATGACCATTCTGGACAATCTCCTTTGCCTGATATTTAAGGATTCTTTGGTGCATATTCTGGAGTACCAAAATCATTTGTTCTACTCCAAAGTCTCCAATTTATTCTGCATTCTACTCTTCATCCAAGTCTGTGTTATTCCAAGAGAGATACATAGCATTGGTTTTAAGTCTCCAATTTATTATGCATTCTACTCTTCATACAAGTCTGTGTTATTCCAAGAGAGATACATAGTATTGGTTTTTGGTTCGCTGGACAAGCAGATTGCAGTGCTTCTTTTGCTTGTGTAAAGATTATTTCATCATGGGAGACAGACGTCCGTTGATCAAAAGCACCTGTGTGAGGGATGAAATCTGTCTTAAGGAGATAGTTTTACTCGACTTGATCTATTGCTCCTTTCAATCTCTGAACCAGTGAGTTTATTTATTCTGTAACCTTTAATTCACTGCTTTTAACAGTAGATTTATAAAATCAAGATAGTTTTAATATTCTGTTTACTGTAACAGTTATTCTACTATTGTATTGTTTGACTTAATTACTGTTGTGAATAAAATTTCAATTAATAAAGATTGAGTACACATATTATTGTAGTAAAATACTGAAATGTAGACAACATAAAGGACATATGGCGTTAAAAAGGGGAGAAGTCATTTCATTTTCTCCCCATGATTTTGACTTCTCCCCACTTGATATCTCTTCCCCTTTATCTCAACACCTTATTGCCATGTGTCATATAGTGAGTGGAGAAGTCAAAATCATGGGGTCCATGATTTTGACTTCTCCACCACTTGTCCCCTATTCTATGGTTGCCCGAGACAAGCCCTTTCTGGCTTCGCCAGAGACAATCCCAGGCCGTCTGATAGAGGTGCTGAAGTGATATCTGCCAATGATGGTGACAGAGAATCAGGTGTTGATTTTGCTTGTGCCTTTGGAAGATTGCATTTGTGTCCTTCAAATTTTTTAGAAGTCAACTTTTGTGCTTTGGATAAGGACGAGGCTAGCCCGCTAGGAAACGATCTCGGGGTGGTCTCCACCCAGGATTGGCTCAATAGCATTTCCCTTATTAGAATGCTATATTAACGAAGTTTATGATCATGATGGATTGGTCCTGGACAGTCTCAATAGCATTTCCCTTTATATTAACAAATTTTATGACCGGACACATTACCCAAAAAAATTTCTCCGGTGCTATGCCCAAGAACCACCAAGGCCCATGCCCCAATCCCATTAATTTATTTCATATATGTACTTTGGCCCTTCAAGGAAAAATTCATGGCTCTGCCATTAATCTTGACCACAGTTACGGCGTGTCAAAAGGGACACGTGACGACCTCAGGGGCATAGCCATTCCCGGAAGGTTCCCCATTCAAACTTCTTAGGTCTTACTTCGTGAATGAAGGTCCTTCTCAAGAACTTTGAAAACTTCTCCTTTCCATTGAAATGATTTCTTGCTTAACTTACAGTTTGGGTTCCTTGACTTGGACTTAGCCGATTTGTTTTGTTTTGGACTTAAAATCCATCTCCCATGCACATACTTTCTGATTTACTCTCCTATAAGATTTTCTTTTAAAACATTCTCCGGAAAATTCCTTTTATCTAATTTTCTTCGATAATTTCATGCTCTAAGTTTTATATTTCATTCCGAGTACCATATACTAAATCATTACATACTAATTAGTGGCTTTATGGATGTGGAAGTATTGCCAACTTAATCTCGATTCTTCAAAATCTGATTTTTGATCACGTACAGTTGCACTGGGGTTAACCTCATATAATCTTTGTTCTTTATATATAACGTGGTTTGACTCGCGCCTGCATGCTTGCGATCCAAATAATTTAAGCATAGGATGAAAAGTGTATTAACAGAAGAGAACTTATGAGATATTTCCAGGACCTTCTCTGCACTATTACTCATTTTATTCTCAACTTATAAAGGAAAAACAGAACAAATGAAGCATTTGAAAATTCTCTTCTTCTAATGTCATTGAGATGTAGAATAAGGTCATTCTTTGTCTAAGTTAGGATTGTACTCAAACCAAGCTAGCTCGATGGCTCGACTCGACTCGGCTCATTTGAGCTAAGCACAAGTTAGCATTTCAGGTTCGAAAGAATCAAGTTAAGCTTTTCTTTGAGCTCGAATGTTTAAAAAAGCCAAGCTCAAGCCAGACCCCATTTGGTTCGGCTCGGCTTGTTTAAGGCTCGGTTCGACTTTAGCTCTACTTAGCTCGAAATTCATATATATATAATATTTTTTTGATAATGTTATTTATATTATTACAAAATAATTTTTTAAACTTTTCTTTATTGTTGATTGTAATAAATTATAATAAATAAGTTTAAGAGATAATAATGACAAAAAGGTTAAGAAATTAAAATCAACAACTCTGAACTAACTCTATTCTTTGTACCGAAGGATTTTTAGATAATCTCTTAGCAGAATTTCTTTGAATGGTAGTTCTTATCTCATAGTCATTTCATGTATATAGTTTTTAGGCTCCAGGTTTACTCTTTCATTTGTATCCTTAACTTCTCTTTTTTCCTTAATTAATATTAGAAGAGTATGTTGTTTTTGTAATAAAATTCCAGTTTAGGTTCACGATTGCATTTCAAGTCTGTTGGATTTGTAAAGTAAGGATGCCTAATGTATTTTCTGAAAATTGAGGGGATCTATGTGCATTTCGTCAAACCTTAGGGGGTGTAAATGTATTTTCCCTAAAAAGATTCAAGAGGTAATTTTAGAATTGTTTGGACTTTATCGTATGACATCAGTAGGTCTGGTTAATTGACTAACGATCAACTCACAGAAGGGGTGTAAGTACCATTAGTTTGAAAAATAAGGGTGCCTAATGTATTTTCTGAAAATTGAGGAGGTCTATGTATATTTTCGTCAAACCTTAGGGGAGGATGTAAATGAATTCCCCCTCCCCAAAATTTTTTTTTTTTGTTATACATGCATACTAACCTTCCAATTTGAAACCATCTTAAAAACTACGAAATGGACACTTACCAAGGGACACACATATATTTAAACAAGAAAAATGATTTTTTGGAACACTTACAAATCATCTAAAGTATAAGTTGTGATCGATATTAGAAATAGTACGATAATTCATGCATTTTATTTTTATTTCATTGTGAATTTTCTTTCTCATGGGATTGACCTTTGAATCTTATTCTTCAAGTCTAAATACATACGTATGGTCCGCAAGTCATATAATTTTATTTTATTTTATTTAGGTGGCAAATCCTCTCCAGTTATAACCGGATGTGGCACATCCGGTTATAACCCCTAGAGGTCCGCCACGTGTCTCCTTTGACACCTTTTAACCGTGGGTAAGGTTCACCCACCTATTTTTGGTTTTTAAAAAAAAATATTAATTCTATTTTTAAAATTAAAAATATGTTTTTTAAGTTTTTTTAATATTAAAAACAATTTTTTAATTTTAAAAATAGAATTAATATTTAAAAAAAAAAACCAAAAATAGGTGGGTGAACCTTACCCACGGTTAAGGGGTGTCAAAGGAGACACGTGGTGACCTCTAGGGGTTATAACCGGATGTGCCACATCCGGTTATAACTGGAGAGGATTCGCACCCTTTTATTTATATTTTGTACCGAAGCCATCCAAACAAAAACCTTGTACTTTTAGAAGCAATTCCATAAAAATATAAAATTAAATAAATTTTAACTGTATGTGAGATAACATCAATTAATTCATGCATGGCTTCACAACCAGACTTGTCTTGAAATGGTTGTGCCCAAACAAGAAAAATTAAACAATAAAATTATTGGGAAAATTACAGTTTAGCAAATCTCGGGCATTTTTTAATACAAAAAAATAAATATAAAATGAGGCATTTGCACCAATTCGAACACATAAAGCCGAAGAAGATCAAGAACTTGGATCTTGTTGGCTACTCTTATTAGTAATGGAAGGCGCATCAGCAAAGGTGGGTGGACGATGAGCAACATGATGCGAGGGCCGAAGTTCCTTTCATTTAAGGGCAGTTACCAGTACCCCCAGGGATGTTGGTGCACCGAGAAATACCAGAGGGTGGAATCGGAGCCTTCTGAAGGGACTCAAGCACAAGAGCTATCTCCTTCAACCATAGCTCTCCATCCAAAGGCCTCATCGCTGCAATTTGTGGGAAATCCGGAACAAAGAGAATGACTACAATGAACAGTACTAGAAAGAGATTTTTTCTATGAAATCCCATATCTATGAAGAAATAAGTGGACTGTATTTATGTGATTTGGATCAGTTTCTTGTGTAAATTAAAGCATAGGAGATTTGAAGCTGAAAAAGCTTTGAGATGGTGATGAGAATGTATGGGGGAGGTTTACATATATATAGCTTTGGATTTGCTCTTCATATTCTATATGTTGAATTGGTCTAGATGGTTTTACCATAATCGCTGTGTGGACTGCAGGGCCGCGGTTTGAAGGTTGAACCGAGATAGTCTAAATCAAACCCGAGGAAACTTGAACCCCACACAGTATAATCTAGAGAGGAAGGTTCGGATAGTCTTCTGTTCGAATGGCTATTTTGCATATTTGTACATATATATACATGTGATGCATAACCACACAAGGAATGATCTTAGCCATCTATTCCATAGACCATTTTGGCCATGATTTCGTGATCCATTCAATCCCAAGACTATCGAATTGTTTCTCAGCTGTTAATACTCCTATAGTCCCATACACAAGGCATGTAAGCTAATTAATCTACACCATCCATGTGATCTCTTATAACATCGACTTAGTTTGTCTTTGATGAAAACTATCTCCAACTCACTGTCCATCGTCAGATTTGACACCCTCCAATAAGTTAAGGTTAGTAAAGCTTTGAACTCACTACTAGGCCTGTATTCAAGCTTGGCTGGGTCGTGAGTTTTGTTCGGCTTGTTCAAGCTAGTATTTTAGGCTTAACGACCAAGGGAAGCTTTTATTTGAGCTCAGATGTTTAAACAGGCTAAGCTTGAGCCAGATCCTATTTTGTTCGGCTTGTCTTAAAGGTTGGCTCGTTTAAGGCCAAATTGACTAGGAGTATTATATATATTATATTTTTTTAGTAATGTTATTTATATTAGTATATAATAATGTATTTTAGCTTAATTATAATAAATAAGTAGAGGCAATAAAGAAAGTTGAGATGTGAAAAACAGAAACCATTATGTACACTAGCACTCTACTTCTAACTGAGTACTATCATCAAATCTTATTTTTGTATATAATTAAATTAATTTTTGCCTAGGGTCTACAATTTTCTAGGTCGGGAGAATAATATTTAAGGAGCTTTTGGCAGTGGGTAATAATATAAGGACTAGAGGAATGCTAGCCCTACCCTGAGTCAACTCATACTCTTACCCTCTACCAACCACCTTTCCATTTTTTTTTTTGAGAGAGTATCAATAATTGCCCTGCCCTCAGTGAACCCGTTCTCTTACCCGCTACCAACCATGTGTCCATTTTATTTTTGAGAGTGTATTAATCATTGCGAAATGGACCGATAGTTGGTGGAGGGTGAGACTATGAGTTGACTGAGAATAGGGCTAGCACTCCTCATAACTAGAAATCAAATGAATTTTTTTTTATCGACAAACTCCAAATTTAAGAGATGTGAATTAGTAAAAGCATATAGCCCCCCCCCCCCCCCCTTCACAATCTTTTCTCTAATAGAATAATAATTTTGAAGAATAAAATGACCCCTCTTAACCAAAAAAAAAGGCCAATATCACAATAATAAGCTGTCACATCTAAAGTATAAAAACAAAACAAAATAGTTAACAAGGGGATAATCCATTTTAAGTCGACACACAAATCTTGTTCACCTGATAATAGGGGGCCATGTACACAAATTGTAGGTAAAATGATAAAAATACTCATAATATAATGAGATAAATTCGACCCTTCATAGTTTGTACTTTCATTAATATATATCACTTGAAATTTTTGCGGCACACAAGAGTGTTTGGAACTCACACACAAAACATTCTTATAAAGAGACCATTTTTCTTTACATGTGGCATTCCCACATTGAGTGTGTTCAAACTTAAATAAATAAACGTTGTCATGCTTAATTGCATTCTCACATACAACATTAACAATACATTCTAAAAAGTAACATAATTTGCAAATAATTCCATTTGTCCTACCACAGTTTTTTTTTTAACTAGGAGGGGTAACGTTAACCCTAATTTGGGAGGGTCAAGGAGAGCGTGCACCAAGTGAGGGCTAGGATTTATGATAGAGAATGGAGTATGATAATAAAGTGTGATTATCTGAATTTGAATTTATTAGATTAGGTAAAATTAAATTAGATTAGATTTGATTGAACTTTCCTTCTATAATAGGAATATGGAACTATCTATTTAAACCCTCTTTGAGTCATTGTAAACTATTCAAGTCTATCAATGATATTTAGTTTATAGAGTTTATGCACTCCGTAATATTACCTTGTATACAATTTTTTTGGGTAGAATATCTACAATTTTCTTCGATAATTATTTCATTTTTTTTCTCATTCAAACTTCTTAGCTCTTACTTCATAAATATAAATAAATTTTAAAGTACATAAACACTGAATAAGTCCTTCTGGAATGTCCTTCTTGAACTTTGGAAACCTTCCCTAACTTAAGTTTTGGTTCCATGACTTGGACTTAGACTATTTGTTTTGGACTTGAAATCTATCTTCCATGTACTTTTGAATTTTCTCCCAGATTTTTTTAATGTAAATTTTCTTTTATAATGTCATACTCCAAATTTTCTATTTCAATGAAATTAATAAGTTTTCATTCAGTCATTTCCATTACCCCATATTGATCTTAGTTGCTCCGGGGTTAACCTCATAGAGTTTGTATATGTCATTTCATTTTCTCCCCATGATTTTGAACTTTTCCCCACTTAATATCTCTTCCCTTTTTATCGTCAGGTGTCCGATGAAGTGTGGATGCCCGAGCACCCAGCTCCAGGGTTAACCTCATAGAGTTTGTATATGTCATTTCATTTTTTTCCCCATGATTTTGAACTTTTCCCCACTTAATATCTCTTCCTTTTTTATCGTCAGGTGTCCGATGAAGCGTGGATGCCCGAGCACCTAGCTCGGGGCCATGACACCCCACCCCAAATTTTTTATAATTTTAATATAATGCAAGGTGAAATTTTTTAAAAATTACATAATATATAAATTTTGTATATAGTGCCCCCCTACCCCCCCAAAAAAAAATTGAATTTTTTTTTATATGTCTAAAATAAAGGATTGATTCCTTATGTGTCCCTTTTAACCCAAGTTAAGATTTATTATCTTAGGAGTTAATTTTTTTTAAATAAAAACCAAGGGAAGATGTAAAAACCTTAGCGGTGAGTGAATCTTAACCATAGTTAATGAGTGTCAAAACGGACATCTGTCAAATGCCTTCCCATTTCATCCCCTTTAACCCTGGTTAAGCTTAACCAACTTAAAGTTATTATTATTTTTTCTAAATACCAAGGTTTAATGGATGAACCCTAAGGGTGAGTGAATCTTAATCACACTTAGTGGGTATTAAAAAAGTGGGTAGGAGCCAATGAAGACCAACCCATGTTTTCACTTTTTCTTGTTACTGAAACTCTTTTTTGAATGCAACATTAACGAATTTTATGACCATGATGGACCCATTACTCAAAACGAAATTTCTCAAGGCTACGCCCCCGAACCCCCAAGGCCCCATACCCTGATCCCATTACTTTTTTCTGATATAGTTTGACCCCCCCCCCCCCCCCCCCCCACACACACACACAAAAGAAAATTCCTGGCTCTGCCCCTGAGTAGGGCTGCATTCAAGCTATGCTAGCTCATGAGTCTAGGTCAGCTTGTTCAAGTCAAGCTCAAGCTGGTATTTTAGGCTCAACGACCAAGCTAAGCTTTTGTTGACCAAATGCTTAAACAAGCCAAGCTTGAGCCAGATCCTATTTCGATCCTATTTATTTCGACTCTGCGCGACTCAAAGCTTAGCTTGTTTAGGGCTCAGTTGACTCGAAGTATTACATATATTTTTAGTAATGTTATTTATATTAATATATAATAATACATTTTAGCAAATAATAAATAAGTAGAGACAATAATAATAAAAGAAAGTTGAGAAGTTAAAAACAAAAACCATAATTCTAACACTCTACTTCTAACTAAGGACTATCCTAAAATCTGATTTTTGTATATGATTAAGATTAATTTTTTTTGTAGGGTCTACAATTTTCTAGGTAAGGAGGATAATCTGCAAGCTTTTGCCACTAAGTAAGAATATAAGGACTATACGTGAAATCAAATTGAATTTTTTATTTTCTTTGATCGATAAACATCAAATTTATGAGATGTACGCTTATACAAGAAAATAGAATATTATAACACACAATATGCATATAAAAAAACTTGGTATTGTAGGAACCCCCTCCCCTTCTCTAATAGAATATTAATTCCATAGAAAAAATGATCCCTCTAAACCAAACAAACATAGAAAAAAAGTGGCCAATGCAATAATAGGTTGTCACATGTAAAGTATAAAAACAATTTTTTTCAAGGGATTCTAAAATTTAGAGTTAAAGCTGATTAATTAGGATACTTAATTAGGATTAAAATAATTAGTAAGGGGAGAATCCATTTTAAGTCGACACAAATCTTGTTTGCCAGGTTGTGGAGTTTTTGTGGCACACAAGATTGTCGCAACTTACACAACATTCTTTTAAAGAGACCAACTTAATTTACATGTGGCGTTCCCACATTAAGTGAGTGTTCCACTCATGAATTTCCTCTTAAACATAAATAAATTAATAAATGTTGTCATGCATCCATATTTGATTAATGGCATTCTCACACACAACAATAATAAAAAATTCTAAATGTAAGATAATTTGCAAAACAGGCAAAATTTCCATCACTAAAACCACTTTTCTTGTAGTGAAATCAGATTTTTTAAAAATTTTTATTTATAACGAAAAGCATTAATAATGCTAATTTGGGAGGGCCAGGGAGAGCGTGCACTAAATGCGGGCTAGGGTTTATGACAGAGAACGGATCTTAGTTCTTGTTTTCTCTTTTCAGCAGATAGTGCCACCATTACCAGCTGGGTACGTGTGGAGCTTTTGATTTAAAAATAAAATAAAAATCCTACCATCCTCCTCTATACATCTACAACTTCTAGTACTGATACTCAAGCGTCACAATCTCTCTTCTCTCATATTTCCATTTATTGAATACCTCTTCAACAAGAGTTTATCTTCAAATCACAAGTCATAGTTCGTGTGGTTTTGAGAGAAGATCATGACATCATGATCAACTGGTTCACTGGCTTTGATAGACTCATAAAAATGATCAGGATGCGGTAGAGATAGACTTCACAGACTGGCGGTGACCACCAAACACAATTTGATTTCTAGCTATTCATAAACAAATCTCAAAGATTAAGGAAGATCAAAGACTGACAATTGTAACAAATTGCATACCTCTTCTTCAAAAACTCATGCAATTGCGGGAGACTGATAGAGAATAGAGTAGGATAATAAAGTGTGATGAGATACACCATATCACATCACAAGGTGATTTGAATTAATTAGATCATGTAAAACTAGATTAGATTTGATTTGATTGAGCTTTCCTTCTATAATTAGAAGATGAATTATCTATTTAAATCATCTTTGGGTCAAGTCTATCAATGATATTCAGTTTATTTAGTTTACGCACTCCAAAACATTATCTTGCATACAATTTTTTTGGGGTGGAATATCTACAATTTGCAAATGAATTATTTCATTTTTTTTTCACATTCAAACTTCTTAGCTCTTACTTCATAAATGAAGGTTAATGTACATAAACGCTGAATAAGTCCTTCTCAATGAAAGGATTCCTTCCCTAACTTAAATTTTGGTTCCTTGACTTGGACTTAGCCTATTTGTTTTGGACTTGAAATCCATCTCCAATTTACTTTTTGATTTTCTCCTAGAAAAATTATTTTGTCTAAATTTTCTTCAGTAATGTCATACTCCAAATTTTATATTTCAATGAAATAAGTTTTCGTTAATTAGTCATTCCAATTACCCCATATTGATCTCAGTTGCTCCGTGGTTAACCTCATAATGTCTCTATGTATAAGGTGGCTCGACTCCCGCGTGTGCTTGAGATCCCGATAATTTGAGCATAAGATGAAAAGGGTATCCCAGAAGAAAGCTCATTAGATATTTCCAAGACCTCTGTACAATGATCATTTTAACTCCACAAAATATGAGAGAAAATCAGAATAAATAAATGAAGGATTTGATAAGTCTCTTCTTTTAATGTCATTTGTACGTGATATATAGAATAAGGTCATATTTAACTAAGTTGGGGTAAACAGAATTGATCATAAAATCTTAAAATCAAACTTCAACAGCACTGCATTAACCCACATCTTGATATCAACCTGAAAAAACTATTGTTTGTAAAAAAAAAATAAAAAAATTAGGAACACAAATGAACTAAAGTGATATTTTCATGACCTACAATTTGTGAACATAGATTAGAATATAGTACAAGAATTCATGTATTTTCACATAAAATAACCATTATTTTGTTGTGGAAAAACGATTTTCTTCCCCCATGGAATTGACCTTTGAACCTTTTTCTTCAAGTCTAAATTCATACATATGGTCAGCACTTCTAATAATTTTATTTTATTTTTATTTTGTACCGAAGCCATCCAAACAAATACCTTGAGCTCTTAGAGGCAATCCCATAAAAAATAAATATAAATATATTTTAATTGTATTTAATTAAGATAACATCAGTTGCATGGGTTCACAACCAGACTTGACTTGAAATAGTTGTGCCCAGCCAAGAAAAAATTATTGTGAAAATTACAATTTAGCTAATCTTGGGCATTTGCACCGAAGATCAAGAACTTGGGTCATGTTGGCTAGTCTTATTAGTAATGAAGATGACATCAGGAAGGCGGGTGGAGGACGACCAACACTGCCGGGGAAAGTTCATTTCCTTTAATTGCAGTTACCACCAGGGATGTAAGTGCACGGAGAACCAGCAGAGGGTGGCACCGGAGCCTTCTGGAGGGACTCGAGCACAAGAGCTATCTCCTTCAACCATAGCTCTCCTTCCAAAGGCCTCATCGCCGCGGCTTTGGCTTGTCTCTGGCGAAGCCAGAAAGTTGTCTCGGGGTTCCATACATTGTGCGACAGTTGGCTGAAAAATGGGGAGAAGTCATTCCATTTTCTCCCCATAATTTTGACTTCTCCCCATTTGATATCTCTTACCCTTATTCTCACGCACTTATCGCCACATGTCTTATTATGGGTGGAGAAGTCAAAATCATAGGCCCCATGATTTTGACTTCTCCACCACTCGTCACCTATTCTATGGAACCCCGAGATAAGCCCTTTCTGGCTTCGCCAGAGACAATCCGAGGCCCATCGCCGCAAGTTGTGGGAAATCCTGAACAAAGAGAATGGCTACAAGGAACAGTACTATAAAGAGATTTTTTCTGTGAAATCCCATATCTGTGAAGATATAAGTGGACTGTATTTATGTGATTTGGATCTGTTTCCTTAAGTTATAGCACAGGAGATTTGAAGCTGAAAAAGCTTTGAGATGGTGATGAGAATGTATGGAGGAGGTTTACATATATATATATATATATATATATATATAGATATAGCTTTGGTTTTGCTCTTCGTATTCTATATTTTGACTGGGCCGCGGTTTGAAGGTTGAATCGAGATAGTCTAAATCAAACACAAAGAACCTTGAACCCCCAACAACACAATCGAGAGGTTAAGGTTGAGATAGTCTTTCTGTTCGTTGACTATTTTGCATATTTTACATGGCCTTGGATTGTCTCTGGCGAAGCCAGAAACTCCTCTCTGGTTCCATACATTGTGCGACAGTTTGACAAAAAAAAAAATGGGGGAGAAGTCATTCCATTTTCTCCCCATTATTTTGACTTCTCCCCCTTTGATATCTCTCCCCCTTATTTTCATACACTTATCGCCACATGTCTTAATAGGTGTGGAATAGTCAAATAATGGGCTCCATGATTTTGACTTCTCCACAACTTGTCACCTATTCTATGGAACCCCGAGACAGGCATTTTCTGGCTCGCCAGAGGCAATCCAAAGCCTTGTACATATATACATGTGATGCATAAGTCATAATTACATGATCTTAGCCATTTATAAACAGTAGAGGGCGGCATGTGCGATGCACGTGAGAGAGAAGGGAAGGGGAGAGATTGGGAAGAGAGATCCTAGTAAGGGCATTTGAAAAATAAAATTATGGAATATTTTGGGGGTATAGAAACTTGAGGGACATTTTGGATATCATCTATCCGGATAGATGTCCATATGAAAAAATTTGTGAGCGAAACGTTGGTTATAGAAATATGACGTAGGTATATTTTGAGACTACAAAAGTTTCGGGGGGTATTTTAGGTATAGCAAAAAAAAGGGGCAGGTGTGGCCTTGGCGAGACGTTCTTCTTTTAGGGTTTTTAACACTCCACTGAGGTCACTATGTATCCCTTTTAACACTCTTTAACTGTGTTAAGATTCACCTACCCCTAAGTTCACCCACTTATGCTTGGTTTTTAGAAAGAAATATAAATAATTTTAACCCTAGAAGTTATTAATTTTACTCGGTGTTTAAAAAAATTAATATTTTTTTTCTAAAAACCAAGGTTGAGTGGGTAAACATTAGGGGTGGGTGAATCTTAACCACAGTTGGATCCAGTTACGCCCTTGAGGTTGTCATGTGTCTCTTTTGATACCCCTTAACTATGGTTAAGATTCCCCACCCCGGAGGTTTTCATGTGTCTCTTTTCACACCCCTTAATTATGGTTAAGATTAACCACAATTGTTTTAGAAAAAAAATTGTATCCATAGGAGTTAGTGAATTTTAACGAGGCTAACGATTAATATTTTTTCTAAAACCCCAGAATAAGTGGGTGAATCCTAGGGGTTCCATGTCTCTTTTGACACCCCTTAACTATGGTTAAGATTCACCCATCCCTAGAGTTCACTCACCCTTAGGGTTCACCCACTTATCCTTGATTTTAGAAAAATATTAAATTTTTTACACCCGGTGAAAATTCATTAACTTCTAGGGTTAATTTTTTTTTCTTCTAAAACCAAGGATAAGTAGGTGAACCCTAAGGGTGGGTGAATCTTAACCACGGTTAAGGAGTGTATGACCGTAGAGAATTTCAAGTCTACTATAGATAAGTAAGGGGTAGTATGAAAATTAAGCATTCAATTCAATGAAATTTTGTCTTATATGCATGATTATGATAAGGGTAATTTAGGAATTTAGAAAAAAATAGTTTACGTTTTTCAAGGAAGCATTATCATTGTATTAGTAATCTATAATATAAAGAAATAAGTGTCACCTAACCCCCCAACAAATAAGTGCCACCTAACCCCCTCTTTGCTCTCCAATCTTTAATCATAGGAATCCTATGAATTCTATTTTAAGGATGCCACGTGACACCCTTTTTAAAATCTCAACCACTAACTTTTTCTCTCACACACGTCTTCCTCCTTCTCAATTCAAAAACTATTGAAGAGATTTTAGGGACTACATACGTTTTCTTCACAATTCAAGGAAAGATTTTAAGAGATTGTGATAAAAGAGATAGAGAGATGTAGAGATTTTTATTTTAATCACACCTGTACTTCGCACGGGATCTCTACTAGTAGAGTAATATATAGATAAAGTCAAAGAGCATTTTTGAAATTACGACAAATATCAATCAACGTTTTAAACAAAGAATCCTCTGTATATTAGTAAAGATAAAGATTAGTTCCAGCTTACCTCCCAAAAAGAAAAAAAAGATAAAGACCAGTAAGAAACTGTTTAGTGTCCCAATCTTCACGCCAAGTAGTCATACTGCAAATTATATTATGAGATTTAACTAAGGTAGGAGTAGTTTAGTAATTAAAAATATAAAATAAGGGTATTTTTGTCAATTTCTTTGTAGAGCTGCAGCGATGGTTTCTCAATAAGAGAGAAAGAGATAGGATGCTTATAGGAATGATTTCAACCGTCTAATAAATGGACCTTTATTAGTACTAAGAAAGACATCATATTTAGTGGTGTATACGAGAGGCAGTTCCTCTAAACCAATGATTAAAAATATAGTTTCGGGGATGCCCCAACCAAAACTTATACATATTGATATCGGATGATACATGTAATTTTTTTAAAAGTAAGTAGTTAAATAAAATTTTAGATAATCAAATAAGTAGGGCGGCACAAAGCCCAATCGACCCGTTGGTGTAGCTCAGTTCGGCCTAGCCTAAGATCAGTTTGAATTTTAGGCTCGAACGGGCCAAGCTAAGCCTAAAAAAAAGCCCAAAAACTCAATCAAGCAAAGCTCGGGCCAACCCCTGTGCCGCTCGGCCCGGCTCGATTGAGGTCCGATCCTTGGTTTTTCTTTTAATATATTAATTTTTAATTTTTAAATTACAAAAACTGTTTTTTAGACTTTTTTTAATATTAAAAACAGTTTTTAATTTTAAAAAAAGAATTAATATTTTTAAAAAAAAAACAAAGGATGGGTGGGTGAACCCTAAGGGGTGGGTAAACCTTACCCATGGTTAAGGGGTGTCAAAGGAGAGACGTGGCGAGCTCTAGGGGTTCAAACCAGAGAGAGTCCCCCCGGTTTGAACTCAAGAGGATCTTGAGCCTATATCAACAAAAGCTCCCGGTTGAACAGTCAACCTGAAATGCCTTGGGAAGGGTGGTAGTGGGTGGTGGTGGTGGTGGTGAGTGGTAGTTGTGGGTAGTTGTAGTGGTGTGGTTATGGGGCACTCCATGTTCTTAACTTTGTTTTTCTATTTCTACAAACAAAGATAATAGAAAATTTCTTTGACTTTGATTTTCATAACATTTCTTATTACTTTTATAAAATGGAAAAAAGGAAATATGTTTACCAAATATGTTTTGTGCAAAATATTTCAATTTTTTAGTTTTAAAAACAAAAAACAGAAAATAAAAGTCCAACGAAACTGATGGCCTAAGTATTCAGCTTAGTCAGGATGAACTCTAAATTTTAAAATCCCATTAAAAAAAAGGGGTTTGTTTTTATACTTTACATGTGGCAACCCATTATTGGGTAGGTTTTTTTGTTTGGGCAAGGGGAGATCATTTTGTTCTTTGGAATATGCAATTAGAGAAAAGATTGAGAGGGGTTTGTTGGCATTTGTGGCCATGAAGCCATCAGTTACTCTATGAATGAGTAACACTAGGTATAAAGACATTCATTAGTGTGTCATAAACTATCACTATGTCTCTAATTCATGGCTGTAATTCAGGAGAGGAGTTACTATTACAGATCTATATAAGGAGATCTGCTCCTGTAGAGAGAGAGTCATCTGAATTGCGACACTTAGCCTCATGGCAATACCTTCCTCCATTACTTTCATCTTCTTCTTCCTCTCCTCTCATTTACGGGACCCAACAGTTGTGAGGAAGGGGAAGGTGTGTTAGTGCATTGCCTTTGAAAAGAAATCAAATTTGCAAGACTACGTTAAATACATGTGAATCATTCAGCTAATTAGATGCGGTAGTTGAAAGTGTTTTTTAAAAATAGTCAATGTCTCTCACGTGCAAGATCAATAACAGCAGTGTCTCCTAGCCTCGGATTGTCTCTGGCCAGAAAGCCCTTGTCTCGGGCAACCATAGAATAAGGGACAAGTGGTGGAGAAGTCAAAATGATGGGCCCCATGATTTTGACTTCTCCACACACTAAGTGACACATGGTGATAAGTTGGTGAGATAAAGGGGGAGAGATATCAAGTGGCGTGGGAGAAGTCAAAATCATGGGGAGAAAATGAAATGACTTCTCCCCATTTTATCGCCCCATGTCTCATATTCTATGGTTGCCCGAGAGGGCTTTCTGGCTTCGCCAGAGACAATCCGAGGCCCTATCTCCTAGATTCAACTTTGCTCGAACTTCTTGATAGACGATGACTGTACCTAACCACATTTTGATGCAAAAAAAAATAAAATTGTAAAAGCAATTAAGGGCATGGGGGTGGCGGGAAAGAAAGTACTTCCTCGGGGTTGTGGATGATGAGAACGTGAGATGGAGAAGATGCTAAGAGAGGCTTGGGCAACGACTCTCGGGTTACCTCCGGATATGTGTTCAAGCAAGATCAAGAATGAATTCACTACTTTGGGTATTTCAAGCGAATCAGATACATTGAAGCTACGGGCACATTTGCCGGAGGCACAAAAAGATGAGTGAAATGACAAAATCAAATAAGTTAAGGTTGAGACCCGGTGGACACTATCAACATAGGCAGATCTTGTGCTCTGTTTCGATGATAGTAAAGAGATTTATTGATGGATTTGATGATTTACAATGACCCTTAAGTATGGTTTATATAGAGATAATATGATAGACTTTATGAAAAGTAAATCAACCTAATTTAATCATATCTAATCTATTATTGATTAATGTTAATCTAATATTTTGATGAAATACACTTTAAATGTTGTAGTGTATTGGTCTCACTCACCTTATAACAATGCTCCACTATATTCTCTAATACCTTAAGAGTGGTTGAATCTTAACCACACTGAAGGGGTGTCAAAAGGGACACGCGGTGTCCTCAAGGGCATAACGGGTCTCGAAGGATTCCGGTTATAACAGTTGAGAATTTGAAGTCATTTGTTTTAATCTGTTTCGGATATTTTTTTTTCTAGTTTTTGACAACAACGTATGTCTGCACGTGAAAAGCTATGATGGCGGACCAGCGTACACGTAAAAAGCAAAATTGCAAAAGGAAATTGAGAATTAGAGGAAGAAATTACTAATAGCTCTCACTGCTGGTATTCTGAATATGTTTTCGTTGAAAAGCTATGATGGCAGACCAGCGTACACGTAAAAAGCAAAATTGCAAAAAGAATTTGAGAACTAGAGAAAGAAATTACTAATGGCTCTCACTGCTGGTATTTTGAATATGTTTTCGTTGGAATAATACTACTTTCTTTGAAGCTTCACTCACTTTTTCTTTTGGTGGAAAACAAGTGTTATTGTCCTAATGGAACACAATAAGACATATCCTTTTTCCGTAAAGAAAGTGAATTTGAAAAAAAGTGATGCTGCTTTTAAGAACATACAATAAACACCAAAAACCACTGTTACTTGTAGGGTTACAGTTAAATGATGCTAGCATTACCCAATTTTATAGATGCTAGTATAGAGGAGAACACAGCACCATGCAAAATTATCACTTTTACTTTTATAGATGATGTTACAATCTCTGCTAGAGCAGTTGCTGGGGCTCCTCATGATGTCAATATAACTATCCACCATGTCCATAGACAACTTCTTGTAAGTGCTCCGAATGCAAGTCTATTGTGTCACCAAAAAGAATATACAAGCATGTGTAACTGTGAGAGAGGGAGATATATCTGGGGTTTAGAGAGATAGAGAGAGATATGGGGTTTCTCCATTAGGCAAAGATTTATATATATATATATATATACAACTATTCACTAAGCCATCCAAAAAACTAAAAAAATACAAGAAGACACACATGACTTTTGGACATCCCATCTTAAGATTTTATCCAAAGCCAATTACAAAGAACTTGATATTTGATATATCAACTTAAGATACAAACTATACTACTAGATACCTTAAGATCGATTCCGAGAGCGGAGGCATGGACACCGACCACAACCATTGTTGGGGATGTGCGTGCAGTGCGAAGGCTCAGAGGTTGGCACCGGAGCTTTATGGTCTAACAACTTCAATGAAGGTCGCTCTCCTTCGAAAGGCCTTGCAACTGAAACACATATCCTACTTAGAATCAACAAACTAAAGATAATCATCTTGTAGAAATTTCCACTCCAAATGCTCATCTCTATTTCGAGAGTTTCGAGTGTTGTTGATTATAGACGAGATGGGCATGTATATATAGACATAGACGAGGTTGTGAAGTAGAGCTGTTAGATTTCACCAAAAAAAAATATATATAAATAATAAAAAGAAGGCGGAGAATTGTGGGACCGGGCACTAATCAAAATGGTGGTCATTAAGACTCTAACCCAGCTGACTTATTCCAAAAAAAACAAACAAAAGACGATGCATTGTTAGATATTTGCTGTCAAGTTGTGGCCTCTACCCATACCCACCAAATTACTATTGAATTTTTTTTAATTTGCTAAAATTTAATGAACGAGATTGCATGATGCTGCTACACGCATTTGAAGGGATTTAGTGAGTTGAATTAAAAAAAAAAAGGGAGGAAATCAAGTCTCGACATTGAGAATATCCGTGAAGCAAGAAGCTAGTGGCTTGTATGCGTGTTCAAACCAAGCCTTTAGAGGGAGAAGATGTGGATAGTATAAGATTATCAATGCACTAATGTAGAATATTTTACGAAATCAAAGATTGTGTAACCACTTTAAGGAGTAATTAAGAAGGATTTCTCTAAATAAGACATCTACTTTTCATTATCATTTACGTGTCTTTGGCTAGAGTAAAATAGACAAAGAGTGGTGCAAATATCTATTTAATCATATGCAAGCAACGAGATTAGGAGCCTAAAACTTTAAAAGAATAAGTTTTGTGCTCCAAATCATTAATCACTCGTTCATGGTATACAATTTTTATAAATTTGTCTATTCGATTTATTTGTGTACTTTGATTTTGTATTATTATTTTATATTAAATTTCAATGAATATTGTGTTATGTATATTCATTTTGATAATCCATTTATATTATATTTCAACATGAGAGAAGGTAGCTATGATATTTGATTCTTTTTATAAAAAAATTAATAATAATAAAAAAGATATTTGATTTTTTATAATGAGTAAATATTTAAGACTTTTGGTGAGAATTGAAACTGAGACTTTTATTTATTTTTCAAATTACCTGAAATTCTTAGGTTCTCAAAATTTAAATAAATTAATTATTTATTTTCAGCTCTTTATAATTTGTCGTAGATTAGTCACTTAGTTTGATTAATTGGTTGCATATATTTATTCTCTCAATATTTTTCATGTTTGAATTATAACATGATAAAGTAAAATTTTTAATGTTTTATACAATTTTCAGGTCTTTATTCATCATTTGCATGGCATAGGGTGTTTACTAGTATAATATATAGGCTAACTATTGTGGGCCCAATTACAAAAGACTCAAGCCTCTCATATTTTGAAAGTTATGTGTAATTACAAATATGCCACTTATATATAATATTCTTCTTCAATTCCAAGAGACAAACTGAGACGCTTTTAATCAATGAATTTTGTTTGATATGCCCCAATTTAATTATATTATTATATTAAAAGAAAATATTTATTTCCCTATGTGTCCCTTTTTTAACACCTCTGTGGTTAAGATTCACTCATTCGTAGGGCTTATCCATCTAATCTTTGTTTTTAGATTAAAAAAAAATAGTAACCTTCAGTTGATTAAGCGTAATTACAGTTAAAGAAGGCTCTATAAGCCACCATGTCTCCCTTTTGACACCCATTAACTATAGTTAAGATTCACTTATCCCTAGGGTTCATGCATCTAACCTTGGTTTTCAGGAAAAAGAAATTAAAAAAATATTAACCTCAAGTTGATTATGTTTAATTACAGTTAAAAGGGTGTTTTTGCACTACTATTTTGATCAAATCCAGACGGTTTTTCATTTAGAAATATAAGGACCATTGATATGAAATTTAAAGAAAATCACCCATTAGGCCAAAAAACAAAAGGCATAGAAGGGTCTAAAGCAGAGAAGTCCCAGATAGTATCATGTTTGACTCCTAGGTCCATGCGGCGTCCAATGAAATTTTTTTTAAAAAGAAAAAAGCTTGGACGAATGAGGACCAACTTTGGGAGATCCCAGGTTCGTTCAACTATTTCCTAAGATCAATGAGAGGTATTTATTTGATTGACTATTTTCCTAAGATCAATGAGAGGTATTTATTTGATTGACATCATTTGGGCCATATGGAATGGGATTCATACAAATGTGGCTATCATCATCACACGTGGATGGTCATAAAAATAAACTTGAAGAGATTGAATCATTGCCAATTGCGATTGAAGTTGGGGAGAGTTCAATCACACCCACAGGTCAAGATGTGTCCATTTTGATCCCTATTAGCCATGGTTAAGATTCACTAATCCTAACTATTCAACAATCTAACCTTGGTTTTTACAACCAAAAAAAAAAACAGTATTTAAAAAATTTAACTCTTGGTTAAGAAATTTTAACCCTAGGGTTAATTTTTTAAAAACATTTCTTCTAAAAACCAAGGTTAGGTTTTTGAACCCTAAAGGTTAGTGAATCTTAACCACGTTAATAAGGACTAAGAGGGACACTTGTTAAACTGTGGGTGCAATTGAACTTTTCCCAAGTTGAATTGCGATCAGCTATTATTAGATCTCAAACTTGAATTATCAAAGGTCATCTATGTACTCCAAAAAACCCAAAGATCATATAGGTAATTTTCCCTTACATGAACATTATATTTTGTAATGGAAAATAATCACCACCTCGGTCGTTGACGAGAGGAGGTGCGTTTCGGCTCTCATTTTCTTGCCATGTGTCCCCTTTCTAACCCCATTTAATTAACTATGGGTAAGATTCATCCACCCTTAGGTTTCCATCGATCCTTGGTTTTTAGAAAAATAAAATAAAATAAATAACTAAAGGGTTTAAAAAAAACTAACCCGAGTTAAAGGGAGTTGAAGGGTCGGCTATGTGAGAGTGAGGAGGAATAGTCCCCTCCTCGGCCGACAATGGGACTATTGCTCTTTCGTAATTAGTTTTTTTTTTTTTTTTATGAGATAGATCATTTACCTACATTAGTAAAGTCAGACGGTCAGAAGTTAGCTTGGGCAGAGGTGTTCTTGCAATTCATACCCAGGTGAAATTAGATCCCTAGACCTCCTCCATAGAAGGCCACACCCCTACCACTCACGCAAGAGGTGGGGGTGTCTTTGTAATTAGATGAAAATTATTAAATTTATAGATAAAACCAAGTGGGGTCTTGGGGTTCGAGAGAATTTTTCACGTCCTCTTGGGGGGAGGAAAGTGTTGTAACGGTCGCTAAATGATATTGACGTCCACAATTAAGAAAGTAAAAGTACAGGCTTGGTTAAGAATACATTCTGCCAAAAACAAAACGTGCGTTTGAACACGGATTGAAACCCTGGGGTGTAGCCCAGTGGTCAAAGGACAAGATGTATACCCGGAGGTCTCGAGGTCTATTAATGGGCTCCCCCTCAATATTGGTTGTATGGGGTGGGGTATTCTCCATGCAGCACGTGGGACTAGTCTGAGTCTTTAAGGTTCAGGATATCCACGCTTATAAAAAAAGGAAAAAAGAATTCGGGTTTAAGAACAGGTTGTAATTGAATGGTCTAAATAATTGGAAAAATCTAGATGGGGCCATGTGTAATAAGGTGAAATGAGATACATTGTTTCTCATCTTTAGGTTGGTTTGAATTTGAAATTAATTAGGATAAATTGGTTTGATTTGATGAGGATTACATATGATACATTTTCTATCCTGGAATGACGAATATCTAATAACCACTCTATAAGACATGGTAGATCATCCAAGAATTCTCAATAAATCAATTTGTTCACAGCACTCCATAGCATTATCCTATCTAAAATATTTTGTAGGATATCTACAATAAACCACCAAAAGAATTATTTCATTACTTTTATCATCAAATTTCGTAGCACTTCACAACTGAAGGTTAAAGTACATAAACCCTGAATAAGGTCCTTCACGAGAACTTTGAAAACCTCCCCTTCTCATTGAAATGATTCATTAACTTAAATTTTGGTTCCTTGACTTGGACTTGATATTTTTTTTTGGAAATGAAATCCATCTCCCACATACTTTCTGAATTACTCTTCTATTAGATTTTCTTTAACACCAAAAATTAATTGTATCTAATATTTCATCAATAATTTCATTATCCTACTTTTATATTTCAATCAAATTAATTTACGTTCAGTCATTCCTAACACCATATACTGAATCATTACATACTAAGAGGCTTTATGGATTTGGAAGTATCTGCAACTAAATCTCTGTCTTTCGAAATCTTACTGATCTCAGTTGCTCCGGGGTTAATCTCATAGAGCCTGTATATATAATGTGATTCGACTCACACTTGCTTGAGATCCAAATAATTTAAGCATAAAATTAAATGTGTATCATGAAAGTGAACTCAGGCGATATTGCCAAAACCTTCTCTCTAATATGATCATTTTAACTCCTCAAAATATGAGGGAAAAGAAACAGAATAAGTGAAAATTTTAAAAATCCTTTTCTTCTAATGTCATTTGAAATGTAAAATAAGGTCATATTTTGATCAATTTCAAGTAAAAAAAAAATTTAGAGTCAAGTTCGAGTAAATTGAATCGATCATAAAATCTTAGAATCAGACTTCAACTCGCCGCATTGACTCACATTCCAATATCGATCAGAACAAATGATTATGTTCTCCCATCGGATGAAAATACAAACTCTTATATAAGCATACTGATCTTACAATTTAAGACCATTTCTAAAGCTTCGAAATAAAACACTTTCCAAGCCAAAAAAAATTAAGTTAAACAAGAAAAAGATTTTTTGGAACACTAATCAAGTAAAGTGATATTTTCATGAGCTACAAGTTGTGAACAAGATTAGAAATAGTAAGCTAATCTCTTTATTTTCGAATAAAATAACCAGAATTTTTTTTGCTTGCAAAACCTGACTTTCTTCCCTCATGGGATTGACCTTTGAACCTTTTTCTTCAGGTCCAAAGTAATACATATGGTCAACAAGTCTCATAAAATTTTATTTTATTTATTTTATTCCGAAGCCATCCAAACAAAAGCTTTGAGCTTTTAGATGCAATCCCATAAAAAAATATACAAATAAAATTTTAATTAATGTAAGATAAGATAACATCAACCAGACTAGACTTGAAATGGTTGTTCCCAACTAAATTTTTGTCAAAATTACAGTTTAGGTAATCTCGGGCAATTGCACTGATTCGAATACTTAAAGCCGAAGAAGAACAAGAAGTTGCATCTTCTTGGCTAGTCTTATTAGTATGAAAGACACAGCGATATTATTGAAGATGACATCAGGAAGGTGAATGGGAGGACGGCGAGCGACATGGCCGGGCGAAATTCCTTTACTTGCAGTTACCGCTACCCCCAGGGATGTTGGAGCACGAAGAACTAGCAGAGGGGGGCACTGGAGCCTTCTGGAGGGACTCGAGCACAAGAGCTATCTCCTTCAACCATTGCTCTTCTTCCAAAGGCCTCATCGCCGCAAGTTGTAGGAAATTCGGAACAAAGAGAATGGCTACAATGAACAGTAATGTAAAGAGATTTTTCCTATGAAAACCCATGTTAATGAAGAAATGAATGGATTTGGATCTGTTTCTTGTGAAGATTGGAAGCTGAAAAATCTGTGAGATGGTGATGAGAATGTATGGGGAAGTTTACATATATATATAGATTCGGTTTTGCTGTTCATATGTTATATGTTGACTTGGCCTAGATGGTTTATCAAAATCTCTGTTTGGACTGAGCAGCGGTTTGAAGGTTGAACGGAGATAGTCTAAATCAAACACGAAGAACCTGAACTCCAAACAGTATTGAGAGGAAGATGCAGATAGTCTTCTGCTGATGACTATTTTGCAAATTTGTACAAATACATGTGATGCATAACCACTTACATTGAATGATCTTAGCCATTTATTCAATAAACGATTTCGGCCATGCTTTCGTCCGCATTCTATCCCATGACTATCGTATAGTTTCTCAGATTTTATTGCTCCTCTAGTCCCATACACAAGGCAAGCACGCTAATCAATCCACACCATCCATCCATCATGAACTTTGAATAAACATTCCCAACCAGCTCTCTTTCACTCTGCCTTTATTAAGACACCATGAATCCAAAACATACAGGCCAGTAAGAAACTGTTTAGAGTTGCAATCTTCACGCAAAAATGTTCATACCCTAGTGGTTAATTCTAATTTGGGAGGGTCAAGGAAAGCGAGTACAAAGTGCGGGTCGTTGAAAAACTGATTCAATTGAATAATTTACATGATTACAAATTACCCTAAGAAGGGTTTATATATACTGAGAAGGAAAGATATTCTGCATTATGTAATCAAAATTTCAATCAACCTAATTCATAACAATATAAGTCTAAGACCACCTGAGCCCGTGCATGATTTGCAAGGGACTAAAAACATTTTGAATCCATTTTTTCTTTGGAGTCTCGTGTATATCATGCACCGACTCAGGGTGGTCTTGGCCTTAACGGTCTCACTAGCATTTCCCTATCCTATCTATAATTTTCTTTTCTGGGTGAAATATCAACAACTTGAAAACCACCAACCGGATTCTGGGGAACCGTTCACCCACCATCCCTTGGTTTTTAGGAAAAAAATATTTATTTTTTTTGTAAGAGCAAAGAGAGTGGGTGAATCATAACAAGGGGCGGAGCAGCCCCCCAACACCAGTACCATCAAATTCTTTTCAAATCTAATTAGAATGTAGGTATATTTTTTTAAAAATAATACATAATGCCTCAATTTTGTATATAGTGCCCCCCCTCCAAATAAAATTTTATAATTTATTTTAATATGTATAATATAAAGCGATTGATTCTTTAGGTGTCCATGTG
This sequence comes from Tetracentron sinense, assembly GCA_015143295.1. NCBI lineage: Eukaryota > Viridiplantae > Streptophyta > Magnoliopsida > Trochodendrales > Trochodendraceae > Tetracentron > Tetracentron sinense. The sequence continues at coordinate 29,755,787 of CM026566.1, forward strand.
TCCCTTTTAACCTTCTTTAACCCTAGTTAAGATTTATTAACTCAAAATTTATTTATTTTTTCTATCAAGGGTAGATGTATAAACCCTAGGGGTGAGTGAATCTTAACCACAATTAATGGGTATGACATGTGTCAAGCAGAGGAGGCGTGCATGTTCCACCCAATGGAACGTGCATGATAACTGTCTTGGGGTGGTCTTCACCCTGGATGGTCTCAATAGCATTTCTCTTATTGGAATGCTAAATTAATGAAGTTTATAACCATGATGGATCAGTATCGGGCTGGTCTCTACTCTCAATGGTCTCAATAGCATTTCCCTTATTAGAATGTTATATTAATGAATTTTATAGCCATGATTGACCTATTACCCAAAAAAAAAAATTCTCGGGGGCTACGCCTCAAACCACCAAGGCCCATGCCCGAATCCCATTAATTTATTTCATATATCTACTTTGGCCCCACAAGGAAATATTCCTGGCTCCATCCCTAATCTTAACCACAATCAAGGGGTGTCAAAACGGACACGTGGCGACCTCCAGATTTCCCAAATCTGGTTATAACCGTAGCGGATTTGATTCCCCATTCAAACTTCTTCTTAGGTCTTTAGGTCTTCGTGAAAGAAGGTCCTTTGGGTTCCTTGACTTGGACTTAGCTTATTTGTTTTGGACTTGAAATCCATCTCCCATGCTCATACTTTCTGATTTACTCTCCTATAAGATTTTCTTTTAACACATTTTCCGAAAATTTTCTTTTATCTATTTTTCTTCGATAATTTCATGCTCCAAGTTTTTTTTATTTCATTCCCAGCACCATATACTGAATCATTACATGCCAATTAGTGGCTTTGGATGCGGAAGTATTGGCAACTTAATCTCGATTCTTCAAAATCTGATTTTTGATCACGTACAGTTGCACTGGGGTTAACCTCATATAATCTTTGTTCTTTATATAGAACGTGGTTTGGGTCATGCAAGCATGCTTGCGATCCAAATAATTCGAGCATAGGATGAAAAGGGTATTAACAGAAGAGAGCTCATGAGAGATTTCCAAGACCTTCTCAGCACTATTACTCGTTGTAATCTCAAAATATGAGGGAAAAGTAGAATAAATGAAGCATTTGAAAATTCTCTTTTTCTAATGTCATTTGAGATATAGATTAAGGTCATATTTTGACTAAGTTTGGGTAAACAGAATTGATCATGAAATCTTAAAATCAAACTTCAACGCGCTGCATTAACCCACATCCTGAAATCGACCAGAAAAAGCTATTATGTTTGTAAGAAAAAAAATATGTTTGGAACACAAATCAACTAAAGCAATATTTTCATGAGCTACAAGTTGTGAATGAGATTATAATAGTACAATAAATCATGTATTTTCATATAAAATAACCATTATTTTATTGCGAACTGATTTTCATTCCCCATGAATTGACCTTTGAACCTTTTTCTTCAAGTCTAAATTCATACATATGGTCAGCAAGTCTTGTAGTTTTAATTGATTTTTATTTTGAACAAAAGCCATCCAAACAAAAACCTTGAACTTCTAGAAGCAATCCCATAAAAAATAAATATAAATAAATTTTAATTGTATGTAATTAAGATAACATCAGTTTGCATGGGTTCACAACCAGACTTGACTTGAAATCGTTGTGCCCCACCAAGAAAAAAAAAATTATTGGGAAAATTACAATGTAGCTAATCTTGGGCATTTGCACTGATTCGAACACTTTTAAAAGTCGAAGAAGATCAAGAACTTGGATCTTGTTGGCTACTCTTATTAGTAATGGAAGACGCTTCAGCAAAGGCGGGCGGGACGATGAGCAACATAACAGGGCAAAGTTCCTTTCATTTAAGTGCAGTTACCAGTACCCCCAGGGATGTTGGTGCACGGAGAAATACCAGAGGGTGGAACCGGAGCCTTCTGAAGGGACTCAAGCACAAGAGCTATCTCCTTCAACCATAGCTCTCCATCCAAAGTCCTCATCGCCGCAAGTTGTGGGAAATCCGGAACAAAGAGAATGGCAACAATGAACAGAACAGTAAAGAGATTTTTTCTATGAAAATCCATATCTATGAAGTGAGTGGACTGTAATTATGTGGATTTTGATCAGTTTCTTGTGTTAAAGCACAGGAGATTTGAAGATGAAAAAGCTTTGAAATGGTGATGAGAATGTATGGGGGAGATTTACATATATATAGCTTTGGTTTTGCTCTTCATATTCTATATGTTGAATTGGTCTAGATGGTTTTACCATAATCGCTGTGAGGACAGATGGGTCGCGGTTTGAAAGTTGAACCGAGATAGTCTAAATCAAACCCGAGGAAACTTGAACCCCAAACAGTATAATCTAGAGAAGAAGTTTGAGATAGTCTTCTGTTCGAATGACTATATATTTTGCATATTGTACATATTATACATGTGATGCATAGCCACACATGGAATGATCTTAGCTATCTATTCCATAGACGATTTCGGCCATGATTTCTCCTATAGTCCCATACACAAGGCAAGTACGCTAATTAATCCACACCATCCATGTCATCTCTTATTACATCGACTTATTTTGTCTTTGATGAAAACTGTCTCCAACTCACTGTCCATCGTCAGATTTGACACCCCCCTAATAAGTTAAGATTAGTAGAGCTTTGAACTCAATAGTAGGGCTGCATTCAAGCTAAGCTGGCTCGTGAGTTTGGCTCGGCTTGTTCAAGTCAAGCTTAAGATGATATTTTAGGCTCAACAACCATGCCTGTAGAACCCTAGAACCGAGTTCACTAGGTTATGAATAGTAATGTGAATGGTATTGTAAATAGTGCTGTGAATAGTACTTTCAAGGCCAAAAGCCTTAATTGATGTATGGTTTCGTGTTTTAAAAATCAAATGAGGTCATTTAAATGAATTAAAGTATATATGGAAATTTTTTAGGATATTTGGGATGGGAACAAAAGTATAAAATACTCTTAAGTGTTCCAAGTGCTAGAAGAGGGATGTCTTAACATAACTTCAAATTTAGGGAGTCATAGTTTAGTAACCACTAATCAAAATCGAATGATTTTTGAGCCATTAGAAAGATATTGAAACCCTCTTCAATATTCATGTTTAATACTTTTTCAGATTTTGAGTCGAAGTTGGGTCAAACGTCGAATTTCTGAAAACTAGTCTGTTGTAATTTATCTCAGATCAGTCACTTTTAGAGTCTATTTAGGTCATTACGAACTCAGAATTAGGATTTATCCATTAGAGACAAATTGTTCTCATTTGAATAACGAGTCCAACGCAAGTTGAATTGTTAAAATCCGATAAACGAGTCAAAAGTTATGATCGAAATAGTAAAACAGGAAAACACAAGTCAATCAGAGCTCCCAGACGTCGACGTCTCATATGTGAAAAATGGCAAAAACTCCCAGAAACGACCTGTAACTTGCCACCGACCTTGGGAGATATTTTTTTAAGGGGTTTTTAGCAACCTTTGACCTATAAATAGAAGGGGATTTCGTGGCTTTGATCTACTTAAATCCTAAGCTTAGATTTGTGAGAGAAAGTGAAAGAGAAGAAGAAGAAGAAAGCTGAGATAATTCTAGGTGTTTTGAATTCGGGTTTACCATCAAAGGAAGAGTTCTTCTTGCTTTCTTGGTGTTCTAACACCTGGATTTCGATTCTAAATTGATTCCTCAAGCTTGGATTTCTCCAAGGTTAGTTTGTAATTGGTGTCTAGGAGCAAAAGTGAAGCTCTGTTCTTTCTTCCAGAGTTTAAAGTTCACTTACTAAGCTAGAATTAAGCTTTTCAAAGCTTGGATCTTGTTCCTCAAGCTTTCTAAAAGCTCTGAAATTGAAGGAAATCAATCATTCAAAAGGTAGAATAATCTATTAACTTTTCATGTTGTGATTCATCCATGCTTATTAAGATGTTAAATATATATTTTGATAAAATGAAGTAAGTTCATGATTTCCTATTGTGAACTAGTAAGGACTCCTACTACTCTTGATGTTATGTTTATGATTAAAGTCAAGAGAAGAAAAGTGATTATAGGATGAATTCAAGCATGTGCCATGTGTAAATGATTATGTGAATTGTTTTAAATGAATGAGAAAATTATATGTCATATGTTTCAAGTGTTTCCAATTGTCTACCATGTTTATTCACAATTGCCATATGAACACGCACGTGCATGATCCGAAGTTTTGTATATGTATAAGTCGAAATTTTACCTGAAAAGTAAGGTAAAAGCAAGTATAAAAGCAAGTGAACAAAGTAAGTAACAAGGGGAGAATGCTAATAGACACCTTACCCTTGTATGGTAAGACATTAGGAATTTAGTCCTAGGGAAGAATACTAATGGACACTTTACCCTTGTATGGTAAGACATTAGGTATTTGGTCCGAAAGAATGAAGCTTTTAAAATAAGATGTCCAAAGATACCAACAGGGAGGTTGGTTAATTCATGTATATGTGTAAGTGATGCTAATGGACACTTTACCCTTGTATGGTAAATCATTAGTAAAGTGCAAGTGTACATGACGCTAATGGACTCTTTACCCTTGTATGGTAAAACATTAGTAGAGCTCCCATAAAAGTTATGTGTCAAGTAAATGAAATGATACAAGTGCAAGTGTAAAAGATACGAAAAGAAGATATGAGAATATGTTCTGAAAGATAAGTGCAAAAAGTATGTGTTTTGTAAAGTATGCACATGCATTTGAAAAAAGATTTCCGCATTTGTTTCTATTATGCATGTGTATGCAATAAACTGTCTATATGAAAACATGTGATATTTTGACATTATGAGTTAGTGGTTTGTATACGCGGAGTATTCAATACTCAGCCATACATATTTATGTCGGCAGATCCATTTGATATACTTGTTCAGGAGCCTTGGGTTGAGGAGGCTTATGTTGAAGATGAGGAGACTCCGGAGATGCTTCAGGAGCAGTAGAGGGCTTTTGTTAGGTGGCCCCATAATGAGTGACGTGAGTGAGAGATCTGTATATAGATTTTGATGAGTGAGCTTGTTCACTCTTTACTTTGGTTTTGTAGTATAAACTAGGATTACAGTATGTCTAGAAGAGAAAATTTTGTATCTTGCTTCCGCTACATATGTCTTATATGTTTTACAAGATGGTTTGATAATGAGTTCACGATGTCAAAGTATCTTAATTCTTAGGGGGTATTTTGGGTCGCGACAATGCCAAACTTTTATTTGAACTCAAATGTTTCAACAAGCCAAGCTTGAGCCAAATCCTAAATATTTTGGCTCAGCGTGACTCAAAGCTTAGCTTGAGGGCTTAGTTGACTTGGAGTATTATATATATTATATTTTTTTTAGTAATGTTATTTATATTATTATATTATAATAAATTTTAGCATATAACATATAAGTAGAGGCAATAATAATAAAAGAAAGTTGAGAAATTAAAACAAAAACCATAACACTAACACTCTACTTCTAATTGAGGACTATCCTCAATTGTGATTTTTGTTTATGATTAGATTAATTTTTGTTTGTAGGGTCTATAATTTTCTAGGTAAGGAGGATAATCTACGAGCTTTTGGCACTAAGTAAGTATATAAGGACTATAGGTGAAATCCAATTATTCTTTTTATTTTCATTGATCGATAAAGGCCAAATTTAAGAGATGTGAATTTGTAAGAGCCTATTGAAGGAAATAGAAGATTATAATACACATTATACATGATATGGATATCAAAAAACTTGGTACTGCTAACTGAGGAAACTGACAGAAGGGGTGTAAGTATCATTAGTTTGAAAAGTAAGGGGGCCTAATGTAATTTCTGAAAATTGAGGGGGGACTATTTCTATTTTGATCAAAACATAGGGGGTGTAAATGAATTTTCCCAAAAAAAATTGTTATACATACATACTTTTTTTAAAAAATTATTTTTTTTAATAAAGCCACTCTGAAGGAGTGGGGGGTTTGGCAGACCCCTACCGGTTTATTAATTAAGAAAAAGAAATTGGGAATGGGAGTGGGAGGGGGAGGGGGGGACATAAAACCTTACCCCTACAAAGATACCAAATAGGGGGGGGACAAAAACCTTACCCCTACAAAGCCACCAAATAGGGGGGGACATAAAACCTTACCCCTACAAAGAAACTAAAATGGGGGGAGGGGGGAAATTATACATACATATTAATCTTCCAATTTGAAACCATCTTAGAAACTTCGAAATCACACTTTCCAAGGGCCACAAATATTATTTAAATAAGAAAGATGATTTTTTGGAACACATACAAATCAACTAAAGTGATGGATTCATGACCTACAATTTGTGAACGATGTTAGAATAGTACATTAATCCATGTATTTTATTTCATTGCGAATTTTCTTTCTCATGGGATTGACCTTTGAATCTTATTCTTCAAGTCTAAATACATACATATGGTCAGCAAGTCTTATAATTTTATTTTATTTATATTTTGTACCGAAGACATCCAAACAAAAACCTTGTGCTATTAGAAGCAATCCCATAAAAATATATACATAAATAAATTTTAATTGTATGTGAGATAACATCAATTCATACACGGCTTCACAACCAGACTTATCTTGAAATGGTTGTGCCCAACCAAAAATAAATAAATTATTGGAAAAATTACTGTTTAGCTAATCTCGGGCAATTTTAATACAATTTTTTTCAAAAAAAATTTCGGGCATTTGCACCGATCTTGTTTTTTTTTTTTTTTTTTTTTGGAAGAGGAAAGAGGGGTTAGGCAGACCCCGACCAGATGAAATAAAAGAAACAAGAGATTATAACACTTTATAGAGAGGTGACTAGCTCATCCTCGACAATGGATGAGAGAGCACAAGGAAAAGAAATAGGAGTCCAAGACATGTGGTGGCCTATGATACAAAAATCAGCCAAGAAGGTTGCACCCCTGTTAGCAAGAGGGTTAGAGAGAGCAAAAGATAAAGATAGGAACCCACTAAAGAGTTCTTCAATCTTAGAGGAGATGGGCCAGCATTCCCATGGAAGACGCGTCAGCAAAGGCGGCTGGACAACATCCAAAAACATGACGGGCCAAGTTCTTTTCCTTTAATTGCAGTTACCACCACCTCCAGAGATATTGGTGCACGGAGAACCAGCAGAGGGCGGCACCGGAGCCTTTTGGAGGGACTCGAGCACAAGAGCTATCTCCTTCAACCATAGCTCTCCGTCCAAAGTCCTCATCGCTGCAAGTTGTGGGAAATCCGGAACAAAGAGAATGGCAACAATGAACAGTACTATAAAGAGATTTTTTCTATGAAATCCCATATCTATGAAGAAATAAGTGAACTGTATTTATGTGATTTGGATCAGTTTCTTGTGTTAATTAAAGCACAGGAGCTTTAAAGCTGAAAAAGCTTTGAGATGGTGATGAGAACGAATGGGGGAGGTTTACATATATATAGCTTTCGTTTTGCTCTTCATATTCTATATGTTGAATTGGTCTAGATGGTTTTACCATAATCATTGTGTGGACTGCAGGACCGCGGTTTGAAGGTTGAACCGAGATAGTCTAAATCAAACCCGAGGAAACTTGAACCCCAAACAGTATAATCTAGAGAAGAAGATTGAGATAGTCTTCTGTACGAATGACTATTTTGCATATTGTACATATCATACATGTGATGCATAACCACACATGGAATAATCTTAGCTATCTATTCCCTAGACGATTTCGGCCATGATTTCTCCTATAGTCCCATACACAAGGCAAGTACGCTAATTAATCCACACCATCCATGTGATCTCTTATTACATCGACTTTGTTTGTCTTTGATGAAAACTATCTCCAACCCACTGTCCATAGTCAGATTTGACACCCACCTTATTAAGATTAGTAGAGCTTTGAACTCACTAGTTGGGCTAATTCAAGATAAGCTGGCTCGTGAGTCTGGCTTGGCTTGTTCAAGCCAAGCTCAAGATGGTATTTTAGGCTCAATGACCACACCAAGCTTTTATTTGCACTCATGTTTAAGCAAGCCACGCTTGAGCCAGATCCTATTTATTTTGGCTCATCGCAACTCAAAGCTTAGCTCGTTTAGGGCTCAGTTGACTCGGAGTATTATATATTATATATTTTTTAGTAATCTTATTTATATTAGTATATAATAATACATTTAACGTATAATAAATAAATAGAGGCAATAATAATAGTAAAAGAAAGTTGAGAGGTTAAAACAAAAACCATAACCCTAACACTCTACTTTTAACTGAAGACTATCCTCAAATATGATTTGTGTGTATGATTAGATTAATTTTTGTTTGTAGGGTCTACAATTTTCTAGGTAAGGAGGATAATATACGAGCTTTTGGCACTCTGTATATGTGAAATCAAACTATTCTTTTTTTTTTCTTTGATCAATAAAGGCCAGATTTAAGAGATGTGAATTTTAAAAGTCAATAGAATATTTTAACACACAATATGGATATAAAAAAAATTAATATTGTAGGACCCCACCCCCCGGGTCTACAACCACTATTTCAATCTTTTCTCAAATAGAATATTAATTCCGAAGAACAAAATGATCCCTCTTAACCAAAAAAAAAAGGTCAATGCGATAATAGGCTGTCACATTTAAAGTATAACAACAAATATTTTTAAGGGTTTCTAAAATTTAGAGTTAATGCTGATTAATTAAGATACTTAAATTTAATTAGGATTAAAATATTTAATGAGGAGAGAATCCATTTTAAGTTGCATATAAATCTTGTTTGCCTGACTGTGGAGTTTTTGCGGCACACGAGATTGCCACAACTTACACATAACATTCTTTCAAAGAGACCAACTTACTTTACATGTGGCGTTCCCACATTAAGTGAGTATTCCACTCATGGATTTCCTCGAACACAAAGAAGATTCTCAAACATAAATAAATAAATGTTGTCATGCTTCCATATTTGATTAATTGCATTCTCACACACAACATTAATAAAACACTCTAAATGTAACATAATTTGCAAATGTTTCCATTCAGTGCCACATCCGATTTTTATAATAAAAAAAAATTAGGAGGGGGAAGCATTAACCCTCGGAGTTAATGCTAATTTGGGAGGGCCAAGGAGAGTGTGCACTAAATGCGGGCTAGGGTTTATGATAGCGAATGGATCGAGTACTGTAATAAAGTGTGATGGGATGCACCCGTCGCAAGGTTTGATTTGATTGAGCTTTCCTTCTATAATAGGAATATTGAAATTTCTAAACTATTCAAGTCTAACAATGATATTCAATTTCTATATGGTATCAGAGTCATCAATCCTTTGGTGACCTCTTAATTCTTGTTTTTCTCTTTTCGGTGGATGGTGCCACCACTACTAGCTGGGTGTGAAACTTTTGATTTAAAAAAATAAAAACCCTACCATCCTCCTCTATACATCTACAACCCCCATGCAGTTCTGATACTCAACATCACAATCTCTGCTCTCTCTTAATTCCATTTATTGAAGACCTCATCAAATCGCAAGTTATACTTCATGTGTATTTTGGAGAAGATCATGACATCATGATCTACTGGTCCATTGACTCTAATAGACTCATAAAAATGAGAGGGATGTGGCAGAGATGGATTTCACAGAATGACATTGACCACCAAGCACAGTTTGATATCTAAGTTATTCATAAAAAAATCTCAAATATTAAAGGTCAAAGGCTAACATTTGTAACAAATCGCATGCCCTTTCTTCAAAGGACCATGCAATTGCGGGAGACTGATAGAGAATAGAGTATGACAATAAAGTGTGATAAGATACATCATACCACATCACAAGGTGATTTGAATTACTTAGATAAGATTTGATTTGATTGAGCTTTCCTTCTATAATTAGAATATTGAATTATCTATTTAAATCCTCTTTGTGTCCTTGTAAACTATTCAAGTCTATCAATGATATTTAGTTTATATAGTTTACGCACTCGATCGCATTATCTTGTATACAATATTTTTGGGGGTGGAATATCTACATTTCGCAAATGAATTATTTCATTTTTTTTCACATTCAAGCTACTTAGCTCTTATTTCATAAATGAAGGTTCAACAAGTACATAAACCTTGAATAAGTCCTTCTCGGACTTTGGAAACCTCCCCTTCTCAATAAAATGATCCCTTCCCTAACTTAAATTTTGGTTCCTTGACTTAGACTTAGCCTATATGTTTTGGAATTGAAATCCATCTCCCACGTACTTTCTGATTTTCTCCTAGAAAATTTTTTTATCTAAATTTTCTTTAATGATGTCAAACTTGAAATCTTATATTTCATTGAAATTAGTTTTCAATTAGTCATTCCAATTGCCCCATATTGATTTCAGTTGCTCCGTGGTTAACCTCATAGAGTCTCTATATACAATGTGGTTCGACTCCCACGTGCTTGAGATCCAATAATTCAAGCATAAGATGAAAGGGGTATCCCAGAAGAAAGCTCATTAGATATTTCCAAGACCTCTGTACTATGATCATTTTAACTCCTCAAAATATGAGGGAAAATCAGAATAAATAAATGAAGCATTTGATAATTCTCTTCCTCAATTGTCATTTCAGATATATAGAAAAAGGTCATATTTGACTAAGTTGTGGTAAACAGAATTGATCCCAGAATCTTAAAATTAAATCAGACTTCAGCGCCCTGCATTAACCCACGTCCCAATATCGACCTGAAAAAACTATTATGTTTGTAAGAAAAAAAATATTTTTTGAACACAAATCAACAAAAGCGATATTTTTATGAGCTACAAGTTGTGAACAAAGATTAGAATATAGTACAATAATCCATGTATTTTCACATAAAATAACCATTATTTTGTTGTGAAAAAGCGATTTTCTTCCCTCATGGAATTGACCTTTGAACCTTTTTCTTCAAGTCATGGTCAGCAATTCTTATAATTTTGTTTTGTACCGAAGCCATCTAAACAAAAATCTTGAGCTTTTAGAAGCAATCCCATAAAAAATAAATATAAATAAATTTTAATTGTATGTAAAATTAAAATAACATCAGTTGCATGGGTTCACAACCAGACTTGACTTGAAATGGTTGTTCCCCACCAAGAAAAAAAAAATATTGTGAAAATTACAATTTAGCTAATCTTGGGCATTTACACCGAACACTTAAAGCCAAAGAAGATCAAGAACTTGGATCTTGTTGGCTAGTCTTATAATTAGTAATGAAGACACAGCGATATTGACGATGACATCAGGAAGGCGGCGGGTGGACGACGAGCAACACGGTTGGGGAGAGTTCCTTTCCTTTAATTGCAGTTACCACCACCCCCGGAGATGTAGGTGCACGGAGAACCAGCAGAGGGTGGCACCGGAGCCTTCTGGAGGGACTCGAGCACAAGAGCTATCTCCTTCAACCATAGCTCTCCATCCAAAGGCCTCATCGCGGCAATTTTTGGGAAATCCGGAACAAAGAGAATGACTACAATGAACAGTACTATAAAGAGATTTTTTCTATGAAATCCCATATCTATGAAGAAGTAAGTGGACTGTATTTATGTGATTTGGATCAGTTTCTTGTGTTCGTTAAAGCACAGGAGATTTGAAGCTGAAAAAGCTATGAGATGGTGATGAGAATATATCGGGGAGGTTTACATATATATATAGCTTTGGTTTTGCTCTTCATATTCTATACGTTGACTTGGCCTAAGTCTCTTGTTTCACCATAATCGCTGTGGACTTGGCCGTGGTTTGAAGGTTGAACCGAGATAGTCTAAATCAAACATGAAAGAACCTTGAAATCCAAATTGTAAAATCTGGAGAGGAAGATTGAAATAGTCTTCTGTAGATAAATTACTTTTCATAAATTGTACAAATACATGTGATGCATAACCACACATGGAATGATCTTAGCCATCTATTCAATGGACGATTTGGCCATGATTACGTCCAGTACTTTTCAATCCCATGACTGTCCTATTGTTTCTAAGGTGCTAATCAATTCACACCATCCATGTGATCTCTTATAAAATCGACTTGGTCTGTCTTTGATGAAAACTATCTCCAACTCACTGCCCATCTTGCTTTGAACTCCCACAATGAACAAATTTTTTGTACTCTGAGTAAGTATATCAGGGCAGTAAGTGAAATCTAAGTGTTTTTTTTTCTTTGATCGATAAAGGCCAAATTTAAGAGATGTGATTTTGTGGAAGCATATAGAAGAAAATAGGATATTATAACTCTCAATGTGAATATAAAAAAGAGATTAAATACGAACGCAAGATCCGGTTGAATAGTCAACCAAGCAACCTAAAAAATGCCTTGGGAAAGGGTATTTATAGAAATATTTTAATATTAAAAAATACCCTTCTTTGGTTCGTAATTATGAACCACCATTTTCCAAGACATTTTTTGGGTTGCTCCAATTAACTGTTCAACCAGAACTCACTCGGGTCCATAGTTAATTTCTATATTAAAAAAAGCCTGCAATAGTAAAACCCCCTCCCCCTTCTGTACAACCTCTCTCAATCTTTTCTCTATGGATAAAGCTTTGGATGATCAGTAAGTAGCCAGGATGTCAATAATAATTTTAATAAAGTAGTAGGATATGGCCAAACCCCCCACCCTCACTGGGAGGCTCCCCCCACCCCACCAAAAAAAAAAAAAAGGTAGTCAGGATGTTAGGAAGGATTCAGTGTACTACCAAGGCAGATTTTTTTTAGGAACTAGTGTTAACATTTAAAATTGAGGTTTTTACCCCTAAAATCTCTAAATTGTAGAGATGCAATTAACCTTGAACTTAAAAATCTAAAGTCTAACTAAGCATAATTTTCAAATAAGCACTTCTTTTTAGACTAGTGTTAACAAACGCCACCTAGGAGAGAAGCATTAACTCTAAGGGTTAATGCTAATTTGGGAGGGGCTAAGAGAGTGTGCACTAAGTGCGGGATTGGGTTTGCGCTCATCCTATCTACAATTTGAAAACCACTAAAAGAATTATTTCATTTTTTTTTCTCATTCAAACTTCTTAGCTCTTACTTCCTAAATGAAGGTTAAAGTACATAAACCCTGAATAAGGTCCTTCTCAAGAACTTTGGAAACCTCCCCTACTCATTGAAATGATTCATTCTTTCACCTAATTTTTTGTTCCTTGACTTGGACTTGGACTATTTTTTTTTTGACTTGAAATCCATCTCCCATACACATACTTTATGATTTAATATTCTATAAGATTTTCTTTTACACATGTTCCAGAAAATTCTTTTATCCAATTTTTTTTCAATAATATCATACTCCAAGTTTTATATTTCAATGAAATTAGTTTACATTTTTTTTAAGTTTTGAGATATACGTTTAGCTAGCAACGCCAGGGGAGGTGTTAGTATCTGTTCGGTTAGTGGGCGGGTGGAGAGTATAAACGCTCCCACCCTCGCGGGAATTGAATCCCGGACCTCCCCCTAAAGCAGGGGATACGCTACCATTGGGACAAAGCCCTGTCGTGTAAATTAGTTTACATTCAGTCATTCCAAACACCATATACTGGATTATTACATACTAAAAGGTTTTATGGATATTACATACTAAAAGATTTTATGGATATGGAAGTATTGGCAACTTGATCTCGATTCTTCGAAATCTGATTTTTGATCTCAGTTGCTCCGGGGTACCTCATAGAATCTGTTCATATAATCTGGTTCGACTCGGAGATCCAAATAATTCAAGCATAAGATGAAATGGGTGTCACAGAAGAGGGCTCATCAGATATTTCCAAGACTTCTCTGTACTATGAAATTTCAACTCCTCAAAATATCAGGGAGAACAAAACAAATGAAGAATTTAAAAATCCTAATCTTCTAAATATGTCATTTGAGATGTAGAATAAGGTCTTATATTGACTAAGTTCGGGTCAGTAGAGTCTATCTTAAAATCATACTTCAACGCACCGCATTGGCCCACATTCCGGTGTCGATGGGAACAAACTATATATTAATCTTCAAATTTGAGACCAACTTAAAATTAAAATTTTTTAAATCAAACACTTTCCAAGGCACAAAAAATAGTTTAGCAAAAAATATATATTTTTTGGAACACAAATCAACTATAGTGATATATTCATGAGCTATAAGTTTGATCAAGATTAGAAATAGTACAATAATTCATGTATTTTTAATTGAACATGTGTAGTTATGGTATGCTTGAGATACACCATATCACCACCAACATGCACGATCGGATGTTTTGGCGACTCAAGAAAAATAAAATCATGATTATGGCTTTGTTTTTGTAACCAATTGCATGCCCCTTCTCCAAAGGATCATGCAATTACGGGAATGTGATAGAGAATATGGTAGGATAATAAAGTGTGATAAGATACATGATATCTCATCACAAGGTTATTTGAATTAAAGAAATTAGGTAAAATTAGATTTGATTGAGGTTTCCTTCTACTTTAAAAATCATGAATTATCTATTTAAACCCTCTTTGGGTCCTTGCAAATCATTCATGTCAATCAGTAATATTCAGGTTCATTAATTTTAACATAGAATAACCATCATTTTGTTGCAAAAGCCCATTTTTTTTCCTCATGGAATTGACATTTGAACCTTTTTCTTCAAGTCTAAATTTATACATATGGTCAGCAAGTCTTATAATTTTATTTAATTTTTATTTTGTAGAAGCCATCCAAACAAAGACATGAGCTGTTAGAATCAATCCCATAAAAAGAAATATAAATAAAATTTAATTGTATGTAAGATAACATCAATTGCATGGGTTCACAACCAGACTTGACTTGAAATGGTTGTTCCCAATTAAGAAAAGAATTTGTAAAAATGACAGTTTGGCTAATCTCGGGCATTTGCACCGATTCGAATACTTAAAGCCGAAGAAGATCAAGAACTTGGATCATGTTGGCTAGCCATATTAACAATGAAAGACACAATGATGTTGATGATGACACCAGGAAAGGCGAGTGGACGAGGAGCAACGTGATCGGGCGAACTTCCTTACATTTAATTACAGGTACCACTACCCCCACGGATGTTGGTGCACCCAGAAGGACCAGAGGGTGGCACTGGAGCCTTCTGGAGGGACTCGAGCACAAGATCAGCTATCTCCTCCAACCATAGCTCTCCTTCCAAAGGCCTCATCGCCGCAAGCTGTGGGAAATCCGGAACAAAGAGAATGGCAACAATGAACAGTACTATAAAGAGATTTTTTCTATGAAAGCCCATATCTATGAAGAAATAAGTGGCCTGTATTTATGTGATTTGGATCAGTTTCTTGTGTTAATTAAAGCACAGGAGATTTGTAGCAGAAAAAGGTTTGAGATGGTGATGAGAATGTATGTGGGAGGTTTACATATATATATAGCTTTGGATTTGCTCTTCATATTCTATATGTTGACTTGGCCTATGTGGTTTTACCATAATCGTTGTGTGGACTGGGCCGCGGTTTGAAGGTTGAACCGAGATAGTCTAAATCAAACAAGAAGAAACCTTGAACCCCAAACAATCTAAACTAGAGAGAGGTTGAGATGGTCTTTCTGTTCGATGACTATTATGCATATTTGTACATATTTTACATGTGATTTATAAGTCATAGCAACATGATCTTAGCCATTTATAAAACATAAAGACTAGTAAGAATATGTTTAGTGTTCCAATCTTCACGCCAAATAGTTCATAGTGCTATGCGGAAAAAAAAAAAATTGTACAAATTATATCATATAAAATAAGGGTATATCTGTCAATTAAATTAGTTTTTGAGATCCCGGGAGAATGGGTATTGGCGTATTGAACGGTTTTGGTTAAGGGAGAGGGATGGGGGTTATAGACCAGTGAGGTGGGTGAGGATCACTGAAATAAGGACAATGACCCCACCATACAGCGTGTATGTGCTAATCAATCTGAACCCTCCGATGAGGCGCCCCACATAGAAGCCCACTTAATTTGACAATCTTGATAGGAATGATTTCAACCGTCTGACAAATGGACCTTTATTATGAAAATATTGAGTACTAACAAAGGCATTATTTAGTAATGTATATGGGAGGCAGTTCCTCTAAATCCCAAAGATTAAAAATACGGTATTAAGAATGTATCGATCCCAACCTTATTGATTTTAGTAGTGGTGGTAATATGGAGCACTCTGTGTTATTTATTTTCTAAAAACAGTGATAATAAAAAAAAAATTGTGACCTTGTTTTAAAAAAAAATTCTTATTAGTTTTTAAAAATGAAAGACAAACATTTTTACCAAACATGTTTTATACAAAAAAAAAAAATATCATTATTTTTAAAATAAAAAAAATAGTAAATAAAAATACAACCAAACAGGGCTTAAGTATCCACAGTATTAACTCTAAATTTTAGAAACCCATTAAAAAGTTTTGTTTTAGACTTTACACATGGCAACACATTATTGAGTAGGCTTTTTTGTTTGGCCAAGGGGAGATCATTTTGTTCTTTGGAATATGCAATTAGAGAAAAGATTGAGAGGGGGCTATAGAGAAGGAGGAGGGGTGTTAGTGCATTGCACCAGAAAATAAATCAAATCTGCAAGACTCCGATTAAATATGAATCACTCAATTAAGATAAGATGTGCCAGTTGAAAGTGTTTCTTGAAGATAGCCAAATCCTCTCACATGTAAGAGAAATAACAGCAGGACTACCTCTGAGATTGAACTTTGCTTAAATTCACTCTCTATCCCTACAAATTTGACTGCTTGACGAAAGATCATGGCTGCATCTAACCTTTTTGATGCCGAAAAAAATAACTTGATGTCGGACTTGTTATTCGGCACAGGATTCTCTCGAGTTCAACTCAAGAGAATCTCTCGAGTTGGAACCCCTAGAGGTTGCCACGTGTCTCCTTTGACACCCCTTAACTATGGGTAAGGTTCACCCACCCCTAGGGTTCACTAACCCATCCTTGGTTTTTTTTTTTTATTAATTATTATTTTTTAAATTAAAAAAAACTGTTTTTAGAGTTTTTTAATATTAAAAATATTTTTTTAATTTAAAAAATAATAATTAATTTAAAAAAAAAAAAAAAAACCAAGGATGGTTGAGTGAACCCTAGGGGTGGGTGAACCTTACCCATGGTTAAGGGGTGTCAAAGGAGACACGTGGCGACCTCTAGGGGTTCCAACTCGAGAGGATCCTTGAGCCTTGTTATTCAAATAAAATATTAGGGGTTACTAGGAAGCCGAATAACCACATAAGGCCAACATCGAATGGTCACGATTGAATTTAATGATGCATCACCAAAGATTATCAAAGAAAAACCAGGCGGTTCAGGTTCCCCAGATGGACTTTGCTTTATCAGAAGCTAGGAAGCACGGATAGTTTGAAAGTGGAAACGTACTCATATCGTCGTACCCGTATCACCGTATCGGATACGGTATTCTTAGGTAAAAATTAACGGTTTTTCATAATTTCTATCGTATCTCCGCACCTGTATCGTATTGTCATATCTAAATATCGTCGTACCGTGCTTCCCGGATCAAAAGGCAAATAGATTCACTACTCATTCAATGAGACTGGTCAACCTCGACAAAATAAATGGTCGGCTATGATCGTTTGGTCATTGCCACCAAATTAGTCCTTGTATGACAACAACTAGAGTTGCTAACCCTTTAACAATTAATTGGTTATCCATTTTTGAGATTTATTCCATAGATTATTTTTAATCTTTTATAACTCTAAAAAATTCAGATTTACTCAAATGGAAACCGAGACAAATTTTGACTAACCCCTTTTATATGCAGGTCCTAAATGACTTAGTCCGGTAGGACTTAGTCTCAAATCGACCTATTCCAAACCCAACTGAATTATTAGGCTTTCCCATCTAGGCATGGACAAGTGGTGAAACAATTGGTTGAATTTCACACGCGAAACCTTACCAGCCCTTAACATAAAACTGTGGCTTTTTTTGGCTCGAATAAGGCAAACCCAGATTGGGCTATCGATCGCCCATAATAGGTGATCGATCGGTGGTCGACTATTTTCGACGGGCTAGAATCTTGAGTCGGTTTTGATAACTCCTATTTCATTAGGAAGCTGACTTATTTTGGGATTCCTATCTTAGGAAAAGTCTAAAAGGGTTAGGTATCATTTCTTACCCATAAATAAGTCTAAGGTGGAGGCTTATAGAGATAACCCTAAAAGTTAAAACATTAAGAGGAAGAGAGAAAGTCACGGATATATGAGGTGTGGTAGGGCTTCCATGGAAAGCGAGACGTCTCCCATGGAAAGTCCTAGTGAAGCTCTTAGAAGAAGAATAGTGATTTCACGGCTATATCTCGCTGTGCTCTCATGGTGGAGGATATTGGTTCAATCATGAAGGATTCAGATTTTGTGTCTCCTTTGTCCTAAAAAGAGTAGAGCTTCGTTCAGATTCAGATTGAAAAAAGTGAACAAAGAAATGGGTTGTGTGAGAGGCTTTCAATAGATGTGGTAGAGTTTTTGAGTGTGTATTCTTTATTTATTTGTTCTCTTGTAATCTTCTATTTAGTAGTAAAGGTTTTCTGAACCGTTTCTAGTGTGGACATAGCCCAAGAGATGGATGAACCACGTTATATCTTGCATATTGTGTATTTGTCGTATTATCTTGAGAATATCCCATGATAGCATCACTTCAGCCATCCCCCTACATAAACAACCAAACTTGTCCTTAAACGGATGATACTGACTTTCATATAAGTGTTGCATGGTTGTCATCAGCTCATGTCGTGAGATGTTTAGTCAAGTCCTGTAATGAGCAAAACCCTCATTTTGTGTTACTACTAGACATGCGCCTAAGAAGAAAATCTTTGCAACCGAAATTGGTTGGTTCAGTCCAAAGACAGATCCATAGGACTATTCTTTTAGACACTTGTTCATGTGGATGAAACCATATGGATTGTGTTCTTACTTGTGGCCTTCCCGTGGCCAGAGGTGTCCAAAGGCTAAGATCACTTGTCTAACAGATTAATAACCATACAAGTAATTTGGCCTTTAAACACCTTGGCCACAGGTAAGAAAACAGACGATATGGTTCCTATTTGGGCCGGTAAAAACAAAATTGAGATGGCCCTATGGGGTCTTGTGACCTGTGCCCGAGACACTCATACAAATAACCAATTGGGTTCATTAAACCCATCCTTCTCTCTTAATGGGCGGGTTACCAAACCTTGATCAAGTTGATCAGATGGTCTAAAATAATATAACAAAAGCATTTTAAATATTGTTCTTGATTTAGTCAATTTAACAGTACCAAGTTTTTTTAGGCTATCTCAGACTTCCATAGGGTTAGGACTGCACATGGGCTGGGTTGGGCTTGACTTTTGGTAATTTTTTGTTAGGCTCCGTCCCAAGTCTGACACATTTACAAAGACTTTTAAGAGCCCTACATAGAGACAAGAACTCATCACCGTGTATATTCATATTGTGAGTTGTAATATTTTGTTTCCTTCTATTATGCTTCGATAAAAGCACATCTCTAAATAGTTAACGATATCCGATCAAACTTATCTCGCTTACCCGATAGCTTGGTTAAGCATATCCCCCAGAGAAGCAACGGTTTTGCGCATAACAATTCTGCTTATGCTTTTATTTTATGTGCTCAAGGTTTGTTTAATGTTCGTCAGTTGTCCACCTAGGACTGTAGGCGTCTTATTTCTGAAAGAGATCCGTGTCCCCGTAGGGGCGGCCTCTCTTTGTAGTTTCTGTAGTTGGTTTTGTTAAATGATATCTCTTCCCAAAAAAAAAAAAAAAAAAAAATTTGGCCCTAGATCCCTAGGGCCCTGAGGCCCGTTTGAACTATACTTCTAATCAGACTAGCCCGACAGATTCCTCAAAGAACCCTTGATGGCTATGTTATGCCCGACTAGGCTAGCAAGCCGGGCTTGGGCCTACCTTTGAAGCCTGATTAATAGTTGGGTCGCAATCGGTCCAGCCCGTTGACACCCTAAATAGTAATTAGGAGAAAATATATTTACACCCCTTGAGGTTTGACGAAAATACACATAGACCCCTCTGTTTTCAAAAAATACATTAAGTACCCTTACTTTTAAAAAATATGGCACTTAGACCCCCTCCATCAGTTGACCGTTAGTCAACTCACAGAAATGCTGATGTCATGTTATGAAGTATATAAAATTCCAAAATTGCCCCTCTAATTTTTAGAAAACACTCCAAAACAATATTTATTTAATATTTAAAAATCCGGTTCTCACCCATGAGGTCGGCACGTGTCCCTTTTGACACCCCTAAACCGTGGTTAAGATTCACCCATCCAACCTTGGTTTTTTTTTAATATTAATTCTTTTTTGAAAATTAAAAAAAAATTATAGTTTTTTTAATATTAAAAACAGTTTTTTAATACCACCCCTTGAGGTCGCCACATGTCCCTTTTGACACCCCTTACCCGTGGTTAAGATTCACCCACCCATCCTTGGCTTTTTAAAAAATATTAATTCATTTTTGAAAATGAAAAAAAAAATAGAGTTTTTTAATATCACCCCTTGAGGTCGTCATGTGGACTTTTGACACCCCTTAACCGTGGTTAAGATTCACCCACCTATCCTTGCTTTTTTTACATATTAATTTTTTTTTAATTAAAAAAAAATAGAGTTTTATTAATATTAAAAACAGTTTTTTAATATCCCCTTGAAGTCGCCATGTGTCCCTTTTGACACCCCTTAATTGTGGTTAAGATTCACCCACCCATCCTTGGCTTTTTTTTTGAAATATTAATTCATTTTTGAAAATTAAAAAAAAAAAGAACTAGAGTTTTTTTAATATTAAAAACAGTTTTTTTAATATCACCACTTGAGGTGCTCTTGTGTCCCTTTTGACACCCCTTGAGGTCGCCACGTGTCCCTTTTGACACCCCTTAACCATGGTTAAGATTCAACCCTTGATTTTCAAAAATGAATTAATATTTTTTTAAAAAAAACCAAGGATGGGTGGGTGAATTTTAACCACGGTTAAGGGGTGTCAAAAGGGACACGTGACGACCTCAAGGGGTGATATTAAAAAACTGTTTTTAATATAAAAAAAAACTCTATTTTTTTTAATTTAAAAAAAAAAACTAATATGTAAAAAAAAAACAAGGATAGGTGGGAGAATCTTAACCACGGTTAAGGGGTGTTAAAAGGGACAAATGACGACCTCAATGGGTGATATTAAAAAACTCAATTTTTTTTTCATTTTCAAAAATGAATTAATATTTTTTTAAAAAAAAAACTAAGGATGGGTGGGTGAATCTTAACCACGGTTAAGGGGTGTCAAAAGGGACACATGGCGACCTCATGGGTGAGAACCAGATTTTTAATTATTAAATAAATAGTGTTTTGGAGTAAGAATAGTGTTTTCTGAAAAATAGAGGGGCAATTTTGGAATTTTATATACTCTATCACATGACATCAGCATACAGAGTTGACTAACGGTCAACTAATGGAGGGGTCTAAGTGCCATTATTTTAAAAAGTAAGGGCACTTAATGTATTTTTTGGAAACTAAGGGGGTCTATGTGTATTTTTGTCAAACCTAAGGGGTGTAAATGCATTTTCTCCTAGTAAGTATGTGCTCCACTTATCAGTTTGTCACACCTTGCTGCTCTACGCGAAGTCCGCCACTCAGGGGCAACTTCGAGATACCCTACAACTACATATAGTACTAGCAAAGACCCCGTGCGATGCACGAGAATGAGATAAAGGGAAATGATATATATCATTCTACTAATAAAAGTATAAGGAGTATACAAAACTTTATGTTGACCAAAATACCATTTAATTTAACTTATTTGATAAAAAACTTAGGGTATGCCAAACTTTTTTTAATTAAATCATTAATTAAAATTAAAAACTTTAATAAAGAAATATAGTTTATTTAGAATTAGTAGGTAGAGAATGAATCCTGAGATAGGAGGGGTTTGATTATTTAAAGGATTTAACCTATCTTTTACGTGTTTATCTTAACATCTTATTAGTATTAGTAGATTCCTATTTAAATTAGAATTTTACTTAGATCTATCTCAAAGTCCTAATAAATTAAATAAGAACTCATAGAGTCATATTCTAATTCGAATTCCTATTTTATATATAACATAACAATCTACTATGAGATTATATCCCAACCCAATGATACGAACAAGAGCAGATATGTTTTCTATTTTATTTTTATTCCGTTAAGTAAAGATTGTTTACTCTTTTGTTCCATGCTTTATGTTCGTTAATGGTGGGATTTCTATTTTTTATTATATATATATTTTTATTTTCTTACCATGGTGTTATATTTTGTATTTGGATCTTTGAGAGCACAAAATATTCAAATCAAGGATTAGTTATGTCAAAGCTGTTGAGGTGTTGACCGATGGATCTCCTTGGATCACAAACTTTAAGTGAGCCATCATCCAATCTCTTGTTTTCAATTACTGCACTTTAGGCTAGCATTTTGGGTTGAGTTTTTTTAGTATTGGAGATGGACTGCGTTAACTATATTTTAGGTGGCTAAATTAAATAAACTCCTTATGTTAACTTGGTCTAATAGTGGCCGTTACATGGAAACATGACCATCGAGAATGATAAGAAGATACATCATGGACCCTTTTGTGTGAGCAACTTGGCACACAGATCTTGTGTGCCTCAACAAACAGTCTAATAGACGGTTGTCAAAAAAAAAAAAAAAAAAAACTTAAACGTTTGTAAAATTATAAGTTGTGTAAGACAAATTTATTTAGTTAGTTTTTTTGGGGATTTATTTAAGACTTTAATAAGTTTTTTTAGAGGCTTTCAAAAGCCTTAATTTTGGACTGTAATGGGTTCAGATTCAGGTTTTTTTTTAGAGGTTTCATATCCTTGCCATATCGCCTATCAAAGATAGTTCAGATTATGGAAGATGTCAACTGATTGTCTGTTTAGATTCAGGGACATTGTTGGTGACCCTATTTTCCGATTAACTCTATTAGTTCATTAGCTTATACTTCTGGTTGTCATTTGATTTTTAAATTATTGAGCTTTTCCAAGATATGTCTATAGTTACATGGTTGTAGCATGCATGTTTCTATTTATTTTTTCTGTTGATTTTGCTTTGTTTATTGTTATTTTTATAACTTAAATGGGTTGAGCCTGTACCAAAATAATAGGGTAGTTTTGGTCAATAGAGAAACCTGTTATAACAATTAGTATAACGAATATACAAAGTTAACTATATAATTTCTCTATATTTTGCTATTACAAATGGTAAGGACTCTCTATTAGTAGAGATTTACAAGGACTCTATTAGAAAGTCTCCCCTTATCTTAAGTGATTAACCCTTAATCAAAAAATATTTTATTTTATCTAAATCTCCTTGCTCACGTCCCTTGAGTTCTTAAATTAAGCAATGGTTATCATGCTTATCTACACCCAACATACACATTTTTAAATAAATCTCAAAAAAATTATGTTTTTCATTAATAATAAACAAAAAATTGCGTGCAAAGCATGTGCACCTTTACTAGTATATATATATATATATACACGAATTATAAATTAAAAAATATATATCAATTAATTCACTATCAAAGGGTTAAAGAGATGGAGAAGCAAACTGATATTTATAAATTATATAGGACAATTAAGGTGACCCCTTAAACCAAAGAAAATAATTAATATATTTTTTCTTTCAATATAAGGTAGATGGATATAAGTTCAAATAAATTATTGGTTCAAGATTGGATGATCCTACACTTCAATTTTCAGAAATTTGTAAATTTTTCTGTTTCTAATCTTTTTTTAAAAACTTATAAATCTTCTCTTTTTATCATATTCTTTTTGCATTTGATGCTAAAGCATTCAGATGAGAAAAAAAAAAAAAAAATGTTCCTCTCCTGGTGAAAGAGGGGAAGAGAGAAATCGGGGCTACCATTTTCATGGTAAAAATATTAGATGAAAAAGTGTTGCAGGTGGTGGTGGTTACAAAAGATAGGGAGACTACCTAAGACGTCCATCTTGATAGATAATTACATATTTGGATCAAATTATTAACTCGTCTCCGACTCATAAAAAAATTATTCAGTAGAACGATTCCACCCCTGGCAATTGGGAATTTGTCGTCACATGCTCTCTTCCTTGAAGATTAATATCGGCGCCAACATCTCTTACATACTGTGATATATTGCGAACTTCAAAGTTCGTTTGGATCTGAAACATATAATGGATGTTTAATGAGACAAAAGTCAAACAAACCTCACTAAAAGAATGCCTAAAATAACCCAAAGTGGGAAAGAACTCCCCAATCATCACCTCCAATTTTAGAGTTCTGAAGAAAAAGAGATCAAGACTAATTTTCAAAGTACCTCAAGAACCAGAATAAAATAAATAAAAGAAACCCCATCTCGCTATCTATTACCTTGGTCATGAAGTCTCTGCAGTCACCTTCCCAATTCAAATCTTCACTCTCTAGGATCTCCGTTTGATCGTGTTCTAACCATCTAACCAAATATCACCATGCATGTAAGAAACACAAAAGATATCATCACATTACGTATAAAAAGAAACACAAAGAAGGGATAAGATAACTGAGTAATCTCAAACTGGTGAGACCCAAAAGGCCTAGCAAACTGAATGTGGATTATAAATATCATCCTGCCCTGTTTTTTTTTTTTTTATTGGGGTTGTTCCTTGATCAACCGACCTAATAAAAACTTCATATTTCGATTTTTTTCTCTTCCCTCCCTTCTCTCCCCTAGCATTGCAACTTATATAAATGACAGGATTAGTTAATGTAGGAGATATAATGGGATCACATTTAGGAGATGTGAATAGAACTTTTTCAATCGTTACAACTTATAAAAGGAAAAGATTAGTCATTAAGGAGAAATTTTAGGAATTTAAAGAGATTTTATAAAGAGAGAAATCGAGGGAGTAGTGAGTGGGACTACTCTCTCTTGAGTCGCCATGTCAAGAGGCAACAACGGACACATCTCTTCCTGTTTCTACACGTTTGAGTTCTCCCTAAACGTAACAATTCAACAGACGTTTGAAGACCCCACTCTCTCTCTTGCACTGCCTATTTAGTAGATAAAATTTAACTTCCAAAAACTATTATTATTACCTATTTAGTACCCATAATTAAATGAACCGTTTCAAATAGTTTGTTTAGAGAGGGTGAGGGTATGAGAAGGCTTAGGTGGCTTCATGAAATAAGAGGAGTCTTATGTGGCAACAAAAGAAACACCTACGTGTCATTCAAATGGACATTTTAACTTTGTTTTATAATAGAAAGATTTATTTATTTATAGTTAAGTGAGACAATAAAGGTGGCACCATGAAGAGAGAATGGATCATTAAATTTGGAGTGATCATATCATTTAATTTATAAAAAATAACAGTTATTAATCATATGATGTGGTGTCTTTCCATTGGATCAATCAAAGAGAGTTGCCATGTAAGACGACACATGGCGTCAACCTGAAGAGAGAATCGAGAGATTTGAGTTATGCCACGTGGCACCAACCAACATATAGTATTAGTACTAGCAAATACCCCGTGCGATGCACGGGATGAAGAAAGACTTGAAAATTTTTAAAAATATTAAAGAACATTATAAATTATATGTTATCATGTTATAATTCAAACATGAAAAAAGTATAGAAAGGAGATATATGCAAATAGTTTATTAAATTAAGTGAAACCTATGACAAACTATAAAGATCCAGAAATAAAATAAAAATTAATTAATTTAGATTTTAAGAACTTAAGTATTTCAATTAATTTAGAAAACAAATAGAAGCATGAGTTGTGATTTTCACCAAAAGCCTTAAATATTTACTCACCCTAAAAGAATAAAAAATTAAATGAAAACTTTATTATTTAATTTAGAAAAAATAAGAATTTTAATTAATAGATGTTTATTATCTCTAATCATCTTTACCTATTGTGTTAGTATTCTTTCATTAGTATATGAAAATTTGTTTCTAAATAGGTCTTAGTTGAAATGGCACTCTATGGTTATTAATGTTATGTAATGCTTACTATGTCTACGATTCATATGTGTTGGTTTTGAGACAAAGATTTGTCTACATTTTGGTGATGATTACCAAAATGGATAAAACCATATAAATGATGTCTTTACAATCGTGTGTATGATTCAATTGTTATCTATTGGTAACATTTTTAGTACAATGATCTAACAATATCCCCATTTTTTTTTCTCTTTATAATAGTGTAGATGAAAATTTGGTAACATTTTGATATCCGTTGGCACTCAAAACTTTTTTAACATAACTGACCAATCAATCCAAACAAAAAACATGGACAGAAATTGAGAGAAGTCAAACGGGGCTTCTTAAGAAAGGAACACAATTAAGGCAAATAAAATTAATCATAATTTTCTTAGAATTCTTCTTTTCACTCACTGCATACATCTTTTTGGGCCCTGTTCAAAGTAATGCTCCTCGACTCACCAACTGTACAAACTCCACAAAAAATAAAAGATAGAAATAAAGAAATAAAATTTTGAATCTCTTACAAAAAGTTTAATTAACAAATACGAATCCCAACAGAATTCGATAGGTATGTTAAGGGTGAAAGTGAAACCATAATCCTTAGTCATTGAAAAAACAAACATATATTTAATGAGGTGTGATAGATGTTTATTAGATAGGTATTATGACAATAGAAACAAAAAATAGCACAATATGCCTGGTTCAATCTCTATTTTTGTGACTGCGCAATGCTTACAACACCTAAGCACTGGTATAGATGTACTATCAAAAAAGGCCTAATAACACTTAAATTATCCCATTGGACCACTGTAAAATCAACAATAAACTAAATAAACACTACATGATAGGTGGCTGTCCTCCATAGCCTCAACACTTTATCTAGTTAGTAGCAAATGCACTGAACCGAGACCCAAGCCTAAGTGTTGTCTTCCTCCCTTTCTCCTCAACATTTCAAGATAATGAAAGCAACAGTGTAAAGAGGAGTGCTAGTAGTAGGAAAAAAGAAAGAAAAAAAAAGACTGATAGATGGAGAAGAAAAGTATAAAAACAAACATATACATAGATGGAAGAAGAAGGGAAAAAGCATAGAAACAAACGTATTAATATTATTTCTATATTGCCATGTTCTTGATCTTTGATTATTCCATCTATCTACCCAAACTCACTCCACATCCACTAAACCACGTTTCCTCATCCAAATTCTTCTTTTTCTCATTGTTAGTACTCCCCAACCCTTCTCCATCCTTGTTATACACTCCACAATCACAAACAGCCTCACATCCAAATTCTTCCTTTTCTCATTGTCAGTACTTTCCAACACTTCTCCATCTTTGTTACACACTCCACAATCACAAACAGTCTCACTGACTATGGCATAACCAACGTAAGATCTAAAACACAAAACCCAGTTGTGTTGTTATTTATGGGGTTGCTGAACTTCAACCAGATTGGTAGGCACCGGACTGGCATCCTTGTTGCTACAATAAGATTAAGAACATAAGGCCTTGATATGTTGGGACTCAAATAAGGACCGTCATTGTTGAAGGCTGTATGATTAGGAACAAACGGTGATCTCCTCAAAAAGCCTAGATATTATTTCCGGAGAAAATAAATTAGGTTGGGATCACTTAAATAAGGATAGCCATTGTTAAACTTGAATATGTTCAAAACGGAAAATTAATTGCCAAATTTGAAGATTTTTGGAACGGGCATGAATATTGAATGCCATGGACACACACGTCCACCATAAGACTCTTCCCTTTTTTTTTCTTTTTTTTTTGGGACTTTTCCCTTTCTCCTCATTTAACACCCTTCTCATTTAATACCTTAGAGAACCAATAGGTACCAAAATAATATGTGCCCATTAGAGAATCTTGTAATTAAATAAACAAAATCGAAATTCAGTGGGTCGTGCACGGGAATTGATCAGTTACAATCTTCTAACTTATTAAATGAAAGATTACATGAAAGAGAGAAATAAGTTTCTTTTCTCAAAAGAAAATGAAACGTTTGATAGAGAGGGTTTTATGAAAAATAAATAGAGGAATGAGAATTTAGGAGGGGTTTTAGAGAGAGAAGTAACGGAAGGGGAGTTTAACCCAACACCATCTAACACTGCCACCTATCCATTAACTATGTCTAAGGTCGCCACGTGTCCACCCAATTGCTTGGGTTTCTCCCATTAAATATAGGTTTTTTTAAAGAGAGGAAAGGGAAGCAAATTTAAAGCACTTTATAAAATGTTTCTCACATTAAAGATAAGGTTTTTAGAGAGAGTGTGGGTCCCACCAATTGATGATGTGGCCTCACAAATGAAGAGGAGTCCTATGTGACATCAACAGAAATGATTAGGTGGCATCCATTCAAACACACTAACTGTGTTTTAGTATAGAAGATAGATAACTCTCTCTCTTGCATTGCCTATTTAGTAGATAAAATTTAACTTCCAAAAACTATTATTATTACATATTTAAATACCCATAATTAAATGAACCGTTTCAAATAGTTTGTTTAGAGAGGGTGAGGGTATGAGAAGGCTTAGGTGGCTTCATGAAATAAGAGGAGTCTTATGTGGCAACAAAAGAAACACCTACGTGTCATTCAAATGGACATTTTAACTTTGTTTTATAATAGTAAGATTTATTTATTTATAGTTAAGTGAGACAATAAAGGTGGCACCATGAAGAGAAAATGGATCATTAAATTTGGAGTGATCATATCATTTAATTTATAAAAAATAATGGTTATTAATCATATGATGTGGTGTCTTTCCATTGGATCAATCAAAGAGAGTTGCCATGTAAGACGACACATGGCGTCAACCTGAAGAGAGAATCGAGAGATTTGAGGCATGCCACGTGGCACCAACCAGCATATAGTATTAGTATAGATTAGAACATTTTCTATCAGCCTTATGGTTCGGTATGTATTGCCGTACTACTATTATATAAAAAATGAAAAATAAATAAATAAAACCCGTAACGTGAGTCATTTTGGTATTTCCCACAATTTTACCTAATTGTCAAATATATATATATACTAGCAGAGAGTTAATGGTTAAGATTAGAGATAAAACCGTGGAGGGAACAATTCCCCAAAATCTCTCTAATGAGTCTTGTGCACTTATATATTTAGACTATAAATATAGATTTATATCATTCTACTAATAAAAGTACAAAGAGTATGCAACACTTTACTTGAACGTAAATATCCTTTAACTTATTTTATTTAATACATAACTTAGAGTATAACCTAACTTTAATTAAATAACTAATTAAAATAAAGAAAAACGTTTAATAAAGAATTATAGCAATGCAGCATCAAATCTTTTTTTCTTTTGGCAGGAAATAACCTCGAGTTATTAAACAGACAAATTATGATTCAATAAGTTTTGTTAGAAATATGGCGAATCACAAATAGTGTAAACCGAACAAACTGCAAACCAGGTTACCATGAGTAGAACTTACCAGCCAAACCTAATACTTGCTCTCCATATAAGCACATTAGAATAACTCACAAGTCCTGGCTGCACAATGCATCCATAAACATCCCACTGGATTTCTGTATACATTTTTGAACAATCAAGGGTGAGGTAAATAACCTGGGTCACGCTGGGGTCAAGCAGTTCGAATTGGTTCACTCCGGGTTAAACACTTGACCCGTAGAATTTGAAGAGAAACTTATATTATTGAATTCTCTAGATGATTACAAAGAGACTCAACTAGGATTTAAATAGATAATAATATATATAGATAAATACAAAAACTAAATATAACCATTCCTAGTCTAAAGCTAATCACAATCTCAATTTCAATCTCATTCTAAATCCATATCCTTCCAATTGTGATGATGGTAATGATATGGTGCATCTCATGCATATCATAACCATACATTTACTCTAGTACTCCCCTTCAAACTCATGTAGATTTAAAAATATGTGTGAGTTTGATACCCAAGTAAGATAGCTTGCTAGTCATTCTAATATCGTTGCAGATTTTGATAGTTGTTAATCGTCGCCGTTGTTGATATGTTGTATGAAGAGAGAATAATTGGGGCCTCAATGAGCTAGACCTCTATGAGTCAATGAAAAGGGGTGGACCTCAATGGGTCAGGCCCTCAATTGGCCAAATAGCCTATTGGGCAATGAACTCGTGGCCCAAATATAAAATGACATCCATGATCGTGTCTATGGTTTTGACAAAGGGGTCACGAGTCTTCAAAAGAGCCTCTTTGGGTAGGAAAAGTGGATCCTGTTGATCTTGCATCTGAGCTTGCCAAAGGGGTCATAAGTCCTGATTTGGACCTCTATTGGCCAAAAAGACTAAATAAACAAAAGTAAGCTTTCTTCTCTCTGTAACACAATCAATGGAAAGGAACAGTGTTGTCCCTACCGAGACCCATATCAAGCTCGACAAGAGAATCAACAACATGAAGAATATCAAACCCAAGACTACAACAATGAGTAATAGGACCGGACTTCAAGAGAGGCAATACAGGAGTCAGTGACTTGTAGCTTTGACGAGTATTGGTGCTCCAATACTCCCACTTGGTTGGCTAGTATGTTATGGGATCAAAGGTTAGAAAGGGAGAAATATGAAGGTGAGCCCATGGCAACGTGAATTGAGAAAGGAAGAGAAGGAAAGAAAGACTTCTCAAAACTAGAGATATAACTTATCCTCTCTATCGTGAGTGAGTGAGACAGCACGTGCAAGTGGCAAGTGTTAGAAGCCATAGTGATAGCAAGAAACAAGAGGGTGGAGGCAAGTGTTAGCAACGTTTCTGATTTGATTAGCAAGGATTTCCATAGGCTGACAACACGATTGGAGAATAAATGATTGTTATGGTTGTTGATGCGGTTTCAAATCATTGAAATGCAGTCGGACTGAGGTATGTGGCACCAGAAAACAGCAATAAAAAAGCTAATCAAATATGGTGGCGGCATTCTTTAGAAGCATTGTTGATGATTAAACACAGAAGCTGGTTGCAAACATCTCTGTGTCCACCATTGAAGAATAAAAACCAAGATCTAACTAGCAGTGACAATGGTTAGAAGGGGGCAGCAACACCCCAAATTAGATCATAGCCATAGCATCCTACATTAAATGGCAGCGACAACTTAACAAAGTAGATGACTGGTGGAAAAGAAAAGAGCACTGTTGAAACAAACAACCTTAAAATACTAAGAATCTATGAATCCGGCGGGTGGCCGTGGATCTTCCGCTATCATACCATGAAGAGAAACTTACACTATTGAATTTTCAAGATGATTATAAAGAGACCCAACTATGGTTTAAAAAGATAATAATACATAGATAAATATAGAAATAAATCAAACCATTGCTAATCACAATCTCAATTTCAATCTCATTCTCAATCCATATCCTTCCAATTGTGATGATGGTGATGATATGGTACATCGCATACATATCATAACCATACATGTACTCTATTAGAATTAAAGTTCAAACCAACCGGGTGAGGGTCCACTATCCTCCAACACTGGAGGAAACCTTGGAAGAAACCATCAGTTCCACCAGCCACCAAAAGTTCGATATCTGCGGAAACTGCACGGATAGTACACCCTAGGAATCTAGACGATGCAATTGACAACCCTTCTTCCATGTCCCACACCCGAATGATGGAGTCATAACCACCAGTAAATATAAGCTTCACAGAGGATAGAAGAAAAATTGAGTGAACAGCTTGACTGAGAAATGCAGCAGCAGCAACATCCTTTAAATTAATTTTACTTCTAGCTCAGATTTAAGCTATATCTTAGGTTGGGTAAAAATTCATGTTGTTATATTAAATGATCAATGTAACACAAAAACGTGGTTAGTATATTACTAGAGGAAGAGCTATTTTGGTAGACTTCTATTAGTAGAGACTTAGAATGACTCTTTTACTACTATCCTATGTGAGGTTATGTGGAACCCAAGAGATCTTAAAATTTCTCTTTAGTTATCTTAACTTTTGAACTGTTATGTAGAATGTTAGAAAATTTCCCTTTTAGTATGGCCATGAACTATGGTCAATTCATTTAACCGGTTATTGTAGGTTCTAATTGTAATGCTAGTATCTTTTACTAGATGATGTAATTAGCAAGAAGATAATACACCTCTCTAATTAAGGCATGGTTATATTTTAAGAGAGCTCTAATATTGAAGATTCCTTAATGAAAAGGATTCCTTTATTGTCTATAAATAAAGGGAGTAAGGTCCTAACTTTCTTTCTAATTTTTTTATACAGAATACACATACTTATTGTGTGGTGAGGAACCAGAAAGATGAGAGGATTGAAGATCTTGTGCATCGGCTATATTCAAACCACTTTATTCGATGCATTCGGATCGGCGTAATGGCTTTTAACTAAGGTAAGATGGTTAAACACATGTTCTTCATTAGAATGAAAACTTTCATGTATATGTGATGATAGATCTTTAATCTCTATAATGTTTAAGAGATTAATAAATCTAATATTTAGATTTACAGTTGGTTTGAGAGCTTATGGTGTATTTTTTATTTGTATACATGAGGTTTTATTTTTCAAAAGGGTTTTTCTTTTCAAAGAAGAAAAAATTAATTTAGACAAGTCTTTTTCCCGCTTTTTATTTTTGATTGAGGTTTTGACCTTCGAAATGATTGATTCTGGAAAACCTTTCTTCTTGAAAGTTGTAGATCTTTTCAAGGGCTTCGAAACGATGTAGTATCAGACCAAAATCGAACTTACGGTCATTGAGTTATGGCCCGATTTCCATGTGCTATTTTTGGATCAGATTTGACCCATTTAAATTATATAAATTGCAAACTTGTTTTTGAGTTTCGGACTCATTTTAAGGCCGGTTTTTACCTGTAAAAGCTCGTTTTGCTCATTTTTTCGAGATCTATGTAATGAGTCTATTTTTATGACTGTCAAAATTTTTAAGGCAATGTTTTGTCTTATATAATGAGTTACTAATTTCTAAAGGGTTAATATATTGTTTGCATGTAATGACTATGATGAATATTTATTTATCGAATCATCATCAATAAGGATTGTGAGTTGCTGATAAAGAATTGCACAAATTTATTTATATGTTTCAAACT
Organism: Tetracentron sinense; assembly: GCA_015143295.1. Classification (NCBI taxonomy): domain Eukaryota; kingdom Viridiplantae; phylum Streptophyta; class Magnoliopsida; order Trochodendrales; family Trochodendraceae; genus Tetracentron; species Tetracentron sinense. The sequence goes on from CM026566.1 coordinate 29,788,778, forward strand.
TATTTTACATTCACATAAAAGTTTTCTGTTGTGTTATGCATATTATTCGTTTTAACTTTATGAATTTTATAATAATCATTCATTCCTAAACATTGCCTTACAGTGTGTGTGGTTAACCAAGGAAATTGAACCACTATTATTGAAATAAATATTTTCACATTCATGTGGAACACCCAATGTGGATAACATGACTTAAGAGATTGATCTGTCCAATGGTGATGATCTTTCCTAGTGTTATGATGTCCATATTGGATTAGGTTCAATTATGTCCAATGGTGATGATCTTTTCTCTGCCCAAATGTGACAAATTTCTTGATGTTGTGATGGTTGTGTTTTACTAACCTACTATTTTGAGGAAATCGTTAGCATGTCATGACTCAACCCAATGGAGGGACATGATGATGCAATTGATATCTCTATAAAGCACACTTAATTGGCCTTTATTTTTGAGAAAATCGCTAACATGTTATGACTTGACCCAAAGGAGGGTCATGATGATGTAATTGGTCTCTCGATAAATTATTGTGTGAGTTTATGATTGATTTTGCATAATGTATTAGCATGTAAAATTATATTGATTTAAAAACTTTGTGGAATGAAGTTACGGAATATGTATATGGATATAACATAACTTTTGCCCTATGTACAATATTGAATCCAACGAACATAACTAGTATGATGGGAGGTATTGAAGCATTGAGTTGTTCAAATTATGGCAAATGAAAGGAACAAGTTCTGATTGTTTTGGGTTGACAAGATCTTGACTATGCTATACTTTTTGACAAGCCCATTGAGCTCCGAAGACTTGGAAGTGAACCATACTAAACTAGAGAAATGGGAAAGGTCAAATCGTATGAGCCTCATAATCATTAAGAGCTCTATTGATGATGTAATCCGCGGTATCATTCCTGACTCGGATAATGCAAAGAAGTATATGGCAGCAATCCAAGAACAATTTCAGGGTACTTCCAAGGCACTTGCCAGTAGCCTTATTGTGAAAATAGGAACTAAGAAATATGATGAAAATAGTAGTGTACGTGAGCACATTAAGAAAATGAGTGGCATGACTATTCAATTAAAAGGAATAGACATGGAAATCTTTAAAGGTTACCTCGTTCAATCATTTTGACTTCTCTTCTAGCTCAATTCGGTCCATTCAAGATAAGTTATAATACATAGAAAGAGAAGTGGAAGATGAACGAGTTAATTGTCATGTGTGTTCAAGAAGAAGAAAGACTTAGGACTGAAAGGTCTGATAGTGCTTACTACACCTATTTTGGTCCATCTAAGAGAAATTTCAAGCGAAAAGGAAATAAAGGATCCTATCAAAGGAAGAATGTGAAAGCATCCAACTCGGCGGCCAAACAAGCAAAATTTAGCGAAGTTGGTTCTGACATTAAGTGTCATTTCTATAAAAAAAAAAAAAAAAAGGACAAATAAAGAAAGAATGTCAGAAATAAAGGGACTGGCCCTTGAAGAAAGGTAACTCCCTTATCTTTGTTAGTTATGAGTCATTTCTTGTTGATGCTCCACGAAACACTTGGTGGATAGCTACTAGTGCAACAATTCACATCTCTAACTTAATGCAGGAATTTCAATCTAGCCGGAAGTTAAGTAAAGGCGAACGGACTATTAAACTTGAGAATGGAATAGAGGCAGACATTGAGGTCATTGAGACTCTTCGTCTAATTTTAGATACTGGTTTCATTTTGGATTTGGTCGATATTGTTTATGTTCCTAGTTTGACCAAAAACCTTATTTCTGTTCCTAAATTGGATTCATTAGGTTTTGAATTTAAATTTGGAAATATAAATTTCTCTGTATTACATAATTTTCATATTGTTGGTTCAGGTGCCTTAGAGGGCAATCTTTATAAATTGAATCTTGATTCATTGTATGCCCATTCTTTACTTCTATGCATGTGAGTGGTGGTAAAATTAATAATGTTGGTACTAAACGAAATCGAATAGATGAGAATTCCTCCATTCTATGGCATAAACGTTTGGGCCATATATCCAAGGAAATGATGAAACGATTAGTTAAAGAAGATATTCTCAAAATGCCCGATTTTACTAATTTCAACACTTGGTGGAGTGTGTTAAAGGAAAATATACAAAGACAAATAAAAAGAGAGTCATTAGAAGTGTGAATCTATTAGAAATAATCCACTTTGACATTTGTGGACCATTTCCTATTCATGCTATTGGTGGTCAGAAATATTTTATTACTTTCATTGATGATTACTCTCGTTTTAGCTATGTATTTCTCATTCATAAGAAATCAGAGGCCCTGGATATGTTCAAAATCTATAAAGCTGAAGTTGAGCTATAACTCAATTCAAAGATCAAGATTATGAGATCTGATAGAGGTGGAGAGTATTATAAAAAATACTCTGAAATAGGTCGCAATGCAGGACCATTCGCCCTATATCTGCAAGAGCAAGGTATTGGTCCTCAATACATCATGTCGGGTATACTCGAGTAGAATGGTATAGCTGAGAGACAAAATCGTACTCTTATGGATATGGTTAGAATTAACTAAGTAGGTTATGTAACTCTTCATTATCTAAGTTCTTGTGGGGAGAAGCCTTAAAAAACAACTATGCATATTCTAAATTGGGTTCCTAGTAAAGTAGTTCCTAAAACTCTATAGGAGTTATGGGTAGGAAGAAAACCGACCTTGAGATATTTGCGCGTATGGAGCTGTTTAGCTGAAGCAAAGGTGTATAACGTACAAATAAGGAAATTGGATCCTAAAACCATAACTTGTCTTTTCATTGGATATCCCGAAAGATTAAAATGATATAGACTTTATTGTCCCACCCATAATACCAGAATTGTCAAAACTAGATATGTCAAATTCTTTGAGGATGGCGACCTTAGTGGGAGTGTGAACCTAAGAATTTTATTTTTGAGCAAAATCGGGTTATAGTTCCTATACCGATAATTCAAGAGAGAGTAATTCCAACACCACCTCTTCAAGAGGATGTTGGTGTACCTGAGGCTATACTTAAGGAACCACCTCGCATTGCAGAACCTATTGAAGATCTACATTTGCGTAGATCACAAAGGGATAAGAGGCCAGCCATCTTTAATGACTATGCTGTTTATCTAAATGAGTGTGATCATGACATTGGAAAGGAAACAGATCCTGTTTCTTTTGACCAAGCCATAGCAAGCGAAAATTCAACTCAATGGCTTAAAACCATGAAAGATGAGTTGGAATCAATGAAACACAATTCCGTCTGGGATTTTTGCGAATTACCTAAAAGAATCAAACCTGTAGGCTACAAATAAGTATTTAAAACCAAGCAGGACTCCAAAAATAACGTGGAAAGATTTAAGGCCAGATTGGTCGCAAAATGTTTCACTCAAATAGAATGGTTAGACAATAAAGAAACTTTTTCTCCTATTTCTAAAAATGATTCTTTTAGAATAGTCATAGCTTTAGTGTTCATCTATCATGGTCGCAAAAGGTTTCACTCAAAGAGAAGGGATAGACTATAAAGAATTGAGAGCATTTTAGGTATGTAAACTTGAGGGACATTTTAGAAATGAAAAAAATGGAATATAGACAAACTTGAGGAGCATTTGGGGTTAAAAAAATTGTGAAAAGCATTTTGGGCATAGAAATTTGACTTAGGGGCAGTTTGAGAGCTAAAAAATATTCGAGATATTTTGACTTTAGAAAAAATTTTGAGGGACATTTTGGGTATAAAAACCTGACTTAAGAAAATTTTGAGAATAAAATAACTTTAACGACATTCTACCCAAGAAAATGCTTTATTTATTAATAAATGACAGTTTTAGAAATAAAGTTCGCTCAACTTTCAAAGTATCATTGTCTTTACATATGAGTAAAGAATAGTTTTGGAATTAAATAAAATTTAGTCAACGTTTTGAACCCAACACACGTGCGATGCACGTGAGAGAGGAGGGAGCAGGAGAAATACTGGGAAGAGGGTCCCTAGTGAGGGGCATTTTGGAAAAAATTTAAAGAATATTTTAGGTATAGAAACTTGAGGAACATCTTGGGTAAAAATTGCAAGAGATATGTTGGGTATAGAAACATGGTGTATGGATATTTTGAAAACCAAAATCTTTAGGGGCATTTTGAGTGTAAAAATATTGTTGGGCATTTGGAGTATGTAAACTAAGGGACATTTTTTAAATAAAGAAAATGGAGGCAAACTTGAGGGACATTTTGGGTTTAAAAAATTTTGAGGAGCATTTTGGGTATAAAAATTTGACTAGGGGTAGTTTTAGAACTAAAAAATAGTCGAGAGATTTTGACTACAGAAAAATTTGAGGGACTTTTTCGGTATAGAAACTTAAGGATATTTTGAGAATTAAATAACTTTAGGGACTATCTAGCCAAGTGGTAGTTTTAAAATTAAGCAAAAATTCAATCAACCTTCAAAGTACCATTGTCTTTATATATGAGTAAATGGTAGTTTTGGTATTAAATAAAATTTAGTTAATGTTTTAAACCCATATGTGTAAGGATAGTTTTGAAATTAACTAAAATTCAACCAACTTTTGATCCAAGGAAAGAGTAGTTTTGGAATTAATAAAATTGAACACGCCCATCCTCATTATATTAGAAAAGATGTTATTTTTCTTTTCTAATTTTAGAAGAAAGTAATCATATTCTTATCTAAACTACTAACAACTCAAAGCAAAAAAAAATATCAATTATCACTAGTAGCTAGGGGTGGTTATTGAACAAAATGTTCGTGAACTACTCGGGCTCGGCTTGTTAAAAGCTCGAATGTCGTTTGTTTATTTAGTAAACGAGCCGAGCTTGAACTCCATTTTTGAGCTCAATTAAAACTCGGTTCGATTATATATATATATATATATTTAAAAAATATATAATTTATTTATTTAAATACTAAAAATAAACATATTTATATATTTATTTTATTATTAGTTAAGTACATAGAAATATGATAGGGGTGTGGGTGTGTTGTGTGTTGGTGTGGCCACACGTCCACACCATTATTCGGCTAGTGAGAAACTCAATTCGTTAAGCTTAAGGGGGGATGGCAAAGTGGTTGCTATTTATAAAAGCTCACTCCCTCTACTGTTTGTGCGTAAGCAATGTGGGACTAAGTCCCTTGAGTGTTTTTTTTTCTTTGGTGAAGTACTGAAGTGAAGTGTTCCCACTTATGACTTATGAGTGTTCCCACCTTTACTAGTTACCACAGTTTGAGTGTTCCCACTTCCTACTATTGGTTTTAATCCCACATCGGTAAGAAAACCCAAATGCTTGGGAGAGTTTGACTATAAAAGTAATGGGCCAAAGGCCATTGGGCCATAATTGCAAACCAATCCAAAGAGGTTGGTATTGTTCTAAGCCTTGAGCCAGGGAGCTAAGTGCAAGCTCACTAAAATTTTTTCTGTGGCTTTTGATTTCCTTTTCTTTAACTTGGGTTGTTAAACGAGCCGAGCTAAGCTCGATTATTTATTTTTTCACGAGCTGAGCTTGAACAGGTATGTTGAGTTTGAGCCGAGCTCGAGCCAAGCTTGAACAATGGTATAATTTAATGAGCTAAGCCTGAACACCTTGTAAGCACCCGATTTTTACAGCCCCCTTAACCCTAGTTAAATCCTAGGTTAACCCCAGTCAAACCTCATGTATAACCCTAGGTCAACCCCCTTAACCCTTGGTCAAACCCTAGCTAAACCTAAGACAACCCTAAGGTCAACCTCAGTTAAACCCTAGATCCCCTAGTTTAACCTTAGTCAAACACTAGGAAAACCTTGAGTCAAACCTTGAGTTAAACCCTAGCGTAACTCTAGCCTAACCTAGGGCATGGGCCCAAGGCCCATGCACAACCAACTGCAAAACCCTAGGACCTAAAAACCATAGACAAATAGTCCTTGCGCCCGCACAGGGCCCACAAGCCCTAGCCAAACCCTATGAGGGGGGCCCAAGCCCCAAATTTGAATTTTCCCTAAATGTCGGTAATCAAATTGCCGACATCTCTTTTTTGGTAAAATGGTACCGCATGCATGAGCATTTAACACAACTCAGGCCCATTTCTGGAAAAATCTCGAAATTGTGGTAGAGTTTCTACTGTCATTATCAATTTGGCCTTGTAGGGGAATGGCGATAGTGGAATTACTGTCATTCCCTGATTTTGCGTGTTCGCAACTCAGCTACTCCCCCCAGTGCTCAGGTACACTTCTGAGGTCCCCCACTCCCCTCTACGACTCCATCTACCCCTGTACTAATCTCCCTTGTGTCCCTAGACTCCCCTCCTATAAATCCAAACCTCCCTCCACCTTTCTTCCCCATGCCAAAAACCCCCTATTCGAAATTCTGAAAGAACCCCACTGTGGAAAACCTTAGAGAACTATGGAAAATCTGAAAACCCTCCAAGACCTGTTCATAGCTCGAATCTGAAAGTGAGGCCTGGACCTTGGCACTCCCCCTTTGCATATGGCCTCCCCACCACCACCGGAGCCACCATCACCGCCACTGGTGAAGTGTAGTAGCAGGGTAGGGTCTTCCCCCTCTTTCTTCTCTGTTAACATCATGTGAGCCCCTGGTCCAAATCCAGGGGACTTGGTTTGCTTTGGTTGTTGTTAGAACCTAGAACAAGGGGTTCCCCTTGCCTTTCTCATAGGTAAGGGGACTCCCCTAAACGGTTCCAAAGATACTCACACCTTCACACACGGTGCAGAAGCATTCCCCACTCCCCCAGACCTTTCAGGAGACCCTCAGCCCATGAGGTTTCCCCTGGAAGTGGCATAATGCAACACTAGGGGACCCAGTTCGAGTTCTGGAAAATATCCAGAATTGTGGTAAACACAGTACAACCATTCTGGGTGGTTCCATTCCAGCACCTGTAGAACCTTTGTGATTGAGCCCTGGTCCATTCTAGGGCATGTCCTAGGTTCCTGAGACTTCCCTTTACCTACCCTGGTCCTTCCAGGCTCACCCCAATAAATTAACCATGGTTAAAATCTCAAAACTTGAAAACTATCAAGAATGTCGTTAATCAATCTACCGATATTCTGGAAAGTTGTGCACAGTGCAAAAGCAACCACTGTGGGCCCATGTCAGATCAAGCCCAGGGCCCACAGCAGGCCCAAGACGCATGGCATAGTCCTCTAATCACTTTCAGGAATCCAGCACCTTCATGGTGCCCTCCCCTTCACCTTGCCATGGCTGTAAAGCCAGTGTTCCTAGAAAATCAGGAATGACGGTAGTTATCCTACCGCCATTTTCATTCTATACAAGATTGGAAATGGCGGTAGAATAATTACCGCCAATCCCAGTTTTTACTTGAACAGTGGCCTTGCAGGACTCAAGCTTGGTAGGAGGCCATTCTAGGCCCTGCCATATTACCTGAGCCCATCTCAGACCAGACCATACTCTTAACTAGGGTTAAACTTAACCCTAGTTAGCTTTTAACGACAGTTAAACCTATTTAACCCTTGAAAAAATTCTAAAAAATTCTAAAAACATTTAAAAAATGTAAGAATACAAAAAAAAAAAACTAACTTTAGACCTTACTAACCATGGTTAGCAACTCTAACCATGCTTAACCGATCTCTTAATTCCGGTTAAGCAACCCTTGGCCTATCGGGCCTAAACCATGGATTTGACGAACCCGGTCAACCAAACCTTAGCCTCCGGGCTAGACCCTTAGCTACACCGGTGCACACACACACTCCCCTAGCCTTGGCACAGGCTCATGTGCCAGAACTACACTCGATCTGATCTCACCCCATGTGAGTACGTAGACAACCCAATCCGGGTTCGACCCTAGATAGCTTTTCCTGTCTTGGATTAGTATAATCTAAAAACTAAGGCATTTGAATGAAATTTTAACATTAATTTAATTTATACCTAGAGAGTAGGTAACCATTACAAAATAGGGATCCCAGGGTGCCTAACACCTTCCCTCGGACTTAATCGAACCTCTTACTTACAACTCTAATGCAGACCATAAGACCTTATCCATAACCCTGAGACTTATCCCTTCTGAATGAATAAGTGGCGACTCTTAACCCCAAAACCATATTGTGAGTGGGTGACGAAATCTGTGCTCACAGCTCTAGTGACTCCGTTGGGATTAGAATTCATTTTAAGGTTCAACTCGGAACCTAAGCTTAAGCCAAATAAACCTCAAAATTAGTCAAATGCCTAAAGTATTTAGCCTAATACTAATCTCCATTGGGTATTTTGTACTGTGCATATCATACATAGCATAATAGTGTAATGATTAATGAAAACCCAATAGACAGGCTTATTACGCTTACGGTTACTAAATGATTATCCTTAGTGTCAGAAGTTTAAAAGTCTTGGAAGTTTGAGAAATTACGTTTGCTGGATGATTACCCTCAGGGAAGGATTTTGAACGCTCCTGCTTACACCAATCGTCCATTTTCAGGTATGTTCTATACTGGGGGAGTCGCATATACGGTGTTAAGTGACCCTAATTTTTTTAGGAAAATACTTGCATTACCCCACCATTCAGCATATAAAATAGGTTATGGTATAGTCTACAAGCAAGCCACCTAGAGGGATACTTAAAACCCTAATCAGCTTGCACCTTCTTCTTGTCCCCAATCATGGTTGATTATGAGAGCACTCTTACCCGATAAGCACCTACCCATGGGCATGTAATGAGTCATACTTGTGCTTGTAATAAAACACATTCGACCATGCATCCCGACATAACATATGAGGTTCAAATCTCAGGCAGATAGGTCTTTACAAGACCTATCCCCAGCCTTGACCTGATAGGCCCCCCGTTCTCAAAAACCCGAGTAAAGCATGTCAGACCACTATCTAACTACCCTATCGGAACACATGTGCCCTGTTGTACCCAATCAAAATCAAAAATCAAAAAAATATAATCATCATCTTTAACATCTTTTCATTTGCATCTGCGTACATAGTACATTCACACAGAATCTGTATTTGTCCAGGTAGATGGCAGGTCCTTCAGGGATTGTTAAGTTAAAAAGTCAACCGTCGCGGCCAGTGAGCATGTGATGACAGCCTCGTAAAATCAATTGAAGCCCTTATTCCCAATCAACATTTCAATTGGGCTCAGTACTACAAAATGGGGTCCATATTAGACCTATCTATGGTTAAACCAGATTGACGCCTCTTAAATGTTGTTATCCAGTGTTGGAACCCATCATACATGGTGTTCCGTTTTGGTAAGAAGGAACTGTGTCCAACATTGGAAGAAATATACCGCATTCTAGGCTTAACCATAGAAGGCGAAGCTATAGTGTCACGCTACAAGACAACATATCAGGCAGACCTCTCAAGGTTCTTGCATATTAAGTTTGTCTGCTTGCCGTACGGTCCTAACGGCTCTTACGATCGGATACCCGTGAAATATCTTGAAAATTTGTACAGCCGCAAATGGAAGCCTGACACCTTGACAGCTGAACTTCTTGGTCTCAACGCCATTGCACTGATAGCCATGTCTCAGTTGGTCCTACCGAAGTGCCGCACCCTTGCCAGCTTAGTACTGGTAGGGGTTATCGAAGACATGCGCAGCTCCGGAACAGTTGCCTCAGTCGTCTTTGCAGAGCTTCTCAGGGCTCTCAATCAAGCTATAGACCACCGAAAGGGCATCTTCCATGTCAGTGCACCACTTTTACACCTATGGTTGGTAGAACACCTGCCTACAATCATCCTGATGCTTGCTGATCTCCATGATGCTTACAGTCTATCTTGGAATATTTCTCAAAATCAGGGCCAGATTGTAACTACAGATGTCAAAACTCTCTACTAGCTTCTCCAAAGACTGATAAAGGAACAGATCATATGAAAATGCGAGTGGGTAATACTGAAACAGCTACCTCGTGTTGGCATAACAGGAAGGCGATGCATGATCTTCACCGGTCTAACAGGCTTAACCGCATATGTACCACTCCAAGTCCTACACCAAAGCCATATTATGAGTGGGTGATGAAATCCGTGCTCACACACCTCACTACTCGGCATGGCCCGGCTCTATATCATCCCTACTAATAGCCCCTTTTTAGATGAATTGAGGAATTGGTGTATATCTTTGACACAACTTTGGGCTGAAAAAGAAATAGTGGACCTAACACAAGAGGACATAAGAATGTCTTTAAATTTCTATCATGGAATGGACCATACATAACATATTATAAAGTAAAGCACTAATACAATAGCATATAAAACTTCTCCATAGACGCAAGACATGTTTTGCTCCTAGAATATTGACATCTTCATGACGGGACGTAGTCAGGGAGCAAATCGACTGTGTTCTTTGGGTTCTTCCTTGTGCCCGTGAGTGCTTGAAGGCTAGGATTAAATCATTTGGATGAATTTAACAGCTATAAACAGCCTTAGAAGAGATCCTAACCTTCAAATACTTAAGCCATAGGAAAGAACCAGGGAAGAACACAGACATTAAGTTTATCCACGTTGTGGTGAATCTTAACCACAATTAAGGGTATCAATAGGGACATGTGGCAACCTCAAGGGCAAAACTGGGAAAAAGAATTTCTCAAAAAAATAAATAAATTGGGGGGCTATGCCCCCGAACCCCTAAGGTCCATACCCTTAAATCCATTAGTTTTTTTTTACATGTATTTCGGCCCTCCCAATGAAAAAATCCTGGCTCCACCCCTAGTAGTAATGGTGGTGGTGGTAGTGATGGTGGTTGTGGCCTTATGGGCGGTGGTGGTGAGTTGTAATAGTGGTGGTGTGGTTATGGAGCACTCCGTGTTTTCAACTTTTGTTTTCTATTTCTAAGAAGATATATAATAGAAATTTTCTTTGACCTTGATTTTCAAAACATTTCTTATTAGTTAAAAAAAAAAAACAAAAATAGGAAACATGTTTATCAAATATGTTTTGTGCAAAATATTTCAAAATTTTAATTTTAAAAACAAAAAACAAAAAATAAAAGTACAACCAAACTGGCGTAAGTATCCAGTTAGTCAGTATTAATTCTAAATTTTAGAAATCCATAAAAAAGAATTATTGTGTAGACCTTTTTTGTTTGGGTAAGGGGAGATCATTTTTTTCTTTGGAATATGCAATTAGAGAAAAGATTGAGAGGGGGTTGTGGAGAAGGGGAAGGGGTGTTAGTGCATTGCACCTGAAAAAAAAATCACATTTTTGCGAAACTCAGTTAAAAAATATATACATGAATGATGAATCACTTAACTAAGATGCGTTAGTTGAAAGTGTTTCTTAAAGATGGTCAAACCTCTCACGTATAAGAAAAAGAACAGCACTATCTTTGGGATTCAATTTTGCTCGGATTCATTTCGATTTAGCCCTACAGGTGTGTTCGGTTGAGGGGTAAATGATTGGGAGAAAAAATAGTGAAGTAAAGTAAAGTAAAAGAATTGTATAATTTCTCGTGTGTTTGGTTAGAGAGAAAAGTATTAGGGTAAAGTATAATATTTTCTAAAATTACCCTTACTCTCTTTAGGAATATAATCATGCAAAATGGTAAAATTGGAATAATGAAGTTTTTACTTCACATTCTCTCACAATTCCTTCAATTTGGTGGAATAAGTTTTGGGTGAAATTGCAATACTGTAAATAACTTTCCCTCCCAATCTCTCAAACCGAACAGGGGGGAAAGTTAGGTTTTCTCCTACTTTCACCCACTTTCCTCCACAATCACCCCCAAACAAACACAGAAGCTTGACATAAGATGGCTACACTTTACCTCATTTTGATGCCCAAAATCATAACTTGTAAATGTTATTTTATTTATGTTGGACCCACAAAGCCATATGCCAGACTTATTATTCAATTAAAATATAAAAGGTTACAAGGAAGCCGAATAACCACTTAAAGCAACATCAAATGGTCACAATTGAATTAAATAATAAATCACTACAAATCATAACAAAAAAAAAAAAAAAACTAGACGTTTTGGCCCAATTAGGCCCGATTAATAAGTTGGCTGGTCCGGCCGGTTTGTTTATTAATCGGGCCTAGGTCGGGCTGGCCCGAACCCAACCCATTGACACCCCTATTCACAAGGCAAATAGATTCACTACTCATTCAATGAGACTGATTGTATAACATCGTATCTCAATGTATGTTATAATTTCTTTGGCGGGTACTTTGTAGCATGTAAAGTATTCGAATTAGGATAGTGAATTACACCGATCAATAAATAGGTTCAACTTTGACTGTTTGATCATTGCCAACAAATTAGTCATTGTATGACAACAACTAACCCCAATTAATTTCTCACCAAGTTGCTATTAACCCTTTAAACAATTAATTGATTATACATTTTTCAGATTTATTCCATAAATTGGTTTAATCTTAAAGTTTAAAAAATTTAGATTTACTCAAATGGGAACAGAGACAAGATTTGACTAAACCCTTTATAGGCTAGACCAAAATGACTTGGTCTCAGTTCAATCCGAAGACAGATCCATAAGACCATAGGACTAGTCTTTTAGAGACTTATCAATTTGGACTGGTAAAAAAATGAGATGGGCCCAATGGGGTCTTCGGCCCAGTGCCCAAGACATCGAGAAAAAAACCAATTGGATTCATTGAACCCATCCTTCCCTCTTAATGTGAGTTTAGTGTGTGTGTTAGTTACATGATAACATTTCCACCAAAAAAAACAAGGTGTTCTTACATTAACAAGTTCTTTAGGCTATCTCAGACTTCCATAGGGCTAAAAAATCAACACCATGTCTAGTCAGGCTGGCCCGGACGGACCGTTTGTTCAAACACCCTTGATGGCTATGTTATGCCCGACTAGGCTAGCCAGCCGGGCTCAGTCCTACCTTTGAAGCCTGATTAATAATTGGGTTGCAATCAGCCCAGCCCGTTAACACCCTTACTAGTCGGCGCCCGGTATTAGGCGACGTCTCTCCCCCTTCTAACACCCTTTAATTGTGGTTAAATTTTACTCACCCCTAGGGTAACCTTGATTTTTTAATAACTTTGAACTATGGTTATGATTCACTAACACAAGGTATTAAAAGAAATTATTTTTTATCTTAAAACTAACCCTAGAATGGTGAAACTTAGTCACAGCTAAAAAATTATTAAAAAGAGGAGGGACGTGGCAAGTTAAAAGGGGTATATGTCGCCTAATATCGAGTTACAGTATTAGGCGCCAATTAGAGGATTTGCGCTCACTTCAAGATATCCTTCAAGTCTACAACTACTTAAACATTGTCAACATCTGCACCGTTTTAATTAGTTGCTGCTTTAATTGGTGTATCTTTGACACAACTTTGGGCTGAAAAAGAAATATTGTACTAACACAAGGAGGAAATAAGTGCAAATATAAATGTCTTTAAATTTCTAACATGAAATGGACCATTCATAACATATTACAAAGTAAACCACTAATACAATAGCATATAATGTAAACTATCCTGTAGCCTTCAAACTATAGAGAACAAGATCTCACAGCCATAAACTAGAACTAAAAGAATGTTATGTGCGTACCTGCTCCTGCCATCGATGAACGTAGTTGCTGCAAAACAATCCAGTCAATAAGCAATAATGACCTGTGGTCTTCAATTCCTGGTCTCCTATTCTCTTGATGGGAAAGATGCTAGTTCTGCAGGGCTTTTTCTGGAGATGGAATTGGGACCATTAGCCTTGATATTCCTTATATAAGGGAAGTTAGTTTCCTAACCCATCAAGGATACTAATTCCCTCCTAAAAATCTTAATTCCTTAATAATGCATAAAGCCACATGCTTGGCTACAACTACAATTGTAATTGGAGTACAACTATCCGGGTTTTGGACAATGAGCATTGCTAGATCACACCCTTATAGGAAAAACTTACATTCTCCCACTTGGTCTGCAATGATCATTAAAGAAAAATCATTTTACTTACGCGGAAAATTCTTTTAAAATGACTCCCCTGGATTAGAAAACTTAATTTTAAAAATGACCGAAGTGTGGCCACACTTTTAAAAAAATATATATATATATACTCCAAATAGTTAAGCCAATCTTCATATATGTGGTAAACAAAACTTAGACAAATGAAACTACTAACATTGGATCATGGAGGTCACTATACCTACATTTTTGGTATTGTGCCATTCCATGGTCACCATACTAATACTTACATTTTCCATGGTTTCTTGCATTATACCTTATGATGTGTGAACTAACACATCCCAAATATGGTCCTTTATATTTGCCTTAGTTCCTTTATTAATCTACCAATTAATCACCATTCAACACAAAATGGAAATGTAGATAAAAATGGATGCATCACTTTATTAGTTAATAATAGCTAAAGAAAAAGGCAAATAAACAACTGTAGCAAGGGAAACAATCTGTAAATAAAGTGCTAGCAAATAGACTCCCACTAACCAAGTGACTCAAAACTGTCCACAAGTCTCATGTGTAAAACGTGCTCTAGAAACACCTTATGAGTCAATCCTTTGGTTAATGGATCAGCAATCATTAGTTTAGTACTAATGTACTCAACAGACACTTCATGCTCCCTAATCCTCTCTCTCAAAACAAGATACTTTACGTCTATGTGTTTAGACCCACTTGAACTCTTGTTGTTTCGAGAGAAGAAAACAGCTGCGGAATTATCACAATATATCTTCAGCGGCCTTGATATGAAACTAACAACTTGAAGCCCCGAGATAAAATTCCGCAACCATAAAGCTTGTTTGGTAGCCTCATTACAAACTATAAACTCTGCCTGCATAGTCGACGATGCTGTAATAGACTGTTTGACACTTTTCCATGAAATAGCACCACCTGCCAGCAAGAAAATGTAACCTGATGTCAACTTTTTAGTATCCGGACATCCAGCATAGTCCGAATCTGTATAACCAATAACTTCAAGGTTATCAGTTCTTCCATATGTGAGCATATGACCTTTAGTCTTCTGCAGATACCTCATAACCCTTTTTGCAGCTTTCAATGATCCATACTTAGATTACCCTGATATCTACTGAGAACTGAAACTACAAAAGCCAGATCTGGGCGAGTACATACTTGTGCATACATAAGACTACCTACAGCTGATGCATAAGGATAAATCTTCATAGCATCAATTTTAGTCTGGGTCTTTGGACACTGAAAGCTGGTCAACCTGTCACCTTTAATAGAAGGTAAATCTATAGGAGCACACTGTGACATATTAAACTTCTTCAGAACTTTCTCAATGTAAGCCTTCTGTGACAAGCCCAATAGACCACGAGATCTATCTCGATAAATTTGAATACTAATAACAAAGGAGGCTTCTCCTAGATCTTTCATGTCAAAATGACTGGACAGAAAACGCTTGGTCTCTTTCAACATCACCATGTCATAACTTGCCAATAGTATGTCATCAACATACAACACCAAAATGATGAATCTACTCCCACGGGTCTTTATATATATGCACTCATCAACCACATTTTCTTTGAAACCAAAAGAAGTGACTACTTCAAATTTCAAATACCATTGTCTCGATGCCTGCTTTAAACCATAAATGGATTTCTTGAGTCTACAAACCAATTGCTCTGCATTTTCCCTTTCAAAACCCTTTGGTTGTTCTATGTATACTTCTTCATGTAGATCACCAATTAAAAACGCTGTTCTAACATCCATATGGTGTAACTCCATATCAAAGTGAGCTACCAAAGCCATGACGATTCTAAAGGAATCCTTTTTGGAAACTGGAGAGAATGTTTCTTTGA
Organism: Tetracentron sinense; assembly: GCA_015143295.1. Lineage (NCBI taxonomy): Eukaryota > Viridiplantae > Streptophyta > Magnoliopsida > Trochodendrales > Trochodendraceae > Tetracentron > Tetracentron sinense. Next base: position 29,804,451 of record CM026566.1, read on the forward strand.
AATCAACACCTTCCTTTTGAGTATATCCCTTAGCTACTAGTCTAGCTTTAAACCTTTCAACTTTTCCGTGAGAGTCTTTCTTGGTCTTGAATATCCATTTGCAGCCAACTGTCTTTGCACCCATTGGCAATTTCACAAGATCCCAAACACTGTTTTTCTGCATGGAATTTAACTCATCTACCATAGCTTCATGCCAAAGTTTAGAATTAAAACTTTTCGAAGCTTGATGAAAAGTAACTGGATCATCTTCATCTCCAAAATCAAAATCAGATTCTTAGAGATAGACTACATAGTCATTTGGGATGGCCCGTCTTCTCTCTTTATGAGATCTCCTCAAAGGAATGTCCTCTTCTGGTGGATTAATGATAGGTTGTACTGGAACCTCAACCTCCATATGATAATCGTCAACATTACCATCCTGAGTGACTACTGGTGTGATAACAGTCTCACTAATGGGAGCCAATAATGGGACTGTAACTCGGCTTTCCTCGAAATCAACTGGTAGAGGTCTTATGCTCCCACTGTCTCCACCACTTTCAATAAATTTTGCATTTCCAGTCTCAACAATACGGGTCTGACGAGAAGGACAATAGAATCTGTAACCCTTAGATTTCTCTGGATAACCAATGAAGAAATAACTAATAGTTCTAGGATCTAGTTTCTTCTCATGAGGATCATATATCCTGGCTTCTGCAGCACACCCCCACACTCGCAGATGTTGTAAACTCGATTTTCTTCCTGTCCACAACTCAAAAGGTGTTTTAGAAACCGCTTTACTTGGAACTCTGTTAAGAATGTATACTGCAGTTTTTAGGGCATCCCCCCATAAGGAATCTGGCAGTGATGAATGAGCTACCATGCTCCTAACCACAATCTTGCAAATACATTGCGAAAGGTCCTAGATTACGACCAGACTCGGTGTATCTGCCATAATACTCACCTCCTCGATCTGATCTTAAAACTTTAATCTTCTTATTTAGTTGATTTTCAACTTCTGCTTTGTAGATCTTAAAGGAGTCAAAAGCTTCTGATTTTTCATGTAATAAGAACACATAGCAGTAACGAGAAAAATCATCTATGAATGTGATAAAATTTCTTTGGCCTCCCCAAGCAGGAGTTGGAAAAGGTCCACAAATGTCTGTATGAATCACCTCCAGAATGTCTGAACTCCTGGTTGCACCTTTTTTCCTGTTCTTAGTAGTCTTCCCCTTTATGCAATCAATGCAAATACCCAAAACTGTAAAATCCAAAGGTCTAAGGATTCCATCCTTAACTAACATTTCTATCATTTCCTTTGAGATGTGCCCCAATCTTCTATGCCACAATTCAGAAGAATCTTCATTCAAAAGACCACGCTTTGTCCCATTAAGAGCACACACATGCAGGGATAAAAGAGATTGAGCATAAGCAATGTCTAGATTCAATTTGTAGAGCCCATCAAGTAATGAACCAGTGCCAATAACACGAGAGTGATAAGATAAACTAATATGTCCATTACTAAATTTAAATTCAAATCCACAACCATCAAGTTTGCTAACTGAAATTAATTTTCGCCTCATACTGGGCACAAAAATAGTGTCTTCCAAATCTAAAACAAATCCAGAATCTAGAACTAATCTATATATTCTTATACCATCTATGTCAGCCTTCACGCCATTTCCCATCATCAAAGATCTCTCTCCATCACTTAGCTTCCTACTTTTGATGAATCCCTGCATTGTGTTATAAATATGAATAGTCGCCCCAGTATCAATCCACCATGTATTGGATGGAACATCAGCTAAAAAAGATTCAAAACACACAAAGTTCAAAGGACTACCTTTCTTCTGCTTCCAAATTCTGTACTTTGGACAATTCTTCTTAAAATGACCACTTTTCTTGTAGAAATAACAGACATTTTCAGTACTCTGGCCTTCAGTAGGTTCTTTCTTTTGACCACCATCATTATTGCCACCTTTGTGACCCTTGAATTTTGTTGGTTTCCTCGGTTTCTAAATTTTCTTTTGAATTTCTTTCCAGAGCCCTGAATAGCCATGTGAGCACTTTCAACTTTACCATGCTTCAATCTTTCCTCTTCTTGAACACACATTGAGATCAACTGGTTAATTGTCCACTTTTCCTGTTGTGTACTATATGCGACCTTGAATTGATCAAAGTGTGCTGGAAGAGAGTCAAGAACAAACTGCTCTAAAAATTCTTCATTAACAGTCATTCCCACTCCCTTAAGTTGGGCTGCCAGATCACTCATATGCATGATATGTTCACGGACACCAGAAGTCCTACTATAATGAGTACGGATCAACTGCCTCATCAATAAACTTCCATACTGTTTTGAAGTCCCAACAAATTGCTCACTAATCTTTTTGAGAAATTCTTTTGCTTTGTCAGTTTCAGGAATTCCACAACGAATGCTCTTGGAGATTGAACCTTTCATTATCATAAGACATAACCTGTTGGATCTTACCCATTTTTCATGTTTACTCTTAATCTCTGGAGTGCTATTATCATTAGGCACAACAGGTTCATTTTCCAATAAAGCCAAATCTAGGTCCATGCAGCCTAGAGTAACTTCAATTTGGTACTTCCATTCTGAAAAGTTTGACCCATTGAGAGGTTCAATCCCTAACAGGTATCCAGTAACAACAGAAAGATTTATTGCTGGAAATGAAACAATATGCTCACTTAATTAATTGCATCTCAATTACTTTATACATGAAACAAAACAACAACCTGATATCATGCTTAAAAAATGCAAAAATTATCTGACTAGTGGGGTATTAGCCAGACTATCCAGGATGGTTATTAAAACACTAGGACCATCTCTGGTGAGACAACCAATACATCATTACACTCCCTCCTTTGGGCCGAAAACGTAACATGCAGTAGGCTTCTCTCCTTATGTGAACTACTTTCACCACAAGGCAAGCTGATAATGAACATTGTAAATTTTGAGAACTTTAAACCTTTGGGTCTAAACCCCTCTAATTCACATGCTCACACCAATTTCTTTGCTCCGTTTAAATTGTACAAAATGATTATCCACCTTTGGGCTTGATTACCCTTTCGAAACAATTAAAACGCAAACCTGGATGACACTTCCTTGAAAACAAACATGAATTAATTTTATTTCATACAACATGCACACATTCAAACGCCATCCAAATCTTCCTGATCGAGGCCACTTTGGTGACTAACACGACCATTTCAATCTGGTTGGTTCCGAATAGGGAGGTGTCGAGAATTCCATACCCCAAGGAATTAAATAAAATATATAATAATAACATGCATATTCATTTATTTGAGATTTATGACAATAATAATAATAATAATAATAATAATAAATTGTTAGTTAATAAATAGCCTTCTACAATTATATTTTAATTTTAAAAACTGAAGTGTCATTTAAAGATACCCAGAAACTTAATTTCATGTTTATTTAACACAAAGAACCCAATAGGGGTACCATAAAATGTTTTTTGTGTTATTTTAGGGTCACTTTATCAAAGACAAAACCCCTCTGGAACTATCAAAATAAAAATTAGAGTTTGGAAATGGGTTCCACATCAAAAAAACATGCCTAAGGGGGTAGGACACGCTCTGGAAACGTGTCGGACGCCCCGGCATGCGTGGGAGGAAGATTCTGGAGTATATGGGTCGGACACACGTAGTCACGCGCGGGAGACACGCGCAGTCACATGTGGGAGACGCACGCGTCACGCATAGACGCGGCCCGCAGACCTGCGCTGACCGTAAACCGGTTCGGCGCGGTTCGGCGTAGTTTTACGCGGTCCGGTTTTTTTTTTTTGTTTTCGGGTTGTGGGCTCCGAAATCTGGCCGGGTTGACCAGATCCGCCACTATTCATCTTCTCCAACATCTCTCCCGATCTGATGGAGTCTGTTAGGGTTTTTTTTTTTTTGAAAAACCCATTAGCCACCCCTCTACAGATTTCGAATTTGAAATCTAAGGGCACCGGTCAAGCCACCGGAGTGAGATGAACACGGCCATGCCGTCGGCTAACAACGCTGGTCGTCGGAATTTTTTTTTTTTTTTGATTTCCTTGATTTAATTCGGTTATATACCGAAAAATTTTAATCAATATTGAACATGCATCTACCATATTGATTTGCTTACACCATTGATCGGCCATTGGCTCGCCGGCGGTGAAAACTCGCCGGAAAACGCACATCTACAGAAAATAAATTAAGGAAAAATTTTCTAGAGAATGACTGAGCAACTTGGCTCTGATACCACATGTAAACTATCCTGTAGCCTTCAAACTACAGAGAACAAGATCTCACAGCCATAAACTAGAACTAAAAGAATGTTATGTGCGTACCTGCTCCCGCCATCGATGAATATAGTTGCTGCAAAACAATCCAGTCAATAAGCAATAATGGCCTGTGGTCTTCAATTCCTGGTCTCCTATTCTCTTGATGGGGAAGATGCTAGTTCTGCAGGGCTTTTTCTGGAGATGGAATTGGGACCATTAGCCTTGATATTCCTTATATAAGGGAAGTTAGTTTCCTAACCCATCAAGGATACTAATTCCCTCCTAAAAATCCTAATTCCTTAATAATGCATAAAGCCACATGCTTGGCTACAACTACAACTGTAATTGGAGTACAACTATCCGGGTTTTGGACAATGAGCATTGGTAGACCACACCCTTATAGGAAAAACTTACATATAAAACCTTGGCATAGACGCAAGACTTGTTTTTCTCCTACAATATTGACATCTGCATGAAGGTATGTAGTCTGTAAAGCAAATCGCCTGTGTTCTTCCCTGTGCCATGAGTGTTTGAAGGCCAGGATTAAATCATTTGGATAAATTTAACAGCTGTAAACAGCCTTAGAAGAGATCCTAACCTTCAAATACTTAAGCCATAGGGAAGAACACAGACGATAAGTTCATCCGCGTTATGGTGGACATCGACTACCTTTATTATTGGGGATGTATGTGCAACGTGAATGCTCAGAAGGTGGCACGGGACCTTTAGCATGTGACACCGACACTAATGGCCGCCCTCCTTCCAAAGGCCTTGCCACCGAAACACATTTCGAACTTAGAATCAAGAACATAAAGATAACCACTAGGGCCATCTTGTAGGGAATTCCCCTGCAAAAGCTCATCTCTATTTCGAGAATAATAGGGTAGTTGATTATACTCTTGAGATAGCTAAGTAACCAGAGCGAGAGCGTCTATTTTAAATATAACATAGAGTCTAGAGGAGTGCCGAGCAAGGTTTGACAGCGGGAGCAAAAGGGTATTGCATGGTTTTCGTTACTTAGAGATAGATGGGATGCTTAGTTGCAGTTCTTCAAATTTATAGACCAGGCAATGACCCCACGAATGTAATCCCTTATAATAAAATCATCTGATTTCTGAAATCTAAACCATCTGATGAGCGGCCCCACGTAGAAGCCCACTTTGACCATCTTGATAGGAATGATTTCAACCCTCTGATAATTATAATGTATATGAGAGACTCGGTACCTCTAAACGGCTGGGTTTTGGCAGTAATTGGACTGTCCAATATTTTCTCAATAACATACTTCAAGTTTCACTTTAAAATAAGCAAGGATCTAACACTTCAGAAGACTCTTAGAAGGCTTCGGCAGGAAGCAACCATGGGTAAGTCACACAAACGAGATAAAAACAATTTCTCAAATGGAGACCATAACCACCATATCTGTATCAAAGATGACCCAGAAGAAAAGTCTTAAGAATTTAATGCTCATGGTCATCTAATTTAACGAAGTTTCACCAGGGAGTTTCTTTAGGTGGGTCTCACAATGGGTCCCCTCCCTTAAGAATCGATGTAAGGGATTCCTTGTGGAAACTAGAGGGAGGCAGCATGCACCCCGCGAATATCTTGACAAAGGAAAGTGTTGGCATGGCTCCTAGGGGTGGTTATCAAACAAATGTGCTCAGCGAAAAGTTCGAGCCAAGCTCGTTATAAGCTCGTTTAGTTAACGAGTCAAGTTTGAACACACCCCTACTCAACTCCTAAAAAGCTCGGTATACTTACATCATTTAAATTTTAAAATTAAATATATTTATTATATACGGGTAAAGATTAATAATGTATAATGTATTTTACATAATAATAATATCCTTTATATAATCATAATTTTGTTGTAAAATTTTAGCTAGCACTTAAATATTTTTTACCTATACAAGAATAATAAAGTAAATTTTAAACCTAATGAAATGTTATATCTAATGAATTAAGCTGGTTGCAAACTATTTGTGCTCGTGTGTTAAAGCTCGAGCATGTTTATTTGATAAACATGCCAAGCTCAACCTTGATTTTCGAGCTCGTTTACTTAATAAATAAGCTTGAACATCCCACTACTCGTCTCGGCTCGGCTCGGCTCGGCTCAACTAGATAACACTCCTATTCCTCACGTAATCTCTCCTAAAAAGCAAAGTCAAACTACTTCTGTGGGGAGCCTATATTCTAAAGTAGTTTGGTCTCGCCTTTTAGGGATGATTAATAGTATCGATGCTAATAGTCTCCTTGATCTAATAAAAAATATTTGATTTTATTAATAATAAAGAAGTAGGGTTAGCCTAAATCTCAGCCCGATCGAGTGATTTATTAAAAAAGGGGGAGGGTATTTCATTAAGATTTAGAAATTAGAGTTCTGTTTCAAATAAGATCAGATATTTCAATATGGACACATTTTTGACATATTCTTATTTTTGAACTAGTGGGTCACCGCACGTGTGATGCACGCGAGAGAGAGGGGAGAGAAAGAGAGACCGGAAAGAATGACCCTAGTAAGGGGCATTTTAGGGAAAAAATAGGAATATTTTGGGTTTAAAAACTTGAGGGATATTTTGGATAAGAAGATTGTGAGGGACACGTTGGGTATAGAAACATGACGTTGGGACTTTTTAAGAACCAAAAGACTTTAGGGACATTTTGGGTATAGAAAATTGAGGATATTTTTGGTATATAAACTTGAAGGATATTTTTTAGAATAAAAAAAAAATTCAGGAATTATGGCCAAGAAAATAAATATATTTTTAATAATAAAAGTATATGATCTAATCGAACCGGTTGAACCGCAAACCAGTCACACGACAGGTATGACTATGAAAACATTATTTTATATATTAATAAAGGACAGTTTTAGAATTAAATATTTAATTTTCAATTAACTTTTTAAGTCTCCTTTTTTTTTGGAGGGGAGATGTCATACATTAATAAAAACTAAAATTTAAAAAGGATAATTTTGAAATTAAGTTAAAATTCAATTAACATTTTTAAGTATCATACTCTTTATATATTTGCAAATGTAGTTTGTAATTAAGCTAAAAATCAATCAACATTTTTAACTATCATTATCTTTATATATGAGTAAAGAGAAATTTTGGAGTTAAGTAAAATTTGGTTAAAGTTTTGAACCCATATTTAGAAATAAAGAAACTGAAATACGGGCAAACATGAGGAACATTTTAAGTTAAGAAATTTGTGAGGGGTATTTTGGGTATAAAAATTTGAATTAGGAGCATTTCAGGAACTAAAAAATATTTAGACATTCTAATTATAGGAAATTGTTTAGGGCATTTTGGGTATAGAAACCTGACTTAGGGGCATTTTGAAAATAAATATTTTTTTTAAGGACATATCAAGAAAATAAAAAATATATATTTTTAATAATAAAAGGACATGATATATTGGACCAGTTGAACCATAAACCAGTCACCCTGCGGGTTCGACGACCGGTCCGATTATAAAAACATTGTTGTACGTATCAGTAAAGGACAGTTTTAAAGTTAAATTAAATTTTAAGTCACCAAAATTTTTTAGTGAAAAAGTACCTTGATAAGTTTAATAATACACTTTTTTTTTAAATGTCTATTGATAATATTGTATAATGGTTAATAAAAATTAATAATAATAATAATAATAATAATATAATATTATAGTTAATAAATATTAATAATTATTATAATATATTTTGGAAAATAATACGTGCAAAGCACGTGCACTTTTATTGCTAGTATCTATACAATAATAATAAAATAACACTCTCTTCTTTGATCTTCAAACTCCAATCTCTAAATTCTAAAAGTGCTAACGTGACACCTCTAAAAATGAGGGAGAAAATTAGGAGATTGTGATAAGTGAGATAGAGATAGGAGGAAGAGAGAGAGTGACATATCACTCTCATAGAGTGATTTTTGAGGATTGTGATAAGAGGGACAAAGAGAGTCTAGAGATTTTTTTTTATTCACACATCTACATCACAGAATTTTTTTTATTCAAGAGCATCGCACGGGGTCATTACTAGTGTGTGTGTATATATATATATATATATAAATAAAAGAGTAAAGTAGTGGGTCGTGAAAATCGGCTAAAACGTGTCATGATGCATCTTTATAAAGACTTAGAATTATCTCCAGTTGTAACCCCTTAACTATGGTTAAGATTCATCCATCCCTAGGATTCACCCACCTATCCTTTGATTTTAAAAAATATTTTGAAAAAATTAACCTTAGTGAATTTTAACCGTGGTTAAATTTCTTTTAATATTTTTTTCTAAAAACCAAGGATAAGTGGGTGAACATTAGGGGTGGGTAAATCGTAACCACAGTTAAAGGATGTCAAAAGGGACATGTGGCAGTGTCAGTGGCATAACTAGACTCCCCCGAGTCAAGTTACAACTAGAGAGAATCACGAGTCCTTTATAAATTGTTGGACTTGCCCATCCCTTATTTTTAAAAATATTTTTCCTTCTTTTACCAAAAAAAAAAATATATATATATACATTATGAAATTTTTTCCTTCAACTGAATGTCACCCTATTTTTGCACCCATATCCCTCTTCCCACTTCTTCAAAGGCTCTAAAGTTCATTCAAGGTCCAAGCCCATTTGGCCAAACTTATACTCAAACAACCCAGTCAAGTCCAATTATCTAGTTCCCTTACTCAAGCCCAAGTAGCCAAGCCTAATTACCTAATTGCCTTAGCCAACGCTCAATTGTTTTAGCCAAAGCCTAATTATCATAGACCAAACCCAATTGTCATGGTCAAAGTCCAATAATCATAACTCATGACTCATATACTGATAACCCATGATTTATAAAATGTAGTTCATATACCTATATTCATTCAACCCATAAACCCAAGCCCACTTTTTATTTTCCTACAAAATATCTCTTATTTTTTTCTTCAAACCCCAAATAGTCTCATTTTTGTGTCTGCACACATTTTTAACCACTCTATCACCTCTTACCAAGTACACACTTTTTTTACCGCTCAATCACCTCCCTTACTCTCTTACAAAACAATTAATTCTCTTACATCATCTTTGATCATCCAATCACCTCTCACCAAATAAACATCTTTTTGACTACTCAATCACTAACCACACCTATTTTGACCAACCAATCACCTTCATTCTTCTCACCAAACCCTCTATTAATTACCAAATTAGCACAACTCCTTGAAAACTCTATAAATACAAGACCTTTACAAGCCATTTCTCTCATCTCCAAAATCCTAAGTGGAAACCCTAGCTCTCCATCTTCTCTATCCAAAAACCCTTCTAAAGAATCCCCAAGTCTCAAAGTCAACACACCCCTTAGGCCTCGTTATCCCTTAGAAGACTCTCACCCCTTATATTTCTTTTTAGCCTTGAAGAAAGTGAGAATAAGCTAATGTTTAGAGTGTGTAGAGAATTCTACGAACTAAATCCTAGAGTTCTTCATTAATTCTCTTTCTTTGTGAATTCTAAAAACTCTTCATCTCTTGGAGTATTGGAGAAGAAGCCTTGGAAGAGTAGGCACTCCTTTTATCATTTTATTTTCTTCTTTATTTAATGTTTATTTCTTTCGATCTTCTTGATTTCTAGTCTTATTTTAGAATCATTTATACAGTCTCTCACTTTCCAAGCATAGTTGAGTCTCTCTATATCAATCTAATGGTGTAGAGGGACTCTATCTCAAAAGCAAGGAGAGATCCCCATTATCATTTTTATATACATTTTTTTTTTCTTTTTTTGTATTCACAAGTGTGGATATAGGTAGATCCATAAAGAGTGGAACCTAAAATATACATTTCTTTTCATTTTGTTTCTTTATTTGGATTCTAGTCTTATTGAATTCTTTGTGAAAGCTCATCCTCTCTCCAACCTTCACTAGGACGACATTACGTCATTTATAATGGTGTAAATGAACCAACTTAAAAGGGAGATGATGAGTTTTCAATTTCTTTACTAATCTTTTCTTTTTATACTTCATGTTTTATTTTGCAATGGAATATGATGGTTTAAAGATTTAAAAGAGGATGTTGTCAAAAATACCTCATATTAAGACAATTGTATTTGATTTATCATCAACACCAATCCAACAAAATAGGTGTTGGCAATAGACCATATATTATTCATAATGCAAATATCCCTCTTTATGTCATATATACGATCTTTTAGTTTAACCTCTCTTTAACCTTCTCTTTGTTTAAATTTGACTTTAATTAAGTTTGCCGAAACTCCATATGAAAATCCAAAAAAAAAAAAACATGATAAAATCTCAAACTACCAAAAACATTCAAATATAACTAAAATACCAAAAAAACATCAACCAACTTAACATGTTTGCTTGTAACAACTACTATCACTTGATCCCACCAAATCGGGTAAGTAGGCAGCCCCTAACGGATCCAGCTCACCGAGGATTAGTTTCTCTTTCCTCCTTAATCTTGCTTTATTTACTTAAGAGCAGTGATAGGCGTACCTATGAAATCCATTTAGAAACCTAAGGCTGGACCTCATTGGTCTAACACCCCCCTCTTAAATACTCACCACAGTTGGTGAGTATTTATAAGGGGGGTGTTGAACCAATGAGGTCCAGCCTTAGGTTTCTAAATGGATTTCATGGGTACGTTAACTATTTTCATTTACTTAATTAGCATAATAAAATAACAAACTTAAGTTATATTTGAATTTCTTCTTTAATTGGCTTAAACATAGGGAGTAGGTTACCACTTCCAGATGGGGGGCTTAGGGTGCCTAATACCTTCCTTGTGGCTGAATCGAATCACTTACCTAGAATCTCATTTTGGACCTTATGCTTTATCAATTATATATTTGGAATCCTATTTTCCCTTAATAAAATTAGTGACGGTTCTTATTTTAAGCGTTTAGCGTCGTTCTTCTGTAGGGCTCAGCTTGGAAGGAAATGCGGTAAATTCCATTGCTCACACTGAAGATGGAAAAAAAGTGACTAAGAGTATTCACCTACGCACCTCCCTGTAGGATGCATCTTCTTTGAAGGCTTCCAAAAAAAAAAGGACTCGGAGTCTAGGGAGAGGAGAAGCCCATACTAAACTAACCTAACTCCTAACCAACCTACAAAAAAAAGTGTTCACCTTAGGGTTGTAAATGAGCTGAGCCAGCTCTTGAGCTGGATCGATTTGTCTCGAAATCTGCCGATCTTGATTTTGGATTTGAGCTCGTTGAGCTGTGCAGAGCTAAATGACTGAGCTTGTTTATTAATCAAGCCAAACACAAGCAATGAACGGCTCGGCTTGGCTCAGCTCACCTTGGCTTGGCTTGTTTATACCCTTATTTCACCTACAGGCTACACACTCTATACTTAATACTTGGGAGTGTAAGGGGCCAAATTGGGCCTCAAAACCCTCTTGTAAAGGGACTCGGGTAAGGTCGGGGCTATTCAAAAAAAAAAATCAGGCCCAAAACCTCCCTATTAACACTAGGGGTGCACATAAGCTGAGCTAGCTCGATGGCTCGGCTCGGTTCGACTCTATTAAATTGAGCTCAAGCTCAAAATTTTGGCTTGATCAAACCGAGCCGATCTGAATTTTTAAGCTTGAAATTTGTTCAAGCCGAGATCGCGCCAAGGCTTATTTGATTCAGCTCGGCTCGATTAAGGCTTGGTTCGGCTTGGCTTGAATATTATATTAAAAAAATATTATTTATATATATCATTATTATTTATAAATAATATAGAATCTTATTATTTTTATTTAAAAGTATTTTCTAAAATAATCAAGCCGAGCTTGAGCTAAGCTATTTGAATTCGAACTGATTTTTCGAGCACCATTTCAAGCCGAACCTAGATTAAACCCATTTCAAGCAGAGCCAAGCTAGACTCAACTCGGCCCTGATTGACACACCCTATACTGCAAGTCTAGAACCCGAGAGAAGCTGAGAGGTGGAATTGGGGTTGGGGGATATATAGACTTTGAGTGGGTCAGGTCGTCGGCTTGAAATGGCAAATCTTGTAGTATAGGGTGTGTCAATCGGCTCGGCTTGAAATGGCAAATTTTTTCGGAATCTGAAATCTGATTGATCATGATTGTAAAGGTCGAAGACTTAACCGTTCTACTTCTATGGGTGCTCCCAACTACGGCTGCACATGGGCGGTTTTAGGCATGATTTTGATGATTTTTGAATAAGCCCGACACATTTACAAAGACATTTAAATCCGAACTCGGCCTGATGTGCAGCCTGTTAGGGTTTTTCTTATTAAATAAAAACCCATGTGGTCTGGCGCAATCCTTAGTTTTCAAAACTCGGATTGTATTACTGTCAATAGAGAATGTTAAGGATAATGGGTCCCACTAAAGAGATGTGATCAAACAGAGACTCTTTAAGTGTTATTAAAGCTAACAACATGGTCAGGGTTGGCGACCGTTAGATCTTTGGTGTGATCCCTCTTAACCTTTGGATCTTATGATGGGTAGGGTTCCAAGGGTATATAAAGCAAAGAGGGGGTCCCTCTTTTCTCTTACGTCAATTGGAAGCCCCATTGAATCAGACCTAAGGAGAAAAGAGAAGACTCTCTCATCCCTCTCAAGCGCCGAGAAACACAACATCACACTGTGAAGGGAATAGGGAAATTCCAGCGAAAGGTATGAGATTATCTCTTTCAATCCTTGTTTGCCTTTGATTATCAATTCTAGAAAAGTTGATTGCATGGTCTAGATCCAGGATTTGAATAATCTTGTTTTGTTTTAACATTATTATTCTTGAATCCCAACAATTGGTATCAGAGCACAGGGTTGCCCTTGTGATTAATTTTTCTTAATAATCAAATTTAAGTGGGGTTTTATTTTCGGACTGATGTGCAGCCTAGTCCCAAGTCTGACTGTAAAGATGACCCCAAGAGTTAAAGAATTAATCACAGTTAAAACTTAAAAAAGACACATGTTGAGTCGTGGGCAGTGTTGTCAAACCTGGACCGGACCGGAGGATCAAACCGGTGGAACCAGGAACCGGCGAGGGCCGGTTCCCAAAACCCTCAAAACCGAGATATTTTAAGAACCGGTCAAAATCGGTTCAACCGGTTGGGAACCAGTCAGTGAACCGATCGGAATCGGTTAGAACCGAAAAAATTTAGGAAAAAACAGAAAAAGAAATTTGTAAAAAGTACAAGGTCGAACCGGCCACTCTACCGGTTCCTACAACACTGGTTGTGGGTGTAATTGAACTAGGGCATTAAAAGCTCCTAAAGGAGAAACATTGCATGACATTCCCAATACTATCATACTAATGATACATCATGTATGTTCTTATAAATATAAACCCTCCGAATGAGCGGCACCACATAGAAGCCCACTTTGACAACCGTCTGATAAATGAACCTGAACAGTGTGGAGTACTAATTAAGAAAGACTAATGTATATGAGAGACGGTTCCTCTTAAGTACTGCTGGCCTTTGGTAGTACTTGGGATTTTCTAATATTTTGAGGAGTGCCACCCTACTCTTGGTCAACCTCTACTCTCATCCTCCACTAATCACATGTCCATTTTACGGGGATTAAAGCAGTTTTTCATTAAAAAAAAATAAGCGGTTGGTAGAAGGTGAGAGCATGGGTTGACTGAGAGTAGGGCTAGCATTCCTCTTAATATTTTATTATCATCATCTTTAAAGTTTCATTCGGACCTGAAGGAGGACTCTTGAAAGGATTGGAAGGAAGCCAAACCATATGTGTGAAAATGACAATCTATAATCGCCATATCTTAGGAAAGAAGGTAAATGGCTCAGTAGAAAAGTCTAGGAATGTAGGGTTAAGAATGTAGTAAGTTCATGGTCATCTGATTTTAATTGATGTTTGACCAGAAAAATCTGCTTTGGGTGGGTCCCATAAAGGTGGGTCCGGGTGACATTTTAACAAGGCACAGGATTCTCTCGAGTTCGAACCCCTGGAGGTCACAACGGGTCTCCTTTGACACTCCTTAACCATGGGTAAGGTTCACCCACCATCCTTGGTTTTTTTTATACATTAATTATTATTTTTTAAATAAAAAAACTGTTTTTAGAGTTTTTTTAATATTAAAAAAAGTTTTTAATTTTAAAAAAAGAATTAATAATTAAAAAAAAAAACCAAGGATGGATGAGTGAACCCTAGGGGTGGGTGAACCTTACCCATGGTTAAGGGGTGTCAAAGGAGACACGTGGCAACCTCTAGGGGTCCAAACTTGAGAGAATCGTGGGCTTTTAACAAATTTGATATGATATAGCAAGAGAGTTTTTTTAGGTCAAGACAACAACACCACAAGGTGAAGTGTAGGGATAGGAAGGAAAACACACACGCACTCACACACACATGCCACATACAAAACCCAACTCATGAAGCTTCACCCAACTTACTTCCCAAAGCGGGTACCAACCGTATGGGGATAAGTGGAACTTTATGAGGCTAAGAGGTGGGTTGTAAACAACCGATGTGGGACTAAACTAGATAGGCGAATATAAGACATAGTTCAATAAGGTCTAAAAATAAGAGCTATGTTACAATATGATCAGATATTACTATATGGCCTACATTTTGATCCCCTTCAACAACTCCATGGGTTTGTCCCAGTAGTAGTGTTTCCCCCTTTGGGGATAAGATCTGGGATCGAGTCCCAGGAAGTACGATAGTTATAATATCCACCATTTGCCAAGCTTCATTATCCTTCTAACCTAGAGCAGATACTAGCAGTACTAACCGGGGTTGTCTCCTAAACTTATAAAAAAAAAAAAATCTAACAGATACTAACATTATTTCTAGTTGGCATTGGATTGAACATCACACCCTCGCCTAGGGAGCAAGCTTATGTGCATTTAAGAATCTGAATGTCTCTTTACGAGTGAGTCTTTCAGGCTTATGCTTTACTCTTTGGGTTTGAATGTGAGTCTCGGGAAGAGTATGCATCTCTTAGTGAAAACAGTATGGCTCTTGGAGATAATGGCCTCTTATGTTTCTCAGTATTTATTAGAGACTCGGCTCTTGTAGGAGGGTTTTGATGTGTGGTTGATCATGATATCGGGAAACTACTTAGACTTGGTACCAAAATTTTAAAAAGGGCTGAACAATAGCGATGAAACTAAAAGAAAATAATAGAAATGCTTTGCAACTAAACACTCTCAAGTGTTCGTATGAGACATCTTTCTCTGTTTACACTCTTTCTGGATACTCTCCCTTCAAACGATTTGAAGGAGATAAATTGATCAAACAAAATGTGGTGCGCATAGCCTCGCCCTGCAAAAGGATCTCGTCAATTTAGCAAGCGAGAGCATAAATCTAAGGATAAAATAAATTCAAACAAGACTTCACCAATAGTGATGAAATTAATAGAATAGATTAGAAATAAAACAATAGAGAGCTCAATGTGGGGAGGGGGCGACCACAACTACTGCCAGAGATGTGTGTGAAACATATGGTTACAGGTTAGCTATTTATAATGTGGTATGTACAATGTGGGATGCATTTCCATGGAAACTCATTTCCCATGTTGGCTTTTCAGGAAACTCACATTCACCACGTCCTATTCAGTTATCCACAAGGGTTTTTTTGTATGTGGGATGTGATGAGATAGGTCCGAGTCTACAGCCTAATGTGTAGTCCTAATGTGTAGTCCTAAGTAAGTATCGATGGATTTGAACCTAAGGCGCATAGTTCACTAAACGTATCTCATGTAGGGTATAAATTAAGGTATGGTTACCCATATTAATATAATTAATGGGAATGGATTCCTATATTTCATTACTCGCTTCTTGTTTCTCAAAGATTTTGTACACCTCTACTTGTTTTTATTTCCCATCTAATATTGTTGGTGAAATCTCTTCTTGTTTTCATTTCTCATCTAATATTGTTAGTGAAATTAAGTGATGCTAACACTAATCCAATTTTCAGCAACCACCGTGCTCCTTCAAAAAGCCTAGCCATTGCAAGAGATTTGAAACTTGGAATAAGGAAAAACAAAAACTATCATTCATGTTTTTATCAATCTTGGCTGTCCAGTAGTGCCCCGTGTCGAACTCCTTATTGACCATCTTGATAGCAATGATTTTAGCCATTTGATAAACATACCTTTTTATCTAGAATGCTGACCTTGGTAGTACTGTAACTACCTAATATTTCCTAAGGCTTAATAGACTTTTCCAATGAAAATGTTTCCACTTTGAAATAGGTATCCAAGCCACCTCAGGCCCACCACAAATCCTTGTCTCACTACAAGAAAGCTACCGACTAGTGACGGAAAATTTTCGTCACTAATACTGTTTTTTGTGTCTAGTACTATTAGAGACGGAAATAGTCTCGTCCCTATTCCGTTACACATGCTTGCGTCACTGATGCCATTAGAGATGAAAAATATTATTCATCTCTAATATGGCATTAGAGACGGAAATCTTCCATGTCTAATACCTTAATTAGGTGACGGGTACATTCATTTATGGCATCACTATTTCCGTATCTAAAAGGGATGTTAGTGACATAAATATTTTCGTCACTAATGAAGAGTTAGTGACGGAAATAATTCCGTCACTAATATTGTACTTGTGACTGAACTATTTGCTGTATCAAAAGGGATGTTAGTGACAGACATATTTTTGTCACTAATATTGAAATACCATTAGTGACGGAAATAGTTCCGTCTCTAATGCCTTTTTTTTTTTCAAAGCCAGTAACCTGTATCTCCAAAAACCTGTAACCTGTATTAAAACCTATATTCTGGAACTGTTCAACATTTTCATCCGCATTCCTTATAACTTTAACTGAACAACATCCACATTCCAAAGTTTTAAAATCACATTAAAAAAACAACAGTCTAACATTCACATTCGCAAGCAAAAAGTATTTCACATCCACAATTACAAAGTTATGAAAAAAGTTTTGTTATAACAGTCTAAAACATCACATGCCAACCAAGCGTGTGATGATAAATCTCTATCTAAGAAAGTCATCTGGAGGCTGAGTGGAATTGTCATTCTTAGATCGGCGGGACTAGGATGGGGGGGGGGGAAGGATGAGAATGTCTTAGTCTAGAAGAATTTTGCAATATCAGCAAAGTACTTCTTGTATTCACTCATCTTAGCCTGCACAGTCGCCAACTCCGCCACAACTGCACAGTGCACAGCCTCTGTCTCACGTTGCGCAACCTTAGCCTCCTGTGCCCTCTCCAGTGATCTACATCAGGAGCGTGGAACTGTGATGGGGAAACACCCAGTCCATAAGTGTGGACATGCCCGTGTCCATCTGGATCCATCACCTAGGTGAATACGTCGTTCCAGGCAGTGCTACTACTGTTGCCCTCATGACACTGCCACAAAATCTCTGTCATCTGCGTCTGCAGTTATAGATATATCTTCAAGTTAGACTAAGAAGATAACATAATAACATTCTGCAAGAATTGGTGAATACTTAATTATTAAATGCATAAACATACCATCGCATGCTCTGATGCCTGATCGATGAAAGTCTCATCCCTGCGCATATGGAAAATCTCAAACATATGAAGTCGGTCCGGCTCTAGCCCCTCCGAATGATTTACTTGCTTCATGAAAAAGAAAAATTAACTGCGATTAATAACTTCACAACAAATATATTATCGAGTGCATTAATTGAAAACATTCCTGCAAATGATGGTATTACATATACCTCAATCGCCCTGTATTGGGCATAAGGCCTCGTCCTAGCTGTGTGAGACATAGTAAGATGCGATCTATTATTCCTGTGCATATCCCCGATAACCTATTATTTAAATAATGTAATTCAGTTAGTATTGTCGCAGTATTAATATAAATCAAATAAATTAACTACTAAAAAATTAAAGGTCAAACAGTTTCATACCTGGGCTTCCTCTATCCTCCAATGGTCCACGAGTGCCCTTCATTGATCTATTTTTACCCTATTATCTACATACTCATACTGCTCCCCTAGTGGGCATGCCGGATCGTACCATTTATCGTACATCCTCTTCCTCCAGGCTTTCCACAATACATTGCATTTTTACGTTACCCAAGCCCTCGTGCGCTCGTCGGGGATGTCATAACAAGTCTGCGAAAATATAAGGATAAACAATATAAATCCAGTCCAGTCAAGGTTAAAATATGGAAATCAATTTGATTCTATACAAGTTGTCTTACCAAAACTATATCCAGCATGGCCTGGATCATCTCATCTAGGACATGCCTCCAGTCTTTGAATGTCCCCAATGAGATGACATCTCCGTCCTTCACCAGAATCCCTTTGAAGGTTTTTAACTTCGTTGTAGCAGGGCCAACAGGCTGCCCCAGGTCGTTAACAATAACGACATTACGTCCCTTGGTGGGGGCGGGGGTGGCAGCCTGTTTGAAACCCTAGTCCGTCTGCGGGGTGTTGTACAAGAAAATTAATTACATTAATACAATACAAACACTAAAACTGATTTCATATCCTAAATAAAGAAATTATTATCAGAATATTTGCCTACTGTAGGTTGTGCTGGTTCATCATGCTCTGGCATGAGCCCTGCCTGGGATGTACCACCTGAGAAGAAGACTGACCTTCACTATTACTCCGGGGTCTTCTAAAATTACCCCGCATTCTGCTTTGACAGTATTATATTGAAATATACAACATGTACCAGTTATGAGACAATGGAAATATATAAATGTATGTACAATTGAACAATTAGCTAAGCAAAAGGTAACTAAATAAGTTCTACTTATTGTTGCTCACGAACACATAAATTGAAAGATTATAAACATGAAACATCAACACTTCCATGCCTAACTTGTTCACATATCAAAATTACATCAAAGCAGAAGCCACGACTAAAGACATTAAAACCCAAATGGATTGAATATTAGCTAAAAATACATGTATTTCTATTAATGGAAGACACTAAAATAGCAGTCATACTTTTGGTGCACAAAATCATGATTTTGTTCTCGATATAAAAAATGAGTCCATTAACTTAGAATCTAACCAAAGTAAATCAAAGGATCCACTCGCCTCAAATCTAGTAGCCAAGTAAAAAAAAGAAGAAGTTTTTGTTCAAGAAACAAATTTCACAATTGAAGACCTTGTTAATAAGACATCTTAATACATTTCACATTACATTAATGTAACTAGGACATTCCGTCTTTTCTACACAGCTAGTAGTTAAAGAAATTAGTTTTTATTTGTTGCATCTACATATTTTAATGATATTTCTTTACCGTATTTAGCTTCTCTTAATTTGGGGGATCAATTTGACTTAACTCTCTGTGTACAATACATGTATTAGCAAAATTAGATAGAATCAAAGACAATGACCATATACACATAGTGATGACCAGTTCAAGACATTTTGTACCATGAACTCTAGTGATTTGAGAAATTAACATATAAAGTGAGCATCGAATAGTATAACTTTGACATGCAGCAACTTTTACATTTTTTACATTCGATTCTAATGGTGGTCCCATAATTTTTTAGCATCTATGGATAAGTTTGAAACAATACACGAATCACTAAAAGATCCAACATTTATTATATTAAACATGAGCTAGTAAAAATGATATGACTATTTTTGAGCTAGTAAAACTGATATAAACAAGCCTTGTTTGCACTAGTACTACGAGGTATAGCTTACACAAGATATGATTTTACTAAAACTGGCATGACTATTCTAGAGTCTAGAGTGTTTTTGTATTTATATGCTGTTAGTTTTATATTGTTCTTTTCTTTTTCAAATATGTATACTCACTGGGAGTCTGAACTTCTAGTTTTGATTAAAAATGAGTAGGATTGATCAGGAAATGGTAATCTGTGGACTTGAAAACAATGATCTAGAAATGACTGATTAAGTAGCCATGGAGAATGGCTACTCCAAAATTTCTATTTCTTTTATTTTTCTTTTTTGGAAAACAGTGATCTAGAATCGTTTCTTTTTCCTTTTTCACGTAGTGCAATGGCAGTCACCAAAGAAAATGAAAACATGACTCTAGTTCCATTATTCACATAATCAAACTACAACAACCTTACTTGTTGTAACAAATAAATAATATATACCAATAGCAAAAAAGAACATTTTATATATTTCAAAAAATATTATTGGAAGAATCACATGTTTTTGATTCGATGTATAGTTACATTAAGATTGTTACCAAAATTACAGCCAGTGTTTAAATAGAAAGTCTGTCATTTTCCTTAGATTCTTCTGACCGATCATCTAAAGGCTCTGCCTCGGTGATGGTTAGAGGTATATCAATTGTTGTGACAGGGATATTTGTCATAAAATCACTAAAATTATCAACATCTAGTCCAATGTCATCCAATCGTATAACGGTGGGTTGCATGATTCGGGCAATGCCTCGCCCAAATTTGAATGTACTCCATCTCGCATGTTGAAGTATTCCATTGGTTTAATCTGAATAGCGGCGTGCCAGTCTTTTTCGAGTAGGTCTTCGGCATAAAAGACATGCATTGCTTGTGAGGCAATGACAAAAGGTTCTTCGGTTTTTAGCATCCGTTGAAGATTAACAAGTGTCAATTGGAACTCATCTTCCTTGATGCCCCTACCTTGAGACATAACATCGACCCAATAATACTTAAATAACACAACCTATCTCCCTTCGTAATAGTCTAGTTGAACAATTTCTTGCAAAATGTCAAAGTATGTAAGATTGCATGTACGCGGCGACTGGTCCTTCTCAGATGCAAATCTTGTGGTCTCTGCAGTAAGGACCACGCCGTTATTTTGTGTCTTCTTCGTTCTATCAATCAACTTTGTACGAAACCGAAACTCACTGATGACAAACCGTTCAAATTTGCTTGCAATCTTCAAAGGGCTATGAGCCAGCCATTTAAGATCATTACGTAGATTCTCAGGACTTCCACGGATCAACGTAGAAACATGTTAGTGTTTAGTAGTTTTTTATTAGACAGTACAAAATATTTAGTTTTTTACCAGTTTAAACATACATCACATATATTACTTACATTGGATGCAAACTAGCTTGGAAAGGTAGTATTGTGGTTGCGGTTAATGTCAATTTGCTGCCTATGGCGATTTTCTCGCATAACTTTTTCCAAGTGTGCCCTGTGTACCAATGATCATGGTTAACCAGTGATCCACCTGGAGGTGCTTTTAATTAATATAAATACAAAGTAGAGTGGCCTTACTCAATAAATGGGACACTTCAGGACAGTTGGATAGGAGATAAAGGTGTATTTGCTTGGATAATCAGATAAATACACAGTCACTGCCTTTCCAAGAGCACAACAAGGTGCAGAAAAAATAGACAATCCGTTATATGTCCCAATATCATCTTCATCATAGTTGCGAGTTGCACGATTAGACTTTGTTTCAACATCAAACAAATACCTTAAGCAAAAAGTGACATTCTTCAGCAAGATATCTCTCTACTATAGAACCTTCTGGTTTACTTCTGTTACGTACATATGATTTCAATATATGGAGGTATCTGTTATAGAAAGAATAAAATAGCATTCAATGTTTTACTCAGATAACAATGCACTGAGTAAAATATTATGTAACGTACGTAAAACATTACACTTACCGCTCAATGGGGGTACATCCATCGGTATTGTACTGGACCTACAACTCTTACCTCGCTTGCCAAATTGATGGCTAGATGTACCATGATATCAAATATTGCAAGTGGGAAAATTTTCTCAAGGTTGCAAAGTATAACTGCACTTCGAGCCTCAAGTTTTGTGAATTCTTCGATGGTGCCAACCTTGAAGCATAATCTACTAAAAAAATCTGCTCAACTCAATCAACGGGGCACTAACATTTCTTAGCAGTGATTTCTGCACAGCTAATAAGAGTAGATGTTGCATTAAAATATGGCAGTCATGACTTTTCAACCCCGCTATTTTACGTTTTTTCAGACTCACACATCGTGAAATGTTGGTTGAATATCCATTTGAATTTTTAACCTTTGTAAGTACGTTACAGACTTCTCTCATCGGCCGACATGAAAAAGTGTGTAGCAGGCAAATATATTTTTTGTCCTACTGCATGTGGATGAAGCGTAGTTCTAATACTCATTTCCTTAAGGTCAAGACGTGTTTTCCAAGTGTTTTTTGTTTTTCCCTCAATATTCAATAACGTACCTATGATACTGTCACATATTTTTTTTCAATATGCATCACATCCAAATTGTGCCTTATTAGAAGGTGCTCCCAGTAAGGTAAACTGAAAAATAGACTTACCTTCTTCCATCTAATATACTCTATATTACCGTCTCGTACTCTTTTTTTTCTCAAGGTGTTTAATATATGCTTCCCAAATTGGACGTTAAGACCACGCATTTCCCCCAACAACTCAGTCCTTTTGTGTAAAATAGGAGCAGGTCTTGATTCAGACTGTCCATTAAATGAAGCTTTGTTCGTGCAAAATCTATGGCTAGGTCCCAAGAATTGTCGATGACCCATATAACAAAACTTACAACCATGTTTAAGGTACTGAGAACATATGCCTCGATTGTAATGAGGACAAGTGTAGCAGCCCTTAGTTCTCCATCCAAAAAAGTTCGCATAAGTAGGGAAGTCATTGATTGTCCACAATAATGCTGCTCTCATCTGAAAATTTTGACCACTTGACGCATCATACGTGTGAAGACCAAGAGTCCACAGATCTAATAACTCATCTACTAGTGGTTGTAAGTAGACATCAATGTCATTTCCTAGAGCACAGGGACCAGGAATAAGCAATGACATAATCAAAAAAGATTGTTTCATACACATTCAGGGCAGTAAATTATATCGAGTCAAAACAATAGGCCAAGTACTATGCGTGATGCTAAATGTACCAAATGGATTAAAATCATTGCTTGCTAACCCAAGTTTGACATTGCAAGATTCTGCAGCGAATTCTTGGTATTGTTCGTCAAGTTGTTGTCAAGCTTTAGAGTCAGCTGGATGCCTTAAAATCTCATCTTGGGTGCTACCCTCTTCATGCCATCTTATGGAACCAACTGTTTTGCCTGATATGAAAAGTCTCTGAGGTCTGAGCTTTAAAGGAAAATGACGTAAAACCATTGTAGGCATTCTGTGTTCCTTCTTAAATGACAGCATTATACAAGAATCTGCAGTCTTCCATCGTAAAATTTCACAAACGGAACATCCACTATCATTGGCATGTTCCTTCCAGTATAATATGCAATCGTTTGGACATGCATCAATCTTATTATACCCAAGGCCTAATTCACCAATTATCTTTTTTGTTCAGTAGATGGATGCAGAAAATGTCTCACCCTCGGGAACTGCCTCTTTCAATAACTCAAGTAACATCGTGAATGATTTGTCGCTCCATCTATTGAGACACTTAATGTGATATAATCGAATGATAAAAGAAACTTTACTGAACTTTTTACATTCGGAATATAAATATTGATCGGCATCTTCCATTAGCTTAGAGAATTTAGCTGCTTCTGCGTTTGGACTCTCTCTTGTTTAACTTGCCCCCTCATCCACTATGACTTCGTTTGCACGATGGGACCCGAATTCCCCACGCAACATCCTGTGCATATCAAAACTACAGGATTATTCTCCTCTCTCACCACTTGGGTAGTATAAGATCAAGGATTCGGTATTTCCTTGTGCAAAATCCACATAGCTGTGGTGTCAGCACCCTATTTTTACACCCCCTTAACCGTGGTTAATTAATTTAGCTATGGTCCAAACCCTAGATCAACCCTAGTTCCAAACCCTAGGTAAGCCCTTAACCATAGGACTAAACCCTAGTTAAGACCCTAGTTAACCCTAAGCTTAACCCTAGGTAGCCCTAGCCTAACCTTAGTAAGCCCTAGGTATACCCAAGGCCCAAGCCCATTTGACCAAACTTATACCTAGACAACTCAATCAAACCCAATTACCTAATTTTATTACCCAACCCAAGTAGTCAAGCCCAAATACCCAATCACCCAATTGCCTAAGCCAAAGCCTATTTCCATAGCCCAAGCCCAAATGTCATAGTCAAAGTCCAATAATCATAACTCATGACCCATCTACTAATAACCCATGATCCATAAGACCTAATCCACATATCCATATCCACCTACCCTATATCCTACAACCCATACCCATATAACCCATAGTTCACTCAACCCACCAACTCTCTTACATCAACCCATACCTATATAACTCATAGTTCACTCAACCCACCAACTCTCTTACACCCTATATCCTACAACCCATACTCATATAACTCATAGTTCACTCAACCCACCAACTCTCTTACACTTCTTACAACACTCAATCTATCAACTCACCTTACAACACTCAAGTCTTTACCCACTAGCTCCTTTTATCCCCCATGTAAAAGACACAACCCAACCTCTTAGTTTTCCTATAAATACCAATCCCTTAGCCCCTTAGATCCATCCCTCAAGACCCCTAGAAGGTTCCCACCCACTTGTGTTTCTCTTGAGTTTGAAGAAGGGAGAAGAAACTAAGGTTTAGAGTTTGGAAAGAATTCTAAGACTAAAAGCTTAGAGTTCTTCACTAACTCTCTTCCTTTGTGGATTCTAAAACCCTACCCCTTGGAGCATTGAAGGAGAATTCTTGGAGGAGTAGGCACTCCTTCTTTCATTTTCTCTTCTTTTTTATCTTTTTTTTTATTTGGTTCTCTCTTCTTGATCTCTCATTTCTCAAGCATAGTTGGGTCTCTCTACACCAATCTAATGGTGTAGAGGGACCCCATATCAAAGGCAAGGAGATGCTCTTTTTTCTTTTCCTTTCCATGTACATATTTTCTTCTTTTTTATGTACCCACAAGTGTGGATATGGGTAGGCCCATAGAGAGTGGAAGCTAAAGCTATACCTCTCTTTTTCATTTTGTTTTCTTTTGAGATTCTAGTCCTCTTTCTAGAATTTTTTGTGAAAGCTCATCCACTCCCTAACATTCTTTAGAGCAACATTACATCATTAATAATGGTGTAAATGAACCACCTTAAAAGGAAGAGGATGAGTTTTCATTTTCTTTCATTTCTTTATTTTTTCTTCATGTTCTATGTTGAATGGGTAGGTGATGGTTTAAGGACTTAAGATAAATGATGGTGTAAGGACTTAAAGAGGACATTCTTAAAAATGTTTCATACTAAAGACAATGGTATTTGATCTATTATCAACATCAATCCAACAAAATAGGTGTTGGTAATAGACCATTTACTATTCATAAGGCACATCCCTCTTTATGTCTTAAACTATAATCTTTTAGCCAAACCCTTGGACTAAATTTGACTTTAGTTAAGTTTTTCAAAACCTTACCTATATGAAAATTCAAAAACATGATAAAATCTCAAAATACCAAAAACATGATAAAATCTTAAAACACCAAAAACATTCAAATATAACCAAAATATAAAAAATATTCAAATATCCCCAAAAATCTCAAAAAATATAAAAAATACAAAAAGACCAAAAAGAGACTTGTATGACCTCTTTAGCTTTGGTTAGCTCATCTAACCATGGATAAATACCCTCTAACCGCGGTTAGACTTAACACTTGTGCACTTGACCTCCCCGGTCAACTAAACCATAGCCTTCTAGGCTAGACCCTTTGACCATCCTATGCACACACACACTCCCCCCTAGCCTCGGCACGGGCTCATGTGCCAAAACTACGCTCGGTCTGATCTCACCATGTGAGTACGTAGGCAACTCAACTCGGGTTCGACCCTAGCCATCTAGCTTTCTATTTTTCTTGGATTAGCACTCACTTAAAAACTTTGGACATTTTAATTAAACTTTGAGATTATAATTGGCTTAAGTTTATGAAGTAGGTAACCGTTATAAAACGGGGGTCTTGGGGTGCCTAATATCTTCCCCAAGACTTAATCGAACCGCTTACCCTAACTCTGTAAAGACCATTTGCCTTATCCAAACAAACAAATACCCGGGACCTATCCCTAAGAATGAATAGGTGGCGACTCAAGTCAAAACATATAATTGTGAAAGTGGGTAGGAAGATCCCATGCTCACAGCTCTGGCGACTTTGCTGGGGATGAGGTTCAAGCCGAAACTTAAATTTAAGCCAAATGATCTCAAAATTAATTAAAATACCTAAGTATTTAATTAAGTGCCGATTCTTTATACTTTTTGGGATGTTCCTTGTACAGTGCATTTCATGCATAATATACTAGTGTAACAACCTAATACCCATTAGACAGGCTTATTACGCTCACGACTGCTGGATGACTATCCTCAGTGACAGGGGCTTAACAGTCTTGGAGGTCCGCGGAATTACTCCTGCTGGGTGACTACTCTCAGGGAAGGATTCTGAACGCTCCCGCTTACACCAATCGTCTTAGGTATGTTCTATACCGGGGAGTCGCATATACGGTGTTAAGTGATCCTCCATCCTTTAGGAACACCTTGCATTACCCCAGCATGCATACATATAGAATAGGCTGAGGTATAGTCTACAAGCAGCCCACCCTGGAGGGATATTCTAAACCCTAACCTGCTTGTACCCTATACCTGCCCCCAATCTTGGCTGAACTTCAGGACATTTTGTCCAGATAAACACCCATCCAGGGGGCATGTACTGAGCCTTTTGTTGTGCTTGTAATAAAATACACCATACCCTACCTCTTGACATAGCATATGGGGTTCAAATCCCAGGTAAATAGGTCTTCACCAGACCTATCTCTACCTTTGACCTGATAGGTCCACGGTTCCCAACAGCCCGAGTTGATGCATGTCGGACCCCCATCCGTTTGCCCTATCGGATCACATATGCCTTGTCACACCCAATAAAAAAAAAAACCAAAAAACAAAAAAAATCAAAAATCAAAAAATAAAAAATTCCTCTCTTGCATGACTAGGGGCATAGTCCCTATGTCAATTAGATCTTGCTAGGTCATCTACATGCTTTCTAGTCTTCCCCCACTCTTACCCATTCCGACTCTTACTCCGTACATTTCAATCATTTCAGGAGCAGATCTTGAGTCAAGCACGTATCTGAAAAGCAAAATGGACCTTCGAGACGGCCAAGAGACTGATCCTGACACCCCAACATCACAACCACATGCTCCGAATCTTGAGGCAAGAATAGCTGAGAATGCCCAAAGCATAGAAGAGCTGAAAAATATTGTGCATGATTTTATGCGGGCCATAACACACGCTCTCTCCTCCTCAAATCCCCGATCAGCCGATGTGCCCGACCCATCACCAACCAATCTGCTACATATTATCCCTCCACCTCCCAGTCATCCACCGCCAGAATTCACTTTCAACATACCACCCCCACCTGTCCAACCACAACCCATTCCCCGCATCACACCACCTCTCATAGACCAATTTGAGGAGGAAGAAGCCAGAGCTGGCAATGAACCCAATACCAGGTCTGCTCACATATCTTCCAGCACAGCCCAGATCCCTGATGCATACAGAGAAAGAATTGAGAAACTGGAGGAGTTGGTAAGGACAACTCAGGGAACCCGTAGATCTACAGATTTCAAAGAGATGTGCATGCACCCAGGGATTCAACTGCCCCGGGATTTTAAGATACCTGACTTTGAGAAGTATAATGGGAAGGGTTGTCCCGAAATGCATTTAAGGGTTTACCGTGGAGAACTGTTCCAGTTGGAACACGATGACAAGTTATTGGTGCAACTGTTTCAGAAAAGCTTGAAAGGGGCAGCCCTACAATGGTTCACTAAGGTGGATCCAAACAAAGTCAGAACTTGGGAGGGTCTCTGTGAGACATTTTTGGCCAAGTACTCCTATAACGTCGATCTAGTCCCGCAGAGGATAGATTTGGAAAAGATGTCCCAGAGGGATAACGAGACCTTCATTGAATACTCTGTTCGGTGGAGAGAAATGGCCGGAAAAATGAGCACCCCTTTACCAGAGGAGGAGCAAGTGACCACTTTCCTCCGTACTCTTAAGCATCCACTTAAGACACTCCTGACCGCACAACCGATCTCTGACTTCAGTACTATGGCCAAATGTGGTGCCCGGATTGAAGCAACAATGGATGACATAGGGGCATTCGATATGTTCCAAGGTTCGAAATGTGCATCCTCTTCCCATGCTCCCCTGCCTCCAAGAAAAGATAATAGAAGGAAAGAAAACGATGGACAAATGGTCGCGGCCATACGGGTCCCTAACTTGCCCCAACAACCTCGGCAGCCCCAGCAGGCTCGACAGCCTCAGCAAGCTCAACAGAACCAGGAAAAACTCCTCTCCCACCAGATGACATTTGAACAAAGGAAAAATCGGGCGTTCACACCGATCCCGTATTCTTTGTCGGCACTCCTCCCATTTCTGTTGGGCAAGAAGCTTATTACACTGAAGGAGCCTCAGCCTCCACCAGTTAACCTTCCAAAGGGATACAGGCCGGAGCAGCACTGTGGATATCATCAATCACCGGGGCATCCTACAGATCGGTGCTATGACCTAAGGCATGCTGTCCAGGACCTATTGGAGACAGAAGCAATTTGCTTTGCACCAGGGAACACCGACATCACCCAAGTCCCTCTGCCTAATCATGCTACTCCTGGGAATTAAGGCGCATTAGCCGGAAGCCCTTACAGTCGAATTTTGAGCAAACTCTATGTTTGGCGTGTCTTTGCTTCATTTTATTATCAATGTCTTGCAGTCGGCCTGTCGTCCAGTCCAAGTCAGTCAAGTGGCCTGTGGCCTTTTGCATCATTTTGCTTTACATCGAGTCTGTTCACCCTTTTATGCAATTTAATGAAATGACACTTTTAAATCAATTTCTATTGTGCTCTGAGATGCTTAATTGGGAACTGAACTAGTTTCTAATGCCCATAAGGGACAATTTGATAACGGAAAGTGATCTTTCAGCGAAAGGCGAAATGTTCAAATCAACAAGTACTCCTCCAACATTGAACGAATTAAGACAAGAACAATACAGGGGCAACGAAGACCTCTTTGAGCCGTCAAATCCCAACCAACTGAAAGGAGAATGATGCAATGAACGTACATGCTCTTGACCAATTAAGGGA
Organism: Tetracentron sinense; assembly: GCA_015143295.1. Classification (NCBI taxonomy): domain Eukaryota; kingdom Viridiplantae; phylum Streptophyta; class Magnoliopsida; order Trochodendrales; family Trochodendraceae; genus Tetracentron; species Tetracentron sinense. The sequence continues at coordinate 29,833,669 of CM026566.1, forward strand.
ATGATAAGAGGCCATCTTTTGATAAACCTCACTACACCTCGCTTACCCATGCTATATATATCCGCTAGTTAGACCTTTGAGCCTAATAGCCCTTCTTTCAAAATCCACACATGGGCACCCCGTGAAAGTCAAAAGAACAATACAAGAGAAACAACCAGCAAAAAACAACAACAGAGTGGCTTTTTGGCCGAACTACGTCATGACCTGATCCCTATTTGGGTACGTAGGCAGCCTGAAATCAGGTTCGGTCATAACACAGCAAATGCTAACAATACAAGACAATCATGCACAAAAAAAAAAACAAAAACAAAACAAAAAAAGAAAAAAAAAATGAGAAAAAAAAAGAAAGAAAAAAAAGAAAAAAAAGAAAAAGAAAGTACTTGGCCCACGACGAAGCAAAGCTTCACCAAAGGACAAGGCATTCAGAAGCTGGTTCCACCCCGACACTGAACAAGTATCATAGGGTGCCCTACCCTTGCGGAAACAGTAAATTTGAGCCATATCTCCTTTCTAGCCAAACCACGTTTCGTCCGAAACATTAAGCCCTCATTGATCTTTGAAAGGAATTGAGCATTAACGTTCAAAAGCATTCGTCCTCATTGTTCGACAGGCGATGATGAGAGAAGACTGGAGAATTATTGGAGAAAGGTTCAAGAACAGATGAGAAGATGCAAAACTTTTGTACCCAGTCCTGGTGAAAACCCGAAAGGGTCCAGGGGCAAAAAAGGGATAAATCAAATTTCACGGGCATAGTAAGGAATCATCAATCCTACTATTGTGCAAAAATTACGTGAACCCAGTCCTATAAAAACCTGAAAAGGCCCAGGGGCAAAAAAGGGATAAAAATCAAAATGTGCAACCTAGTCGCGGTGAGAAGCTGAGAAACTCGGGAGTAAAATAGGGAAGCATAATTAATACAAGTGCGAGTATCAATCAATCAGGAACAGATGCAGATCTATTTTAAAGATGATCAACCACAGCTTCATCAATGTTACCTGAAGGCGAAGGAACCTAGCTAGGTCTCCCACTGCAGGCAATCTCAAACACACATACAAGTGGTCAATTTCATTATAAACAATCTGCTGGTCAACCGTCAGTCTACCGTCAAACCACTAGTCAGTCAGTCCATCAATCTTTTTAAGTTGTTCGCATCACCTGTCAGTCAATCCATCGGTCTTTTATCAAGTCGTGTGAATTCATAATCAGTCAAAGTCCATTCCCCAGTAGAGTCAGCTCAAAGTCGACTGTTCACTCTCGCTGGTGCAAGGAAAACACTGGAACCATGGCAAGGCAAAGTCAGTAGACTATCCTGGATGTCACAGATGTTTAAAAAAGATCAGTACACCCTGGGGGCAAGTACCAACAATTGGACCATCTGAGCCGGGGGCAATCTAGTTCGACAGGTCAGATATATACAGAGAGGCAAAGATACATGCAATGGCTCAGGGTCACAACTCTCGCTCCCTCATATCTAATTCATTCGAATTTTCAAACTCATTGTCATACTCTCTATAACTCTTGCTTATTCTTATCAGCAACCTATTCAAATCTCTCCAGGTGAAGCAGTCGGATGGCTATCTTCACCCTCCTTAGTCCGCTATCCAGTCAGACAATGGGGCCGTTGTTTGTGCTATGTTGCGTTCCCCTTCAGTGAGACAATCAAACGGTTGTCTACACTATGTTGGCTTGCTACCAGGTGAAGCAGTCGGGCGGCTGTCTTTACCCTTTTTATCTTGCAACCCAGTCAGATAATGGGGTCGTTGTCTGTGTTGTGTTGCATTCCCCTTCAGTGAGACAATCGGGCGGTTGTCTACACAATCTTGGCTTGCTACCAGGTGAAGCAGTCGGGCGGTTGTCTTTACCCTCTTTATCTTGCTACCCAGTCAGACAATGGGGCCGTTGTCTGTACTGTGTTGTATTCTCCTTCAGTGAGACAATTGGGCGATTGTCTACACTATCTTGGCTTGCTACCAGAGGAAGCAGTCGGGCGGCTGTCTTTACCCTCCTTATCTTGTTACCCAGTCAGGCAATGGGGCCGTTGTCTGCATTGTGTCGCTTTCCCCTTCAGTGAGACAATCCGGCGATTGTCTACACTATCTTGGCTTGCTACCAGGTGAAGCAGTCGGGCGGCTGTCTTTATCCTTTTTTATCCTTGTCAGACAATCGGGCGGTTGTCTACTGGTTCGCTTCCCTTTCACTAATCAAGGAGTATACTGTCACGGTTGTGTGACCGGGTGTCAGTTGCGGCCTCCAGTGAAGTTCTTCTTGCTCTACTAGCTCACTAATCAAGGGGTATGCGGATGCGGTCGTGTGACCGGGTGTCGTTTACAGCCTCTAGTGACGCTAATCTTGCACCCATCATTGCTTTGATTCATCTCCAGTAGATGGTTATGCGATCAACCTTCATCTCATTTTCGGTGAAACGGTTGTGTGATCGACCCTCACCTCATCTATCATTGGTGAAACGGTTGTGTGATCGACCCCCACCTCATCTATCATTGGTGAAATGGTTGTGTGATCGACCCTCACCTCATCTATCATTGGTGAAACGGTTGTGTGATCGACCCCCACCTCATCTATCCTCGGTAAAACGGTTGTGTGATCGACCCTCACCTCATCTATCATTGGTGAAACGGTTGTGTGATCGACCTCCACCTCATCTATCCTCGGTAAAACGGTTGTGTGATCGACCCTCACCTCATCTATCATCGGTGAAACGGTTGTGTGATCGACCCTCTCCTCATCTATCATCGGTGAAACGGTTGTGTGATCTACCCTCACTTCATTTATCTTCGGTGAACGGTTGTGATTGACCCTCACTTCATCTATCTTCGGTGGATGGTTGTGTGATCAACTTTCACCTCATTTCCGGTGAAATGGTTGTGTGATCAACCTTCACCTCATCTCCGGTGAAATGGTTGTGTGATCAATCTTCACCTCATTTCCAGTGAATGGTTCATGGTTGTGTGATCAACCTTCACCTCATTTCCAGTGAATGGTTGTGTGATCAACCCTCATCTCATTTCCGTTGGAGCGGACGCGGGTTCAATCCCCTTACTCTTCATACTTGCTTTCATCCCATCGGCTTCGGTGTAAAAATTGGTTGATTCCAGTCTTTGTCGTTCAATTGCCAACCTGGCATTCTCCGACAAAGAGGGGCAGCTGTCAGCACCCTATTTTTACACCCCCCTTAACCGTGGTTAATTAATTTAGCTATGGTCCAAACCCTAGATCAACCCTAGTTCCAAACCCTAGGTAAGCCCTTAACCATAGGACTAAACCCTAGTTAAGACCCTAGTTAACCCTAAGCTTAACCCTAGGTAGCCCTAGCCTAACCTTAGTAAGCCCTAGGTATACCCAAGGCCCAAGCCCATTTGACCAAACTTATACCTAGACAACTCAATCAAACCCAATTACCTAATTTTATTACCCAACCCAAGTAGTCAAGCCCAAATACCCAATCACCCAATTGCCTAAGCCAAAGCCTATTTCCATAGCCCAAGCCCAAGCCCAAATGTCATAGTCAAAGTCCAATAATCATAACTCATGACCCATCTACTAATAACCCATGATCCATAAGACCTAATCCACATATCCATATCCACCTACCCTATATCCTACAACCCATACCCATATAACCCATAGTTCACTCAACCCACCAACTCTCTTACATCAACCCATACCTATATAACTCATAGTTCACTCAACCCACCAACTCTCTTACACCCTATATCCTACAACCCATACTCATATAACTCATAGTTCACTCAACCCACCAACTCTCTTACACTTCTTACAACACTCAATCTATCAACTCACCATACAACACTCAAGTCTTTACCCACTAGCTCCTTTTATCCCCCATGTAAAAGACACAACCCAACCTCTTAGTTTTCCTATAAATACCAATCCCTTAGCCCCTTAGATCCATCCCTCAAGACCCCTAGAAGGTTCCCACCCACTTGTGTTTCTCTTGAGTTTGAAGAAGGGAGAAGAAACTAAGGTTTAGAGTTTGGAAAGAATTCTAAGACTAAAAGCTTAGAGTTCTTCACTAACTCTCTTCCTTTGTGGATTCTAAAACCCTACCCGTTGGAGCATTGAAGGAGAATTCTTGGAGGAGTAGGCACTCCTTCTTTCATTTTCTCTTCTTTTTTATCTTTTTTTTTATTTGGTTCTCTCTTCTTGATCTCTCATTTCTCAAGCATAGTTGGGCCTCTCTACACCAATCTAATGGTGTAGAGGGACCCCATATCAAAGGCAAGGAGATGCTCTTTTTTTCTTTTCCTTTCCATGTACATATTTTCTTCTTTTTTATGTACCCACAAGTGTGGATATGGGTAGGCCCATAGAGAGTGGAAGCTAAAGCTATACCTCTCTTTTTCATTTTGTTTTCTTTTGAGATTCTAGTCCTCTTTCTAGAATTTTTTGTGAAAGCTCATCCACTCCCTAACATTCTTTAGAGCAACATTACATCATTAATAATGGTGTAAATGAACCACCTTAAAAGGAAGAGGATGAGTTTTCATTTTCTTTCATTTCTTTATTTTTTCTTCATGTTCTATGTTGAATGGGTAGGTGATGGTTTAAGGACTTAAGATAAATGATGGTGTAAGGACTTAAAGAGGACATTCTTAAAAATGTTTCATACTAAAGACAATGGTATTTGATCTATTATCAACATCAATCCAACAAAATAGGTGTTGGTAATAGATCATTTACTATTCATAAGGCACATCCCTCTTTATGTCTTAAACTATAATCTTTTAGCCAAACCCTTGGACTAAATTTGACTTTAGTTAAGTTTTTCAAAACCTTACCTATATGAAAATTCAAAAACATGATAAAATCTCAAAATACCAAAAACATGATAAAATCTTAAAACACCAAAAACATTCAAATATAACCAAAATATAAAAAATATTCAAATATCCCCAAAAATCTCAAAAAATATAAAAAATACAAAAAGACCAAAAAGAGACTTGTAGGACCTCTTTAGCTTTGGTTAGCTCATCTAACCATGGATAAATACCCTCTAACCGCGGTTAGACTTAACACTTGTGCACTTAACCTCCCCGGTCAACTAAACCATAGCCTTCTAGGCTAGACCCTTTGACCATCCTATGCACACACACACTCCCCCCTAGCCTCGGCACGGGCTCATGTGCCAAAACTACGCTCGGTCTGATCTCACCATGTGAGTACGTAGGCAACTCAACTCGGGTTCGACCCTAGCCATCTAGCTTTCTATTTTTCTTGGATTAGCACTCACTTAAAAACTTTGGACATTTTAATTAAACTTTGAGATTATAATTGGCTTAAGTTTATGAAGTAGGTAACCGTTATAAAACGGAGGTCTTGGGGTGCCTAATACCTTCCCCAAGACTTAATCGAACCGCTTACCCTAACTCTGTAAAGACCATTTGCCTTATCCAAATAAACAAATACCCGGGACCTATCCCTAAGAATGAATAGGTGGCGACTCAAGTCAAAACATATAATTGTGAAAGTGGGTAGGAAGATCCCATGCTCACATGTGGCATAACCTTTATCGAATCCATCGCAAATCAAATGCTCGTACAAACTATGTCATATCCAATAATATCGATTACAACATTTTTTTACACGAACAATTGATAGTACTGTCATCGTGAGTTGACTTACTAAATGCAAAATTAAAGAAATTGTTCACACTTGCTTTATATACATTACTCCATCTGTTTGCAGAAACCCTACTTTTATCCATGATGACTTTATCAGCTTTTGTAATCACTAACAATATAAGACAATATATATTTGTCATTAATGGATGGTACTAGTTGTGTCTACTAATAATATCTACATCATTAACTCAACGTGATACATAAATGACATCAGTATGACTAAGGTAATGCATGCATCATGGTTATTGAATACATATTGTGTGAGGTGTTCCTATCCCATCCAGGAATACATAATCTCTAATAATCAATAGCTCACGTGCGTTGTTCCATTTTTAAAAAAAATTCGACAGCATCTCCCCATAACTCTCCAAGTACACATTTTAGACTATGAGCAGATGCAACTGTAAGCACCCAATTTTTACACCTCGTTTTAACCACGGTTAATATACTTAACCATGGTTAGCTTGCCTTAACTCTAGGTCTAACCTTGAGCTCATGTGACAATCCCGGCCCAAAGCCCATGTTTTTTATTGCTTAGGACTAAGGCCAAACCTGGTTAAAACTTCAAGGGCCCATATACCTAGACCCAAGCTTTGGCCTAAGTCCAAAACCCAAGCCTTTGGCCAGTGACCCATGGCCCAAGGCCCATGAGCCATGAGCTAAAATCCAAGATCCAAATCCTTGGCCCATGGTCCATGACCCGTGGGTTTAGACCCAGGTCCCCATATCTCTTTTAGTATAAAATTTTGAAATTTAAACAGCCTGCAATGCAACGCCTGAAGCCCCCTGTAATCATCAGGTTGACCTCCCAATCACACTCCCCCCTTTTACCTACCACCTTTTATTTACCAACTATGCCACAGCCCTCTTGAGACTTATAAATACTTGGCCAAAGTCTAGAGAAAAAGAGGGGGGGAGGACCGAGAGTTCTGTGAAGGATTTCGAGTGAATATATTTTTCTCCACCAAGGAAGGAGGTGCATTTGGCTTTGTGAGTGGGTGGCTTTGAGCCTAAGGACCGCTAAAGCCAGTCCCTCTTGAGGTTTTACAGTTCTTTGGAGTTTGATTGAAAAGAAATCCAGGGTAGGTCCTCTTCCATTGGCATTATCCTTCAGCTGACAAAGAGCCCTTTGTTGTGTTTCGTATAGCCAAGGGCCCTTTTGTGTTGTGGTAACAATACAAAGGACCCTGCAGCCAGAGAATGAAAGGCATCGTCCCACTGTTTTTTTGGTCTTCCTATTGCATGTCTCACTTCATTTTTCATTCTATTTAAGTTCATGCATGCAAGTCCCTGGGATCATCACATCCATCATCTCTAATCACACACCACAAGTGTATACCATTTTACATGCAGTTAGTGTGTATCACATGCACACACAACACGAGCAGGCTGCTTTCTTAGATGATAAGATCATGCGTGTCTAACACACATATCATACACACACTGCCTTATAGAAGTGGTAGCAGGTGTGGCACAACACATTTTTTATTATTTATTTATTTATTTCCAGAAATAACAGTAAGCATCCCACACACTTACTTGCTGATTAATAGGTATCTCACACACGACACCCAAATCCACACACTTGATGTTAGTACGTACCAAACACACGCATACACTTGCTATTGGTATGTATTATTAACACACACACAATGCACATATTTTCCGTATTAGGTGTCTAACACACACAATATACTTTTTTTTTTATATATAGTGTAAGCATCTCATACTCATACATATCTCACACATTCACTTGTTGTTAGTAATCATCTCTCACTCACACGCATTTCACACACTCATTTACTGTTAGTAATCATCTCACACACAATGCACAACCCACACACTTGATGTTAGTAGGTATCAACATCCATACTCGCATACATTTGTTGTAAGTTGTTAGTCTGTATCAACACACACACAATATATATACCTGCCACATTAGATGCCTAACACACACAACATATATACTATTTGCTTTTTTAAGCATCTCCCACTCACACACACATACTAACTATTAGTAAGTATCTCACACACAACACACATGCACATAACGCACACACTATTTTAGAAATGGTGGCATGCTACTAATATGCATGATACCACACTTGCACATATAAATATCCTCCAATGAAGAAGGTGAGGCCCTCACCACCACTCCATTTCAAGGCCGTGCGTGCAGTCTAGGACTCTCCTAGCCAAATCGCAACTCTTAACTAAATGTTAAATTTAATCTTAGTCAGATCACCCAAGCTTAGGCTTTATCCAAAAAATCCCAAAAAATCATAAAAATATAAAAAGATAAAAAACATGCTTGTTAGGACTTCTTAACCTTGGTTAGTCCCTAACTATGGTTAACCACCCTTCTAACCGCAGTTAGATTAACCTTACACTTGACCAACCCGGTCAACTAAACCCTAGTCTCTGGGCTAGACCTTTAACCACCCTATGCACACACACACACCCCTTAGCCTTGGCACGGGCTCATGCGCCAGAACTACGCTCGGTCTGATCTCACCTAGTGAGTACGTAGGCAACCCTACTCGGGTTCGACCCTAGCTATTTAGTTTTTTTCATTTTTTTGGATTAGTATTTGATTAAATACTTAGGCATTTTAATTAAATTCTGAGATTAAACTTGGCTTAAATTTAGGGAGTAGGTAACCATTGTAAAATGGGGGTCCTGGGGTGCCTAACACCTTTCCCGGGGCTTAATCGAACCGCTTACCCTAACTCTGATTAGACCATTTGCCTTATCCAAATCCCGGGATCTATCCCTTAGAATGAATAGGTGGCGACTCTTAGTCAAACTACAAATGTGAAAGTGGGTGAAAATTCTCATGCTCACAGCAACCTTATCTAAATATGTACCCAGAGAACAATAAGGATGACTGACTGACTAAAATTTTCTTAAAATAGAGTGTGCACGAGCGACTGACACATGCTTCAGGATTATGCATTCCCAAACTGTTCACACGGATAATTCAAGAGTCATTTACAGGCATATACTCTTCTTTACATACAGGACGAATCAGTTGTTAGATCCAATGTAGTTCACATAAGAACTAAACATCGTAATTTACAACGAATCCGTTCATATTGATGATAAGAGAGGCACTAATCAGACAATGATTTTTGAATAGGAGATCACATTCACAATGACCTTGAGAGATGCAAGAATCATTCTTGGTCTCACAACTCAATCATCATAACTATAAAGGCCAACTGCCCACATGATAATGTATGTATCAAATACATTATCATGCTCCCTTCAAACCATATATAGGGAAATATATTCTAATAGTATGAGTTGAAGATAATATTGGGAGCCCCATATGCAAAACCAATCAATGCTCCCTAAAAACCATCCTCTAGATAAACATATTTCCTGTATACCATATATACCATAGTAGATCAAGTAAACATCCATTATAAAAGAAACATTATTGAACAAACCTACATGTTCATATTCTATAAAAATTTTAAGTAAACTACAGAGAAACATTACTGAACAAACCTCAAAGATCGATACAGCTCGTCGATCCCTGGAACTGGAATCCGATCGATAAGTTTTTTGTAGTTTACTTGAACTTTTATCTTTAGCTCACGAATTATATTCTGTTTAAGCTGAATTTAGAGAGTCGTAGTATTGTCCATATGAATTGGAAATTAAATGAAACATGAAGTTCATGTGAAGACTATAAATGATATTAGGAACTGAAAAAAATGGTAGAGTTCATGGATATTTTGGTAAAAGAAAGAAGCAATCACAATTGGGTTGAAAGAATTTGTAGTTTTTTTAAGGCTTGTAAAGCCTCAATAAATCCCAACCTCTACAGCCGAACCATAGTTGGATGTATTTGATATTGTTGGACCTGAATGAACCAAGACCTTGTACCTGACCCATGGAATTGGTCCAACCATTACCCAACTATTTAATGCTCACCTATAGCTCCTAGGTTTCTATATTATGAATGATCAATGGGAAACAATCTATGAAAAATTCACGGCATTTTTGTCAAGTTTAATTGCAACGTTGGAATTTGTTCCCTTATGAAAAGGGACATCTAGTTAATTGCTACATAGATCACAATTTCCACTCTCAAACTTCAGACTATCGCCTCAAGAATTTACGATAAAAAAAGGAAACTTAACATTCAACAGAGTGGAGATTTCAAATCAACAAACTTAATATCCAAATTATCGAACTACATAGCCTTCAGCAAAAATAAAATAATAAATCATAAAAAAGAGAAACAGATTCAACAGAGCTGCCCAATTCAAATGAATTAAGAGAGGGAGAAACTTGCATGGCCCTAATACAAAACTGAAAAATTCATTTCGTAAACCTAATCAAACAAAATAACAAATCAATAAAACACACAAAATTATACATTTGTAGATTCTTTACATAATTTACAATGCTTGAATTAGCATCGAAAGGAAATATTATCTGATATCATAGCGCCACCAACCTCTACATCCCCATTTGCAGTTTGTTTTAAGGCTTGTAAAGCCTCAAAATATCCCATGTTTTAAAATCTTTCTACAGCCCATTTGTAGGTTGGTTTAAGGCTTGTAAAGCCTCAAAAAATCCCAATTTTAAAAATCTTTCTACAGCCCCATTTGCATGTTGTTTCGCGGCTTGTAAAGCTTTCTAAAACTTCAAATTTTTAAACCCCTATACAGACCTATTTGTAGAGAAAATGTCACGTTTTTAAAACACAATACAACCCTATTGCACCCTATATAGGTTAAGGCTTTAAAATCCTAAAAGAAACCATGTACATAACTCTAATTTAATAAAGCAAATCAGGGCAACAAATGAAAATTGGGGGTAGTTCAAATTGACCGAACAGGGAAAACAACAAACCCACATGGAAATTCAAATCAAAACCCTAATAGATCCATGAAATCTAAAAAGAACAGTTGACAAAGCAACAAATGAAAATTGGGGGCAGTTCAAATTGACCGAACCGGGAAAACAACAAACCCACATGGAAATTCAAATCAAAACCCTAATAGATCCATGAAATCTAAAAAGAACAGTTGACAAAAAAAATTATAGTCTATTGGGAAACCTGTAAGAACAAAACGAGTCCCATTTTCTCTATTTTTTCTTTCAAAATGTATAAACCCATTTGAGAGAGAAGAGGGACCTAGCATGAATCGGGAAAAATAGAAAGAGAGGGGAGAGAGTACCTCAGAGCTGGTAGTGCTACTGGTCCAGGGAGAGACAGAGAGATAGAGAGAACCTGCACACACAGTGTGAGAGAGAGAGAGAGAGAGCATAGAGAGAGAATGAGAGAAAGAGAGGAGAGAGCATATAGAGAGAGAAGAGAGCAGAGAGCTTGGTAGAGAGAGAAAGAGCGAGAGAGACAGAGACAGGAGAGAGAGAGACAGAGAGCTCGGTGGAGAGAGATAGAGTAAGAGAGACAGAGACATGAGAGAGAGAGAGCTTGGTAGAGAGAGACAGAGATAGGAGAGAGAGAGAGAGAGAGAGAGAGAGTTACCGGCCAACGGGGGTGGTCGGAGGTGGTCAAAGGTGGTCGGAGTCGAGAACAGGAGAGAAAGCACAGGAGAGAGGAAGTATTTGGGGGAAATACAATTTTCGCGGGTTAGGGATTATGTAAACTGTACATAAGATTATTAGAGACGAAACTTTTTCCGTCTCTATTACTATTTAAGGTTTAGAGACGGAAATATTTCCGTCTCTAATGATCTTTCACAATAGAGATGGATTATTTACGTCACTAACAACTTCCGTGTCTAATACTATTAGAGACAAAAAATATTGTCACTAATATATTTTTATTAATAACATGTAAATACGTGTTGGTATTTATATTAGAGACGGCATATTAGTGACGGAATAAATTTCTGTCTCTATAAGTGAGGTATTAGAGACAGAATAGTTTTCCATCTCTATCGTTCTGTCGCTAGTCGATAGCTTTCTTGTAGTATCTTTTTACCCGGAAAAAGGAAAGTGTAATGGTGGTAAGACTTACGAGTTGGTTAGCAAAATCCTGGATTGCATAGTGAGCGTTCTGGGCTGGGTTGAGGTTGGGCCAAGTCTAGTTTAGTATGGGCTCAAACACGGCCCAAGCCATTGGACATCAGCCCATCCTATACTAATACTCTTCTGAGTTCAGACCGAGGCGGAATAGACCTAAACTACAAGCCAAAAGTCAATTGGAGCTCAGCGGGTAAACAACAACCCATTGCCTAATATCTGGAATAAAATTATGTGTGTGAATGGTAGCATCACAGTCAAGGGAAACACGTGGCAAAAATAATATATATTATGCATATCAAGCTTGGCCAAGCATGGTTCGATGTATAAGAGAGAGAGAGAGAGTAAATAAGCCACTCTTATTGAATTTTCAGTACAACAAATTAATGGAGAATATAAGCTCTAGTTTTTCATGGGGCACCCTTTCACATTACTAATACGTTATGACTAACAGTAGCTAAGTCCCATTACTTAACCAATCGTGGGGACCCTTGTAACAGTGCCACTATTGTCAACTCAAACGCGAACCCTAGTGCAGACCGGGACGATATTTATGGGGACAATCGTTCCTTCTAACACGATCTCAGCAGTGACCAAAGGATTCTCCCTCTCAATCGTTGCTGCAGCAACATGCCCCTGTGTGGGAAAAGTACGGAATTAGGCTCGATTTTTTGAAAAATTACGGAAACAAGCTCTCTTTTGAGGGAGTTATTTTTTCCGGCCTCCACGCGTGTGTAGAGCTGAAGCGTGCGGGAGGACTTGTTACAATGTCCAAAATACCCCTGTAAAAACTGAACAGTTTATATGGCTAACTCTCCCCATTCGATCGAATACCTTACTTACCCATTTCGAACTTACCCATTTCGAACGCAGAGGAAGAAGGAAGAGGAAGAACGAAGAGGAAGAAGGAAGAGGAAGAACGAAGAAGGAAGAAGAAGGAAATTTCGGTTAAGAGGTATGGATTGAAACCCATGAAAATTTCGGTAACGCTTTTGTTGATTTTTTCGCATTTCGAACTCATTATGGATTGAACTCGTTAGTTTAAGAGGAAGATAAGCCCTAAGGAAATAAAACCGTAACAAAGATGAACCCTTAAACCCTGTAAGAAAAATCCCAAAAATCGGAAAATCAGTAAAGATTTACAGTCTCAAATTCGAGATAACAGTCTCGAATTCAAGATGGTTATCTCGAATTCGAGATGGTTATCTCGAATTCGAGACTGTTATCTGGAATTCGAGATAACCATCTCGAATTCAGGACAACCATCTCGAATTCAGGATGGTTATCTCGAATTCGAGATAACAGTCTCGAATTCAAGCTCTTTTTTTTTTTTTCAAAGTAATTCTTAAACTGTATTACTAATATTAAGGAAGCCACACCCTAAAACCCCTGTAGGAAAAATCCAACGGCTGAATTCGAGGTTACAGTCTCGGATTCGAGGTGGTTATCTCGAATTCGAGATAACCATCTCGAATCCGAGACTATTATCTCGAATTCAGGATAACCATCTCGAATCCGAGACTGTTATCTCGAATTCAGGACTGCTAATTTTTGAATTCCATCTTCCACTAATCAATTTTTGAAATACTTGCAGAGTCAAGATGCCAAAAAACAGAGGAAAAGGGGATGACAAAGGCAAAGGGAAAGACAAAGGGAAGGGGAAAGAGGTGGAAAAGGCCCAACCTTCTGTGAAATGTACCATGAAAGAATGGTTTGAAAAAATAAAGCCGCACTTAGAGGCCCATCCTGAGAGAAAGTCTTTATGGAAGCAGACTTGCTTTGGGCATCTTTATGATTTGCCCAGAAATCCCCAATGTGGTCAGGCATTGCACCACCTACTTCAGAGGCGTAGGGATGCACTTACTTTTGATTTAGCTGGTAGTGTTATGCGGTTTAGGTTGTTAGACTTCACCCTGATAATGGGTTTAAATGCTAGCATAGGTGTCCCTCCCGCCATAGTACCCGCCAATTCTCCTACCTCCCTAAAGGTTCGTAAGTTTGGTGAAGTACAACTTATAAAAAAATTTGACCTGCTTAGGGTGTTGGAGTCGTGTAACAATGATATGGACGCAATCAAGATTGCATTGGTTCTATATGTGGAGTTATTGATCATTGCAAAAGAGACACACTCGAACATCGAGATTGACTACTTGGATCTTGTAGAAGACCTCGATGCCTTTAACAAATACCCTTGGGGCACTGTAGGGTACTCGATATTTAAGAAGAGTATTGAAATGGCACATATAGATACCCCACAATACAACATCAACGGATGTTGTATTGCCTTTCAGGTATATTATATCCTTCATATAAGTTTAATTTGTAATTACACTCCTGTTTGTATTTTAATTTCAAATTGTAATGATGACAGGTTTGGATGTTTGAGTGCATTCCTGCACTTGGGAGATTATGTTCTCGCGGATCTCCGCCTACTACTGAGATTTTCCCTCGTGTTTTACGTTGGAAAGATACTACGTATAAAATCTACAAAACATTGGAAGAAAAGATATTTAATGTAGAAGAGGTACGAAAGTGAAAGTTAGTATTTAGTTATATATTTTTTGTTTGCTTAGTTTAACATAATTTTGTGTTCACAGCTTGAGGTTCTGAAGTTGAATGTCACTGATCGTGAGAAGGAGCAAGAAGTTGTTAGGGGTCTCCTTGCACGAATGGGATCTGAGGATGATGATGATGATGATGATGATGATGATGATGATGATGATGATGAGGCTGAGGATGAGGAGGAGGAGGATGGAGATGAGGAGGGTGGTGAGGAGGAGGATACTCTTGAGGGGGATGGTGATGAGCAGGCTGAGGTGGAGGGAGGGAATGATGATGGTGATGATGACGAGGAGGAGGGTAGTCCCCCCCCCGGTACATGAGCGAAGGTCAAAAACTGTAAGTAACAAAAACCCAAAATAAAGATGATTGTATCGAAACAGTTGTAAAATTTTATCCTGAAATCGAGATTACAGTCTCGGATTCGAGATTACAGCCTCGGATTCGAGATGGTTATCTCGAATTCGAGATGGTTATCTCGAATTCGAGATAACCATCTCGAATCCGAGGCTGTAATCTCGAATTCATGCCTGTAATTTGGACTTCAGGCCCATTTATTCCATATATTTAGATTTTATTGTGTCCTAATATCTAGCATTTTTTCAGGTACACGATGTACAAGCAAAATCACACCCATCTTTGTACAAGCGTCTGAAACGTTATTTTGGCCGACGGTTTGATGCCTTAGCCATGAAAATGGATTGCTTGGCTGACAGATTTGATAATTATGCATCAGAAATGAGGGCTATGAGAAAAAGGGAAAGAAAAAGAGATAGAGAAAGAGAAAGAAAAAGAAGAAGAAAAGAAAGACAAAGACAAAGAGAAAGAGAATGCAGAAAGTATGCACCCCCTACTGATGAAGAAAGAACTATCTTTTCAGGGGGGCAGGTGGGTGATGAGGGAAGGCCTACCTGTTCAGGGGGGGAGGTGGGTGATGAAATAAGGGCAACCTGTTCAGGGGGGGAGGTGGGTGATGAGGGAAGGCCTACCTGTTCAGGGGGGGAGGTGGGTGATGCTGAAATAACGGCTTTTGAAGGTGATGATGATGAAACCCTTACAAGAGTTGAGGGAAGGCCACTAAGAGCCACAATCATTTCGAAGCATCTCCGCTCCCCTTACTTGAATACTAGAGTGAAGAAAAAAATGACCGAGGGCATGACCGCTAAAGACCCAATGAGGGAAGCTACGACAGCTGAAAAAAAGGCCCTACGAACCTTTTTGAATACGGAGGCAGATTCGAATAATTTTAGGTAATTTTTCTAATTTTGAATTGAAAAGTAGATGCATAAATTATCATATTTGTCTACTTTAGAAAGTTTTTGAAATGTAGGCAGACGATATATAACGTTAGAATAACTCCGGAGATGCTCGCTGTTGTGTCAACTAGCAAAAGCTTGATCGATTCCACGGTAACACTCTTCCCATCTTTAATTTAATGTTGTGTATCTCTTTTGTAATTCTAATAATCTAAGACTAATCCTTTTATATATATAGCATATTGACGTATGGATGGAGCTGTTGGCACAACGTCGTGAGAGACATCCCGCTCTTTACACTCAGTCCTGTGTCTTTGGACCTACTTGGTTCATGGTAAGGTCTCTTCTTATTATTTCATTACCGGTAACTCAATCTTTAAGGTATTCTAATGATTTAGTGTCTTTACAGGAATTTCTACTTCAAGAAGTAGACGTGTGCAGATTGTATATGAATGCAAACGACTCTGTGACACGACTGATGTTAAAGGACCAAATAAACCCTAACCTTAGACCCATTGTTGAGGGGTTAAGTGGGCGACCAGCCATGTGGTCGGCTGAGAGAGTGTACCTCCCGTTTCTCCATGGCCAGCACTGGGTGTTAGCGGTATTGGAACCCCCGAGAAACCAAGTCCTAATTCTGGACTCATACTACACCGATGTGATAGACATGTATGCATCAGAACTATGTACCATCAAAGAATGCATCCCCGCCTTCTTCCATATGTTTGGCGACGTGGAGGCTCTAGGCAAGGACTGGGTGGTACGGGAGGTCACCCACTTACCAAAACAGAGAAATACGTAAGTCTATATGAAAATAAGCAATTTATTTATAATTTAGCTCACTTTTTTTTCCTATACTATAAAATACTAATGAAATGTGTTATTTGTGTATCAGGCGCGATTGTGGAATATTCCTGATGAAATATGTTGATTTCTTATGTGCTGATTTGGAGATTCAGTTTGAGCAGGTATTATTCCTTATTTTCCTCTAACTTACTATTTATGCTCTTGAAGGTTTTTTATTTATTTGACTCACTATTTATGCTCATCGTATTTTAAATTTGTAGGTTGATGTTTTGAAGTTCCGGAAGCGGATAGCCTGCGAGATAATGGATGGGGTTGCCAATCCTTAGGGGACATGGTCAAGGGGTGGGAGTGTCTTATGTGTACTTTATGTCAAGGGGGGCTCACTGTTTGGATGTACTAATTTTTTTATGAAAGGATGTTTAAGTTTTCAAACCTAACATGGATGTATGTATTGGATTTGTAATGAATTTATTATGGATGTAAAGGATTCCCTCAAGGTAGCTAATTAACTGTTCATTTACAGTGAATGTCCCGAATTCAGACTAACAAAATCTCGAATTCGAGATAACCATCTCGTAAACTAGGGACTGTTGCTTCCATTATTTTTCTTTCTGTTTCAGATTATACAGGTCCAGGTCCTAAATTCGAGATAACCATCTCGAAATCATCCAAATCATCTCGAATTTGAAATGGTTATCTCGAATTCGAGATGGTTATCTCGAATTCGAGATGGTTATCTCGAATTCGAGATAACCATCTCGAATTCGAGACTGCTGCTTCCATTATTTTTCATTCAGTTTCAGATTATACAGGTCCAGGTCCTAAATTCGAGATAACCATCTCGAAATCATCGAAATCATCTCGAATTGGAAATGGTTATCTCGAATTCGAGATAACCATCTCGAATTCCAGACTGTTGCTTTCATTATTTGTCATTCTGTTCCAGATTATACAAGTCCAGGTCCTCAATTCGAGATAACCATCTCGAAATCATCCAAATCATCTCGAATTCTAGATGGTTATCTCGAATTCAGGCTCCAGTTCCAGATTACAAGTTCTGTCTTGAGACTGTTGTTTCCATTTGTCTCCCTTTATATACCACTCAAGTACATGGATGGATGAATTTTAACAATATTCGAATATACAAAATCAAGAATTCGATACAAAAACACTTTGAATTGTTATTATGAAATGATCATACTTGTGGGATTACATTAGTACATGTTTGTCTATTATGACCACTTTGTTTGCATCTACCACATCTTACAGTAGGCCTTTCTTCGCCTTGTGAAGGAATTCTGTTCTTCTTCGGTCTCCCCGTGCTTCTTTTTTGTACAGGGGGTTTCATCCGCTTGGTCTCGGCTATTACTTCATCTGGGAGATCCCAATGCTTTTTGTCATGTACCGGATATATTGACTCTTCATAGGTGGCTCGATACATATCAGATGTATAGTAGGGAGAAAAGTACGCATACGGATCATGTCGATACTTATTACAGGCAGCCAAAACATGTATACAAGGCAACCCCTGTACATCAAATTTCCTACAGGTGCAAGTACGTTCAAGAAGCTTCACTGTAGCGTTAAATTCTCCCCTCACATAATACTCATATCGAACGATTCCATCACATTCCAAATAACGTGCTTTAGAAAGTCTCCTCTGTAGTTTACCCTCAGCCCATGTTGTTAGGCTTCCATTCATTTCCATCGCTTTGTTTCGTCGGTTAAAGAACATTCGTTGGATCTTAAGACGCACATCCTCTAAAAGCATTGTAACTGGGTATTCTCTCGCTTCCTTCAGCAAACTATTGATCGATTCAGCTATATTAGTAGTTACAATGTTATACCTTAGCCCAGGAAAGTATGCAGATGCCCATTTTTCTCTTGGAATTGCAGCTAACCATTCATGTGCCTCGGGGTTTGCTCCTGCAAGACGTGACATAAGCTCTTGGAACTTGTTGAACATGCATGTCTTTACGGCCGACCAAAATAACGGTTTCAGTCCCTCATCCTTGAATGCTGCATGCATATTCTGGCTAATATGATATGAGCAATAACTATGAATTGCATGTGGGAATGCAATGGGGACTTGGCTTATCAAACTGGCGTGTCGATCAGTTATAATGACTAACCCTGCCATGTACCCAACTGAGTCAGCTAATTGTTTGAAAAACCACTTGTAACTGTCATTGTTCTCTGATTCAGCTATTCCATAAGCAACTGGACATATGTGGTTGTCACCATCAAGTGATGTTGCTATGATTAAGATCCCCTTGTACTTACCCTTTAGATGCGTCCCGTCAACGGCTAATACTCTTCGTAAACTGAGCTGAAAACTTCTTATACAAGGTCCAAGAGCCACGAAACACCTTTCAAATGCACCAGTATTTGGGTCACTCAATACTGCAGTTATTGTTCCCGGGTTGGTCCTGCGTAACTCGTACAAATAAGCAGGGAGGTCAGTGTACGAATCGTCGTATGATCCTCTAACATGTTCTATTGCAATCTCTCTAGATCTCCACGCTTTCCGGTAACTCATTTGCACTCCATATTGTTTCCAAACATCATGAATAATCTCTTTGGGCCTAGATGCCACGTGACCCTCGATTCGTCCCACGACCATGTCACTAATAACCAAACTAGATGCTTGTCGATGATCGGGCCCAGTTATGACAAACCCACAGGAGTGATGAGAATTATAAGTCTTTATCTTGAAGACACCCGACTCATTCACCCTTGATGCACGTAGCCTCCAAGTACAATTACCCCCAAGGCACTTAACTACAAACTTTGATTTATTCGAATCCACAACCCTGTATTGGAAGTTTTTTATCATTGCATACTTTGCCAACACATTCTGTAGGCACCTCTTATCCTTAAACATTTGCCCAAGTGAAATATCATCCGTATTGTCGAGTGCAGCCGCAAACCCTGAAGGATCGAAATTGACATAGTCATCATTCTCAATCACATTTGATGAAGGGCCTTGACTGACTTGCCGAAAAGCAGACCTAGATGAGCTACGGATATTTGCACGGATAGGACCCTCATCAACATCGTTTCTGACAACATCTTCATCTACCTCTACTGAATAATCATCATCAGCATCATCTTCTTCATCATCATCATCTTCAGCACATTCACCAACATTAGCACATTCATTATCTTGCACACCACAATCTTCACTATGGTAGTTGTCGCCCCTGCTGGTATCACCATAATCTACATATGTGTTAGGCACAAAACAAGTATATTGAGTTGGTCCTGTTGTCAAGTCTTCAAAGGGCCAAGGCACGGTTGGGAGGACAGGGTCGGGAACATAGACCGTAGAAGGCTGAAGGACATGACAAGTATCACCCTCGTTCGCATGGGGAATGGCAGTCTCATGATCAGGAAAACCTTCGTAACTCAAAGAGGGTGGACCACACTGTTGTACTCCCTTTGCAACTTCAGTTACATATATTGGCAAAAGTACATTATGAGTTTGTGCTCGCTCACATTCTGAAATAAATACCAACAAGTCTTCATCATCTTCAATATCAGTAGGAGGAATTGTCGGGTGTGTAGGGAACATAGACCTTAGTCTAATCTCAGTTTCTTCCCACCGGGATTTAGTCAATCGATAAACTCTGCTTAAAAGTTGCTCATGTCTCATTCCACTATACAACTGTATCAATTTCGATTTTCCACCCTCATATACGTGGGACCTGTCAGGGAGAATCTTCCATTCTCCGTCATAACAACAAATCACTGAAACATTCATTATCTGCAACATCAAGAAAAAACAACGCAAAAACTCAACAATGTCAATGCTTTACAATACAGACTCAACAATGAAAGCAAAGGGTGGACATCTTGACTCTGCAAGTATTAATAAAATTGATTAGTGGAAGATGTAATTCAAAAATTAGCAGTCCTGAATTCGAGATAACAGTCTCGGATTCGAGATGGTTATCTCGAATTCGAGATAACCATCTCGAATCCGAGACTGTAACCTCGAATTCAGCCGTTGGATTTTTCCTACAGGGGTTTTAGGGTGTGGCTTCCTTAATATTAGTAATACAGTTTAAGAATTACTTTGAAAAAAAAAAAAGAGCCTGAATTCGAGACTGTTATCTCGAATTCGAGATAACCATCCTGAATTCGAGATGGTTGTCCTGAATTCGAGATGGATATCTCGAATTCGAGATAACAGTCTCAAATTCGAGATAACCATCTCGAATTCGAGATAACCATCTCGAATTCGAGACTGTTATCTCGAATTTGAGACTGTAAATCTTTACCGATTTCCCGATTTTTGGGATTTTTCTTACAGGGTTTAAGGGTTCATCTTCGTTACGGTTTTATTTCCTTAGGGTTTATCTTCCTCTTAAACTAACGAGTTCAATCCATAATGAGTTCGAAATGCGAAAAATTTCAACAAAAGCGTGACCGAAATTTTCATCTGTTTTGATCAGGGTTTCAATCCATACCTCTTAACCGAAATTTCCTTCTTCTTCCTTCTTCGTTCTTCCTCTTCCTTCTTCCTCTTCCTACTTCTTCCTCTGCGTTCGAAATGGGTAAGTAAGGTATTCGATGGAATGGGGAGAGTTAGCCATAAACTGTTCAGTTTTTACAGGGGTATTTTGGACATTGTAACAAGTCCTCCCGCACGCTTCAGCGTTACACACGCGTGGAGGCTGGAAAAAATAACTCCCTCAAAAGGGAGCTGGTTTCCGTAATTTTTCATAAACTCGAGCCTAATTCCGTACTTTCCCCCCCCTGTGTCCCCAGGAGCTCCGGCCATGAATTCTTACCTACATATATAGAACACGATCATATGTTAGAAGGAAGGACATATTTGATATTACTATGCATGAAACAATCTATAAAAGATTAACAAAGATCCTTACCAGCGCATTCAAATGCCATCTTCCCTTTTTCTGATCTGAATTCGCTTCTCTTCTCCTCTTCTTTTAGCGCACTTCTTGTGATATAAGGGGATGTTGTGAAGAGATGAGTATTTATAGAGTGGCATTTTGAGAGCTCATGGCTTGCGTTTTTTGACTGTCCAGCCATAATATTAGAAATTTGAAGTTTTAGAGGAAACTGGAATTTGACTATTTCAATGACAACAACCTATCTTCGTAGATTATAATGACAAAGCTTATCGGTAAGGATGGTTTATGATTCAAGTAATCTTCCAAACAAAAGAATTAATTTTTTTTTATTTCATTAAAACACTAAAATTTTGTTTCACCTTGATTGGCTCTATGTACATGTGCGGAGCACTAAATCACTACTTAATTATGTGTTAATCGACCAAATTTAAACTTGCAATAATCCACTAAGCAGTGTTTTTTTTTTTTTGGAAGGTAAGCTAGGGGTAGGCAGACCCCTACCAGAGAAACATAGGCGGGAATCGATCCCAAGTCCCTGGTACGATGCCAAGGGACTTTACCAACTAAGCAGTCGGTGTTATGAAAATTATTTTGAAGATCTTATATTTCTTGATTTACGCACTTCTCACATAAAGGAGGCTGGGTTAACTAGACCGATAGTCCGGGCTTAGCGAGTATTCATAATAGGCGGCATGCATGGCCACCAATCTAGATATGGACCATCCTAATGTAGTGCAAGCCCTTGTTTTGAATAATTTGACCTGACTCAAGATGATGACAAAGAGACCCAGCTAGGGTTTATATAGAGATTACTTTGATCTCAAGATAGAAACCTAATCTAACCAAATCCTTGATTGATGCTAATCCAATATTGTCTATGAGATCTAGTGTATCTCATAATATTACATCAATATTTTCCTAACATAATATTTCCCTAATACTCCCCCTCAAACACATGAGGATCGAGATCTTCATGTGTTTGCCACAAGTCGAGTACTCCTCACCCATGATCTTCTTAGATAATTTGTTGACGAATAGGTCTGTGCTTGGTGGTCATCGCTAGTCTGTGAAGTCCATTTCTGTTGCATCCCGATTATTTTTGAGTCTGTCGGAGCTGGTGGTCCACTAGATCAGGCTGTCATGATTTTCTCTCAAAGCACATGAAGTATGACCTGCAATTTAAAGAAAAACTCTCGTTTGAGATGTCTTCAGTAAATGAAAATAAAAAAGAGATCGTGAGGCATGAGTATGAGAATTGAGGATTGTCAATGTATAGAGGATGATAGTAGAGTTTTTGTTTAAAACAATAATAAAAATCAAAGGTTTCACACTCGACGGGCGGTGGCGGCACCACCCACCTGAAAAGTGGAATTAAAAAAAATATCAAAATCGATGGTGGATCGCCCGCTCTGATACTTATCTCATAGATAATATTGGATTAACATCAATTAAAGATTTGATTAGATTAGGTTTCTATCTTAAGGTCAATGTTTTATTTATATAAACCCTAGTTGGGTCTCTTTGCAATCATCTTGAGATTTCGCTAATATCAGTTTCTCTTCATAGTAGGCACCCACATCTCTACAACATAGAGGTCACTAAAACACAGGCAATTGAAAATAATCATTTTTTTTATATAAGCATATCATGGCATGGGGTGGCTCATGGCTGCCCTTCTCAACTTTTAAATTTCTTTTCTTTTTATTATAATTTACAAAGGACTTGAAATCCTCTACTGCTATAACCGGTCTCCAAGGAATCCCGTTACAACGCACCAGTCAACACATGTCCCTTTTCATACCCCTTAATTGTGATTAAAATTTATTAACCCTTAAGGTTCAATCATCTACCATTGGCTTTTAAAATATATAAAACGAATCTCGGAAAAAATTGATCAGCTGTATCAAGTCATAAGGGCAAGCAAGAAGGTTATTGCTCTTGCTAAACAGGTGGTGGTTGTTGTTGCAACAAGGGAGTCGGGGGTAGGGCTGTCAACGGGTCGGATTCGGACCGGATCTGCCTAGATCCGAATCTGATCCGATTAAGAATCCGACAGATCAAAATCTGATCTGAGATCCATCGGAACATGAATTAATCGATCCGAATCCGAATCCGAATCCAAATCCAAATCCGATTATATTTGTACGATCCGAGTCTGATCCGATCCAATTAAGGTTAATTTTAAAAAAACTATATTTTAATTTTTTTTAAATCTAATAATACCTTAATTAACTCTAATTAATTTTAATTTGTTTTAAATTAATACTTTATGCATAGAAAATCTATTTAATATATTTAAAATCATTAAAAAAATTATTATAATTGGATCGGATTTTAATCGGATCAGATCACCCTATATTCAGATCTGATTCGATTATAATCGGATTCCACCGATCCGATCTGAATCCAATCCGACGGATCACATATAGGGTCCAAAGTCCAGCTAATCGGATCGGATCCGGATCCTGATCCGATCCATTGACAACCCTAGTCGGGGGTGATGCCTTGCCCGTGAGGATGCATGCAATAGGATCACATGAAATCTCACAAATCCTTAGGGATTGAGCTGGGAGAAGACATGTCAGCTCAGGTGAATGTATTCGTTTTCTGAGTTTTTGAGGTGGAATTTCTAAAGTTTTGGGTTTTTGCATTACCTTTGTTGTTCTTTTATCAAATACCAAACACATGTGGGACTTAAAATTCCATTTATAAAATGAGGCTTTAATGTCCCAACCAATTTGCCCGAACTTTTAAACACCCGTGAGACTTGAAGGGTTATTTATGTATTACGAAGAATGTCTAAATTGACACGATAAGTGTTTTAAATAATTTTTGACAACATAGTTTTATTGTCAAGAAATTTTAGTGGCATTTTTTTGTAAATTTTTTATTAAAGATATTTTAGTAATTTTTGAAAATATTAGAAAGCATTTTTGTCATTTTTTCAAGACTTTAAGAATATTAAAGAGAACTCTTTGATAGGTCACATGAGGTTTTGTCAGCCCTATAATTGACAAATTTAAATTTGTTGCGTGCAAACATAATTTTGGGCGTACATTCCTAATGTCTTTTATTTAGACATGAATGCACTTGTGGTGTGTCTATTACTTGGTATAGTGTGATGAGCTGGGTTAGTAATGAAATTGACTTTTATTTGATTGAATGACTGAATTATTCTATTCAATCATTTACTTGTATCTCGTCTATTTTATCATGATGTATTTTAGGCTGCACAGCTTACAGATACGCAAAACACAAAAATCCTAAACAAAGAAAATAAAAGATCTTCTAAGTTGGAACCTCCTTTTTTCTCTTCACGTCCCTTTTTATCTCTCTTTTAACTATGGTTAAGATTTACTAATTCGAGTTCATATTTTTAATCTTGGTATTTGAAAATTTTATAATTAAAAATTTTAACCGCTGTTAAAAACTTGAACACGGTTAAAAACAAAGACATTTGACAAAAGAAGGAGAGATGAGACGCTTCTCGCAGCACCTTGCAAGAGCGAACTATGGTCCTTTGGTGGAAGACCTTACACCTCCACGTCCTTCTAGGCCTACCACAAATCCTTGTCTTCTTATCCGATAAGTAGGGCTGCACATGGGCTGAGTTTGGCCTAACTTTTGGGAGCAATGCTACATCCACTCTCCGGCTGTTTTTACTAATTTAAACAAAAAGACAAAACAAAAGTAATGGGTTCCACACAAAAGTGTTACACTATTTTGTTTTCTTGTATAAAAGGGAGAGTGGATGGCCGGAAAGTGGACATAGCATCGCTAAACTTTTGGTGATTTTTTAATAGACATGGCTCGAAGCCTGAGACATTTACAAAGCTTTTAGGCCCGAACTCGGTTGATGTGCAGTCCTACCAATAGGGAGAAAGTTTTTTTTTGGCTGCGGTTGTCATTTAACTACGTTAATAAGTTAGTTAATAAGTTAGATCGGTCAGATGTTAGCTTGGGTAGTGGAGCTCTTGCAACTCTAGCTTTTGGAACTCGTACCCGTGGGGGATTGGATCCCTAGACCTTCCTCAACTAAAGGCCACACCCCTACCACTCACGCAAGAGGTGGGGGTGCAAGGAGAAAGTTCAATAGTGGGACTGTAGGGCATCAAAATTCTTGTTATGAAAGAGGACGTTTGGGATAGCTCTCCAATCTCTTGCAAACTCTGGGGTAATTAGCTCAACGTGGTAGCAGTCTAAGAACGTGATCTATGCTTAATTTCCAGATAAGAGAGACTTGCAGGAATTCTAAGGGAAAACTACATAATTTACTAACATTAGGCCCTCATTAAGGCATTATGCTTTCGTTTATGTTATAAGGTCGTGATCGTGACAGAATCAACCTGGATTGAGTTGTAGACGTTTGGTATTTACGGTTGGATTTGAATGTTCTATTTTTGGTTTACCTTTGCATCCTGGATTGCATATTGAGTCCAGCCGGGCTGGTTTGGGCTGCGTTCAGCTCAGTTTGGTTTAATTCTGGTCGATTTATTCTAGGGGTTAACTTAGTATGGGGCCAAACTCGGCCCAAACCAGTTGGTATACAACTAGGGGCGTATCCGAACCGAGCTAGCTCGAAGTTCGGCTCGGCTCCACCCCAAAAAGCCCGGCTTGAGCTCAAAAAATTGGCTCAAACGAGCCGAGTCGAACTATTTTTTGAGTTTAAAAATGTATTTAAGCCGAGCTCGAGCTGTGAGTTTTGGCTCAAATTCTGTATATGGGTTTTGTTGGGAAGTTGGTATGGATCTTACCTAGATCCTTGATGACCCAGTGTGCGACCCGAGTGACCTGTATTTCCAACCCGTTTTGTCTTTCCGTTGTAACCCTAGTTATATAAAGGGTTTTTTTTTAGGATGCGGGATAAAGAGTTTTTTCGAGGGTTTCAGAAAAAGGGTTTAGAGAGATTTTGTACACTGTTTTTCTCCCATATTCTTAGTAGATTTCTTCCCGTTTTCTCTCGTAGATGTAGGCACCTTACCGAACCACGTATACCTTGTCTCTTTTGTGTGATTGCTTAGTTTCTTGTTTTCTTATTTCTCTAAATTTGTCGAACTGATTATAACACGAGCCAAGGCCTGTTTGATTCGACTTGGCTCGAAGCTCGGCCCAAGTTCAACTCGAGCTCAGCTCCGCTTGAATATTATATAAAAAATAATATTATACATATAAATATTATAATTATTATATATATATAATTAAATAATTATTATTTTTATTTAAAAATTATTTTTTTATCGTTCAATTCGAGCTCAAGCTAAGCCGAACTCTGCTCGAGCCTAACTGAGCAAATTCTAGCCAAGTCGAGCCGAGCTCGAACATGCATAGATGAAAAAATTTCAAACTGAGCCGAGCTCGAGCATAGATTATCATATTTCAAACCCAGCCAAGCAAAGCAAACCTGGCTCAAACCGGCTCGAATACACCTAGGGATGTCAATGGATCGGATCAAGATCCAATCCGATTAGTCGGACTTTGGACCCTATATGTGATCCGTTGGAACAGATTGGTGGAATCCGATTATAATCGGATCCGAATATAGGGTGATCCGATCCAATTAAAATCATATCCGATTATAATAACTTTTTTTAATCATTTTAAATATATTACATAGATTTTCTATGTAAAAGTATTAATTTTAAAAAAAAAACATTAATTAGAGTTAATTAAGGTATTATTAGATTTTTATATTATTAAAATAGATTTAAAAAAAAAACCATAGTCAGATCGCATAACAGTTGGTGTGCGAAAACAAAACTCAACGGAGCTCGAGCTTGATCAAGCTTGTTCCTCAACCTCAAGCCTAAACATTTGAGGTCAAATCAAGCTTAAGCTGAACTCGAGCTTCAAGCTTGGCGCTAGGTCAGCTCAAGTTTGGCCCAGATCCTTGTTCAAGCCAAGCTCCGGTGGTAGATCAAGAGCAGATCGATATCTTAACCTAAATTGGATGATAATCTTGCAGTTCTATTTTGGGCACGAAGATTTGCGGACGGCGAAGGTGCCGCAAGATCCAGATAGTTACAGTGGATGACCACTGGAAAACAGGATGGTGCTCTAAGAAATGCATACGGGTTAGGAAATACAAAAGGATCTACCGTTGTGGATCAACCTGTCTTCCAACAGCAAGAAGCTCCTATAACACCTAAAAGTACTAACCTAAACTTGAATTATCGACATTAATTATCTAGAGTATGTGATAACAATATGATAACATTTACCAAAGTTCGATCTTGAAGACAACATAAAAATTAAGCCAAAGTATCCAGAGCTACGTAGAGAGTATGTCATAGAAGCTGCAAAAGATGGGGTAGTGTAGGAGTTATGGCCAGTGACGCCTAGGAACCAAATCTCCAATTGTTAATGTGGTAGTACCAGGGATACCAAGTTCACTACATGCTATAGCGAACCGCGAACCGCGCGAACCGAGTGAACCTGAACTGGTTCATGGTTTGGATTAGTTGGTGAAATTGAGCACATAGTAGTTTGTCAAAATTTTCATTCAAATTCATAGATATTTTTCTTTAGGTTGGGCAAATTTATACTTTCAGTCCACAAACCGTTCATACTAAGCCACTCTTATTTAAATTTCAGTACAACAAATTAATGGAGAATATAAGCTCTAGTTTTTCATGGGGCACCCTTTCACATTACTAATACATTATGACTAACAGTAGCTAAGTCCTATTACTTAACCAATCGTGGGGACCCTTGTAACAGTGCCACTATTGTCAACCCAAACGCGAACCCTAGTGCAGACCGGGACGATATTTATGGGGACAATCGTTCCTTCTAACACGATCTCAGCAGTGACCAAAGGATTCTCCCTCTCAATCGTTGCTGCAGCAACATGCCCCTGTGTCCCCAGGAGCTCCGGCCATGAATCCTTACCTACATATATAGAACACGATCATATGTTAGAAGGAAGGACATATTTGATATTACTATTTATGAAACAATCTATAAAAGATTAACAAAGATCCTTACCAGCGCATTCAAATGCCATGTTCCCTTATTCTGATCTGAATTCTCTTCTCGAATCGCACTTCTTGTGATATAAGGGGATGTTGTGAAGAGATGAGTATTTATAGAGTGGCTTTTTGAGAGCTCATGGCTTGCGTTTTTTGACTGTCCAGCCATAATATTAGAAATTTGAAGTTTTAGAGGAAATTGGAATTTGACTATTTCAATGACAACAACCTATCTTCGTATATTATAATGGCAAAGCTTATCGGTAAGGATGGTTTATGATTCAAGTAATCTTCCAAACAAAAGAATTAAATTATTTATTTAGTTAAAACACTGAAATTTTGTTTCACCTTGATTGGCTCTACGTACATTTTCGTAGCTCAAAATCTCTACTTAATTATGTGTTAATCGACCCAATTTAAACTTATTTTGAAGACCTTATATTTCTTGATTTACGAAAAGTATGAATTCAAATACCAACACCTAACCGGCATTGCGGCCTAAACGTATGTCTCGTTCCAAAAAAAAAAAATCACTTCTCTCATAAAGGAGGCTGGGTTACCTAGACCGATAGTCCGGGCTCCTCTCACCGATCCATGAGCATAATAGGTGGCATGCATGGCTACCAAGCTGGATATAGACCAACCTAATGTAGTTCAAGCCCTTGTTTTGTATAATTTGACTTGACTCCTAATCATCTCCAGTTGTAACCGGACTCGCCCGTTATGTCACTGATGCTGCCACATGTCCCTTTTGAACCTCTTAACTAGGGTTAAGATTCACCCACCCCAATGGTTCATCCACCTATCCTTGGTTTTTTTCTTTTTAATTATTTAAAAAATTAACCCTAGGGATAGGTGGGTGAACCCTAGTGGTGGGTGAATCCTAACTACAATTAAGAGGTTTTAAAAGGGACACGTGGCAGAATAATTGGTGTAACCAGACTCCCCCGAGTCCGGTTACAACTGAAGAGAATCACGAGTCATTTGGCTTTAGTTTCTTATTACTTAAATCCTAATTGTTACTAGAATAGCGAAACACAACCTAATTCATTTTGTCAATCCCAAATTTTTACATGGGACATCTTTGGATAATTGTATTTATGGAGAATATACCTGGTGCATTCCACCCAGCCGAACGTGCACACCTGCACGGGATGCTACGTGTCCCTTTCAACATCGATAAACTGTGGTTAATATTCTCTTGAGTTCATCAATTTAATCTTGGTATTTAGATATATATATATATATATATATATATATATATATATATATACAAAAGTAAAAGTACACGGGCCTTCCACGTAATAATTTATTTATTAAATATTTAATTAATTTGTATTTATATTTTAAAGAAAATTTTACTTTATTAATATCTAAAATATCTATTATTAATAGTACTTAAGAGTAAAGATCAAATCTCTACATAGTCGGTTTTTATTGATAATGACTCTCTAAAAGTAATCCTTACTTATAAAAAAAGTCTTTAATAGCAATGAAAAAAACGGAATGGTGATCATGAGTCGTTACTATTGAGTATTGACTTACTAATGAGTATTGACTATCTATTAAATTGTTTTTATTACTTAAGATAATTAAGGGCTCTTTAATAGAATCCTTCCAAGTTTCTACTAATAGAGAGATGGGGAAGGGGCTACATTTTATTTTAAAGAAAACAGTCCATTTATTTTATTCTTTAATAAAAAAAATAGATAGTCATATATCCTTCGCGATGAGAGTAATAATAGTGAGCCATCTTACTGCTCTTATTGGAGAGTAATCTCAATGTTTACTATCGAAGAGTTCAAGTAGTTTGAACTACGGATTTTCACTATGAATTCTTCCATTGAAACCTCCAAATAATGCGTAAAGTGGAGGATTATGACTATTACCAAGTGGGTCCGGTGAACTTAGCAATCGGCTAATGATAAAGATTATGTAAAATATCACAATAAGGATAAAAAAAGGAAACATTTTATTTTAAACCATGCTAGGATATATCATGCGAGGCAAAAATCTGCTGAGAATACAAAGTATTCCAATAAACATAATTTCTACGAGGCATATATATTATTATATATATATTCTAAAGTTATAATTGGATTTCTAATATAATTCTTAGTTGTGTTTTTGTCTAATTTTCTTTTCTTTTCACTTATTTTCTTGGCAACCAAACATAGGGTTGTGAAAGTGTAATGCATTTTGAGTCCAAGCTGTTGTGCTTAATGTTGGCGGTTGTCTTGGAACTTAAGTGGGTTGGGTTCCTAAGTTGAATGTCTTTACTTTGGTCTTTTTCTATGCATAGGTATCATGCATTTTATTTATTAGGTGATTGTAGCCTATGCCTATATAAGTGCGGGTTGTATGGATTTCATTATCCCAATTTCATCATGAACAAGCACATGTAAGATCTTCTCTGCAAGTAAAAGATACAGAATTTTGTTCTTGTTCATCTTGAATCACTTTCTCTTTTGTTTCTATTTGGTTGAATGTTTTTGGGCTCCTAATTTCGATCCGGATTTGAGAATTTGATTGGGTTGCCGGTATCTTCGAATAGGAACCCGGATTATCTTGTTTTCTTACATGGTATCAGAGCCTCATTGAATCCTTGAGGTTGTTAACCAAAATTCTTTTACATTAAAAATAAGTTTTTTTCTTCATTGAAGGATAGATTCAAGTGGAAAGTGTAGCAACCTTGGTATTGAGATGTTAACTCAATCCAACTACAACATTTGGAGGATATGCATGGAGTCATATCTCCAAGGTGAAGATTTGTGGGATTTGGTTGCCGGGGATGAAAAAAATATTCCAGATGATTATTAAGAAAATGTCGTTGAAAAGAAAAAGTGGACGGTTAAAAGGGCGATGGCTTCGTTCGCTTTGAAGAAGTCTAATCATCGTGATGTCTTTGAGCACATTGCAGGTAGTAAGATGGCATGCGACATATGGGAAATCTTGGAAAGCTTATTTAACAAAAAGAATGTTGCTCGACTTCAATTGTTAAAGAATGAATTGGCTCAACTCACTCAAGGTAATATGTCTATTTCACAAATTTTCCTTAAGGTGAAAAACCTTTGTTTCGAAATTTCTCTTCTTGATCTCAAAAAGCCTATGAGTGCGGGATTTTACTCCCTAGAAAATCTCACGAGATTCTTAAGAGTCGCCACCTATTCATTCAGAAGGGATAAGTCCCCGAAAAAGTTGGATAAGGTCTTGGTCTTCGATTAGGGATCATGGTAAGAGGTTCAGTTAAGTTCGGGGAAGGGGTTAGGCACCCTGACACTTTCATATATAGTGGTTCTCTACTTGCTAGGTTTAAGCGAAAATAAAGTTCAAAATTAAACAAATGTCTGAGTGTTTAAGTTAATACTAACCGGAAGAAAGTAAAAACTAACTAGGGTCGAACCCAGATTAGGTTGCCTACGTACTCACATTGGGGATGAGATCAGACCGAGCGTAGTTTTAACACTTGAGCCCGTGCTAAGGCTAAAAGATGTGAGTATGTGCACCAAGGGTGGCTAATGGCCCTAATCCGAAAATTAGGGTTTTGCTTGACCGGGGTTGGTCAATGTGTAAAGTATGGGCCCGGTAGGCCGAGGGGTAGTCCGATAGACTAGGGTTTCGGCCCGGTAGGCCAAGGATGAAGCTCGGAGGCAAAGGGGTATGTTAACCCGGGGTTAGGGTTGCTAACCGGGGTTAAAAAGGAGTTAACCATGGTTAAGAGTGTTAATCATGGTCTCTTATATTTTTTTGGATTTTTTTTGGGATTTTTTCAAATCTTTGTGGGGTTAAGTGGTGCTTAACCACGGTTAAAAATTAACTAGATGCCGTTTTAACCATGGTTAAGGGTTAAGGTTAGGCAAAATTGGGCTCAAAAGGTATGGCAGAGCCTAGAATGCCTCCTGCCAAGTCTGGGCTTTGCACAAAGCCCAAGATTAAAAAAATTAAAGAATTGAGGTAATCAGATTACCTCTATTACAGTAATTTTTTAACTAGAGTTTGTGAGGGTTGAACTCGGGTTAGGGATCATCCCTGGGGAAAATGAAAGCATATACAGAAAGCCTGAAGTCCAGGGATTCCAGTGGGTTTGGTCTCAGCCCAACAACACAAAGAGTCTGTGCTATCAGTAATCTAATTACCGACAGCTTGAATAGAATGCTAACCCAAGTTTGGGGCCTTGCAAACCATGGTTAGGCTTGGCCCCTGAATCTGAAATTTTGCAGAGAGTAAGCTGGGGCCTAGGGCTTTCAAATGGACCAAGGATGGGCCCCAGGGCACAAGGCATGTGGGCCCCACAGGGGCCCCAAGTTGCTGTAAAACAATGCTAAATATGTCGGTAATCAGACTGCTGACAGTCTGGTAATCTGGATTTGGAGGCTAACTAACCATGGTTAAACCATGAGTTAGGGTCTAGTTTTTTGCAGGGAGGTTACCTAGGGCCTGAGGTATCTAACCTTGGCCCTGGAACTGACCAGGGCCTGAGTTAACCATGGTTAACGGGTTGAACACAGTCAAGGTCAAAGAATGCCGGTAGATATTCTACTAACATTATGGATTTTGCCCAAAAAACAAGTTTGCCCACTGTGGGACTGCACTAGCATGGGTCAAGGGGGTTCCTCATGGTCTGAGGACCCCCTAGACCTTAGTGGACTGAACCATGCACGAGGGGAAGGTGTTGCACCATGTCAGGCCTTTAGGGGTTCCCCACGCCTATAGTGAAGACGGGGGACCCCTGTCGTTGGCTGCCATGGTTACAAGGGAGATGAAAGTAGTAAAATAGGACCCCCTGGAATAGGACCAGGGGGTCTTACAACGAAATATAACAAGAAGCAAAGGTGGGGGAGGCCCTACCCAACTATGGTTTTGCAGCAGTGGCTGCACGGTGGAGGTGGCTGAGCTGCAATGGTGCAGGAGGTTGGTGGAGCTCAAGGAGACCTGGGACTTCGGCTGAGATGGATGTAGGATGCTTGGATGGGGTTCAGGTGGGCTAGATTGAAAACGGGAGGGGTTTGTGGTAAAAAAAATGGAGTGTTTGAACCAAGGAGATGGGTTGGTATTTATAGAGGAGAAGGGTGGAGCTCAAGGGCCTTCTGGGCATTAACTCAGGCGTGGGGGACCAATGGGAGTAGCCCCAATGTTCCAAGGAAGCTGCTGATACGCAGGTGCAGAAATTTTAGTGGTGGCGGTAATTGAATTACCGCCACACCAAAAAGAGGCAATTTTGAGGGTGTCGGTAATTCAATTACCGACACTCTGGTTTTTTTCCTATTTTGGGCTAGACCCAAACACACTTGGGCCGAAAGCTATATAGGGCTTGCAATTTTTGGACTTTTCCCGCCTGTTTTTGAACTTGAGGGTGTGTGGACCCCACCCAACTGGACCCCTAAGGTTGTTGGGCCCTTGTTTTGGGTCCACAAAGGCCTAGGCTTATGGATTTGGGGTTTTGGACTAGCTAAATGGGCTTCGAGTCTGTGAGACTCACACCTAGGTTTCGGCTAGGGTTTAGGGTAGGGTTAGGTCTAGGGCTTCACCTAGGGTTTGTCCTAGGGTTTAGCTAGGGTTCACCTAGGGTTTGGGCTAGGGTTTAAAGGTATAGGGGTAATGGGCCTTGAGCCCATTAAGCTTTGGCATAGGGTTCAGCTAGGGCTTAGGGTAGGGTTTAAGGTTTAGGGCATAGGGCTTCTACTGGGGACTCTACTGAGGGATGATGAAGTGCTAGTTATCCCTGGTTATGCAGGGTGTAAAAAATGGGTGCTTACAGAGCCTATTAGTGAGGCTAAAATGAAGAGACATATAATACGAGGACTTAAGTGTGAATATCATCCTTATATCACTTCGATACAAGGATGGGAAAATCAACCTAGTTTGATTGAATTTGAGAATCTTCTTGTTAGTCAAGAATCATTAGCACAACAAATGTTGGGAGTTCCTTTTTCCGGTAGCGATAATGCTTTATTTGTCGGAAAGAAGAAGAATTCTTAAAAGAACAAGAAAGGAAATGGACATTCTAAATCAGCCCTACAAATGATTCTTCAAAGAATGGTGAATCAAGAGACAAAAGGGGAAGTGATAGCGCAAAAAATTTCAAGTGCTATCGATGTGGAAAAATTGGCCACATCAAGAAAAATTGTCGTGTTAAACTAAATGATGATAATATGGGTACATCTTCAAACCAAGAAAGCAAAGATGAAGAAGATTGGAATGTTATTTTCATGGCCGAAATGTGCATGCTCTAGCCACTATCGACAATGAGCATGATTGGATTGTTGACTCTGGATGTTCTCACCACCTAACCGGAGATGAATCCAAGTTTTCAAATTTTACCAAATATGATGGAGATGATGCAATCATCATGGCGGATAATTCCATTCATCCGGTAAAGAAAGAGAGAGTTGTTAATCTTTCTAAAGATAATGGTGGGATTACTTTGAATAGTATTTTTCAAGTACCCGGATTAACAAAAAATCTTGTGTCTGTTGCTCAAGCTGTGGACAATGGCAATTATGTTCTCTTAGGACCCAAAGATGTGAAGTTCCTTCGAAATCTTAGGTGTGAGCATGGGATTTTCCTACCCACTTTCACATAATATGGTTTGACTAAGAGTCGCCACCTATTCATTCTAAGGGATAGGTCCCGAGTAATTTGATTGGATAAGGCAAGTGGTCTATCAGAGATTAGGGTAAGTGGTTCGATTAAGCCCCGGGGAAGGTGTTAGGCACCCTAGGACCCCCATTTTGCAATGGTTACCTACTCCCTAAATTTAAGCCAAATTTAATCTCAATATTAATTAAAATGTCTAAATGTTTAATCAAATGCTAATCCAAGAAAAAAAGAAAGCTAGATGGGCTAGGGTCGAACCCGGTTTGGGTTGCCTACGTACTCACATTGGGGTGAGATCAGACCGAGCGTAGTTCTGGCACATGAGCCCGTGCCAAGGCTAAGGGTGCGTGTGTATGTGCATAAGGTGGTTAATGGTCTAGCCTAGGGGCTAGGGTTTAGTTGACCGGGTTGGTCAAGTGCAAGTTCTAGGTCTAACCGCGGTTAGAAGGGTGTTAACAATGGTTGAGTAGGCTAACCAAGATCTAGCAAGCATGTTTTTGGTCTTTTGGTATTTTTAGATTTTTTTGGTATTTTGAGATTTTATCATGTTTTTTTTTTTGGATTTTCATATAGGTGAGATTTTGGCAAACTTAACTAAAGTCAAATTTAATTCAAGAGAAATGCTAAGGAAAAGTTAGGCTAAAAGATTGTTTTTAGGACATAAAGAGGGGTGTGCATTGTGAATAGTAAATGGTCTATTGCCAACACCTATTTTGTTGGATTGGTGTTGATAATAAATCAAATACCATTGTCTTTGATATGAGGCATTTTGGATAAAGTCCTCTTTAAGTCCCTAGGTCCTTAAGTCATCATTTATCCATTCAAAATAGAACATGAAGAAAAAAGAAAGAAATGAAAAAGTGATAAGTGAAGAAAATGAAAACTCATCATCTCCTCTCTAATGTAGTCCCTTTACACCATTATGAACGATGTAATGAGATTCAATTGTGAAAATTAGAGTGATGATGAGTTTCCCAAATGATTCTAGAAGAAGGACTAGAATCAAAATGAAGAAACAAAATAAAAAAGAGAGGTATAGCTTTAGCTTCCACTCTCTATGGGCCTACCCATATCCACACTAGTGGGTACATATGAAAGAAAGAAATATTTACACGAGAGAAAAAAACATCTCCTTTCTTTTGAGGTGGGGTCCCTCTACACCATTAGATTGGTGTAGAGAGACCCAACTAAACTTGAGAAAAGAAAGGTCTTCCCAAATTATTCTAGAAGAGGACTACAAATAAAAAAAAAGATATGAACTAAAGAAGAAGATAAAGAATAAAAGGAAGAGTGTCTACTCCTCCAAGACTCCTTTCTCCAATGCTCCAAGAGGTGATGAGTTTTTAGAGTCCACAAAGGAAGAGAGTTAGTGAAGAACTCTAGGCTTTTACTCCTAGAATTCTCTACACACTCTAAACCTTGGCTTCTTCTAACTTTCTTCAAGGCTAATAAAGAAATAAAAGGGGTGAGAGGAGGAAGAGCTAGGGTTTCCACTTGGGATTTTGGAGGTGGAAGAAATGGCTTGTGAGGGTCTTGTATTTATAGAGGTTTCAAGGGGTTGTGACAATTTGGTGATTAATAGAGGGTTGAGTGAGAAGAAGGGAGGTAATTGGTTGGTCAAAATTGATGTGGTTGGTGATTGGGTAATCAAAAAGGTATGTACTTGATGAGAAGTGATTGGGTGGTCAAAAGGAGTGTAAGAGAATTAATTATTTTGTAAGAGGTGTAAGAATGAGTTGTAAGAGGTGTAAGGGAGTATGGGAGGTGATTGGTTAGTCAAAAAGGTGTGTACTTGGTGAGAGATGATTGGGTGGTCAAAAAGGTGTGTAAACACAAAAATGGGGCTATTTGGGGTTTGAAGAAAAAATAAAAGGTCTTTTGTAGGAAAGTGGAAAGTGGGCTTGGGTTTATGGGTTTTGGACATGGGTTGAATGAATGTGGATATGTGGACTAGATCTTATGGATCATGGGTTGTTAGTAGATGGGTCATGGATTATGGTTATTGGACTTTAGCTATGACAATTGGGCTTGAGCTATGGTAATTAGGCTTTCACTAAAACAAATGAGCTTTAGCTAGGACAATTGGGTAATTAGGCTTGCCTACTTGGGCTTGGGTAATGGGATTAAGTAATTGGGCTTGATTGAGTTGTTTGGGTACAAGTTTGGCCAAATGGGCTTGGGCCTTGGGTAAACCTTGGAGCATTTGAAGAAGTGGGAAGAGGAATAGGGGGTGCAAAAATAGGGTGCTTACATTAGGAACTTGGATGCTGACATCATTCACACCGAAAAGCGGGTAAAATCTCTCCACGTTCTTTCTGGTTCAAGTTCTTATGTTGATAAGATGAGTAGGATTGATAATTCTAGTCTATGGCATGCTAGACTAGGACACATTGGGCTTGATTAACTAAGAGTGATGATTTCAAAGAAATTGGTAAAAGGAATTCCAGATTTAGTAAGGCACATCGCCTCCCTTTTGACAAGTCTCTTTCAAGAAGCAAGAGTCTTCTTCATGTTGTTCATTCGGATGTGATGTGGCCTTGTAATACTCTTACTTTTTCCGGTTATAGATATATGGTTATTTTTGTGGATGACTTTTCTAGATTCACATAGGTGTATTTCATGAAAGAAAAATCGGAAACCTTCACCAAGTTTAAGGACTTCAAGTTGGAAGTTGAAGCATTTTTGCAAGCAATAATCAAGTGTTTGTGAACCGATAATGGGGGAGAGTTCATTTCAAATGAATTCGTTCAATTTTGTCTTGATCATGATATTCGAAAGGAATTAACATGTGCATATACACCACAACCAAATGGTGTGGCAGAGCGCAAAATCCGACATCTTATAGAAACTGGTAAGTGTTGGATTCATTCAAAGAAGTTATCTCTTGATTTTTGGGCTGAAACAATGAAGTGTGCATGTTATGTTATTAATCGTGTTCCTCTTAGCCCAAATGAATTGAAATCCCTTATGAAATGTTGTTTGATGAAAAGCCTACTGTTAAGCATTTTAAAATTTTTGGCTCCTTTATGTTCACATTCCGGACAAAAACAAACCAAACTTGATGCCAAAGCCATAAAGTGTGTGTTCATTGGCTATGATGAGCAAAGCAAAGGTTGGAAGTGCATGAACATTGAAACAAAAAAATATATATTGTTTCAAGGGATGTTGTGTTTGATGAGATTTCTTCTCCTTATGAACATTTTAATGTTTGTAATGATGACTTATCTCTAATTGGCTCATGTGTCGGAAGTGGTTCCATCTCACCGGTTTCTAGTACACCTCGCTCGTCAAATGCTCCTTGTGGCTCAAGTAGCCCTTCTTCATCTACGACGAAGTTATATGAAACGGGGAGTTCTCATGATGACATGGAGGCCAATGCTCAACAAGTTGAAGCTTTGATTATTGAAGGCAGTGATCAATTATTATCACTAAGGAGATCCGATCAAGTGAAGAAAATGCCAGAACACTACAAAGATTTTCACATGGGGGCAAATCTAGTAGACACAGTTTCATGTTTCTTTGCCGGTCCATTGGATGACAATGAACCATGACAATGAACCTTCTTGTTATGATGAAGCCAAAGAAGTCAAAGAATAGAGAAGCGCCATGGATGATGAGGTACATGCTTTTCGAAAGAATGAGACTTGGGATTTAGTTCCCAAGCCTAAAGATGTGAACCCAGTTTCTTGTAAATGGGTTTACAAGTTGAAGAGAAAAGCTGATGGAACGGTGGATAGGTACAAAGCTTGTTTGGTGGCTAGGGGTTTATGAAGAAACATTTAGTCTAGTTGCCAAGATGACATCAATACGGGTCGTCATTTCTTTGGTGGCTAGCATGGGGTGGAATCTTTGGTAACTTAATGTCAAGAACGCTTTCTTGTATGGAGAAATTGACAAGGATATCTATATGGATCAGCCATAGGGATATGTTTCAAGCAAGTCTCCTAGTTTTGTATGCAAGCTAAAGAAGACACTTTATAGGCTCAAGCAAGCTCCGTGGGCATGGTATGGTAAGGTCGCAGAATATATACTCTTTTATGGATATTTTGCATCAAATTTAGATTCAAGTTTGTTTGTTAAAAAGAAAGATGACTAGTTCATCATTGTGTTATTATATGTTGACGATACGATAGTAACCGGTGATAATTCACGTGAAGTTTCCAAACTTAGAGAAGAACTTTCTATTAGATTTGAGATGAAAGACTTGGGTAAGTTAAGTCACTTTCTTGGTTTAGAAGTGGAATATGCAAAGAATGAGATCTTTCTTTGTCAAAGCCAATATGTCCAGAAACTTGTTGATAAATTTGGCATGAAAGAGAGTAAAATATGCACCACTCCTGTGGATGCAAATCTAAAGCTAAGCTTTACAAGATGTATCCTCATCTTTATCGAACTCTTGTTGGGAGTCTTCTTTATCTTACTATAACTTGGCCCGATCTTTGTTTCTCGATTAGAGTTGTTAGTAGATTCATGCAAGCACCTAGAAAGCCTCATCTAGATGTCGCAAAGAGAATTTTGAGATATGTCATCATGAGAAA
Organism: Tetracentron sinense; assembly: GCA_015143295.1. Lineage (NCBI taxonomy): Eukaryota > Viridiplantae > Streptophyta > Magnoliopsida > Trochodendrales > Trochodendraceae > Tetracentron > Tetracentron sinense. Next base: position 29,872,943 of record CM026566.1, read on the forward strand.
ATTACGCAACACTACCACGAATCAAAAGAACCGATTTGCTAATCACCAAACAAACCTCCAAGATAGAACACTGTCTCACCCACATCCAGGAAACACCTCCACCTCGAACCAAAACCTCTCTCAAAGTTTTGTCACCCTGTTTGCAAATACTACAAATAATCCTTTTGACCTTGTCCGCCTCTACACCATCTGCGAAAGAGACCCACCAGGTACACACTCCCGCGAATCCCCTCAGGAAATCATTCCACCAGATTCGATAAAACATGGCCAAAACCAATGTGTAGCCTGAAAATCATCTTTCATTCTAGAAGAACCCCAGACAAGGACATAGACTCGTCATTTCCATCAAAGGCACATCATCACCATCTCCACCCTTACGAAAACCTACTAGAATACGCATCTCTGCACCGACAGCGAAAGAGACTTTAGTTGAGCTTTCTACCCTCTGTACAACATCAGACTTTAGTTTTCCTAAAAAAACTTATAGTAGCTCCACCTACCATCATATTCTCTTCCAAGAGATATAATCCATCACACTTCTTCTCTTTCATCAAAATCAAGCATCCCTGTTTTTCCCGCTTTATTTTGATAATTCAACTTGTAACTATGTAACAACAGCCCTTGGAATCTAATTGTCTGAGAGATATTAAATATCTTCGCAACTTAGGGACACAAGCTACCTCTCCCAAAGTCCGAATAGCTCCATCAAACATTTTTATCTTTACATTACCAAACCCCGTGATTTTACATTCAGATCCATCACCCAGGAATACTGTTCTCGTTCTTTTTTGGAATGTATAAAAAAATTTCATATTTGAGCAAATATGATATGAAGCCCCCGAATCTAAAATCTACTCACCAGAAAAACTGTCCATACCTTTGGAAATTGTGAAAGCATCTCCGATGTATTCCTCGTCCGTTGCTATTGTCACGAAAGAATCTCCTCCGGAAGAATTCTTCTTCTCATCAGCACACCTCGGATACTCCCTTTTGAAGTGTCCTAATTCTTTGTAATGATAGCACTGGACCCCGCCTTTTCCCTTGAATTTGGATCTGTTCTTGCCTTTTCCAAATCCTCTTTGCAAGCCTTTTCCTCCTCCCGAGCAACCATGGCATGATTATTCCCATCATGCGATGGCTTCTACCTAATCTCGTAAGAGAGTAGCGTTGTCGTGACCTCCTCCATTAGCAATGTCTCCTTACCATACATAAGGGGTGTCACCAAGTGATCATATGAGTCAGGAAGTGATGTAAGAAGCCCCACGGTCTAGTCTTCTTCATCCGCTTTGACATCAACTTTCTACAGTTAATTCAAGATCTGGTTGAACACATTAATGTGCTCTATGAGATCTACACCCTCCGTCATCTTTAAGGTATTGAACTCTTTTTTCAAGTATAACCTATTTGTAAGGCTCTTTCCGATATAGAGCATTTCGAACTTCTTCCAAATATCCGGTGCCGATTCCTCATCCATAACGCTATGCATTATGTTATCTACAAGACAGAAATGTATTGTGTTAATTGCTCTTGCCTCAATGTCTTCCCAATCTGCATCAGACATCTTTTCCGGTTTACCGGACTCCTCCTTCAACGCCATTGCGAGATCCTGTTAAACTAGGATATTCTTTACCCTCCTTTACCACAAATTGAAACTCCCTTTTCCATTAAATTTTTCTAGGGAAAATTGCTCAGAATTTTTCAAAGTCCTTTAAAAATAATTAACCTGAAGCTCTGATACCAATTGTTGGGAAAAATAATAGAACCCGGCAGAAAAGAATAAACCAAAAAACACACACACAAGAGAACACAAAGGATATACATGGTTCGGCAACAACCTGCCTACGTCTATAGGTTAAGATCCGATCACTTCTTTATTCACAGAAACCTTGAAGAACCAGTACAAAAGCACTCAACTCATCTTCTCTATGAAAACCCAAAGAAGAATCTCTATCTATCATCCCTTAAACATTTCCCAAGCCCTAGTATGCTTTTAACCATTTCTATTATCTCCCACTCTCAATGCTATTACATTCCCATGATCTTCAAAATCATTATATTACAAACCCTAGACCCATAATCCCCTATTTATAGGGCTAAATTCAGAGCCCTAGATGATTAGAAAGTCCCTCAATCGGAATAGGAGTTTCCCAAAAACATACAATAACTAAAAACTAATTTTTCCCAAAAATCTCTACTTTGACCGATCGATCGGAGCACCCTGATCGATCAATTGGCGGTCCAAGCCATTCCCGTCGGGTGCCACTGATCGATTGGCCATAAGTGGCCAATCGATCGGCCCTCCTGGATTTATTCGGAAATGAGCCAAATACTACAATCTATACCAGTGCATTCCCATGCCATATTCCTCCCTTATTCTTATCTGAATTCTCTTCTCTTCTTGTATTGTCTCGCCCTTCTTGTGATATAAGGGTTGTTGTGATGAGATGACTATTTATAGAGTGGCATTTTGAGAGCTCATGGTTTGCGTTTTTTTGACTATCCAGCCACAATATTAGAAGTTTGAAGTTTTAGTTTTCGAGGAAACTTCAATTTGACTATTTCAATGACATCAACCTTTCTAGCTTAACCTTAGTTAAGGATGGTTTATGCTTCAAGTAATCTTCCAAGCAAAAGAATTAAATTATTTCTTAACACCGAAATTTTGTTTCACCATGATTGGCACTCTGTACATGTTCGTAGCACAAAATCTGTGATCATCCATTAAGCAGCCGGTGTTACTGCATTAGTTTGAAGACCTTATATTTCTTGATTCACACCCCGCCTCTTGCTTCAATGGTGGGTTGTGGCCTCTCTCAAGTGAGAGGTCTCGCGATCTAATCCCACCGAGGGATGAGTTGCACAAGCTGCAATCCTCAAGCCAACCACTGATCACCAATCCTGTGTAAATGAATCCGAACAAAAAAAAAAGAATTCGATGTAAGAGTTTGGATACTATACAAACTCTTTGTATGACCCTACGCAATCAGGTTTATTTTAGCAAAACTCGGACTGATTATATTATCAGAAGAAAATGGTTTAGTGGTGGATCCCACTTAGACGTGGTCAAATATTGAACCTACATATACATGTTCTATTATTAAGGAAAACAGTTGAGATGACTTATCGTTGGATTTGGTGTGTCTTTCCATAACCCTTGGATCGTGATGGGTGGTTACAAGAGTTTTATTTAAAGTATTAGAAAAGTCCATCTTCTCACTCATATTGTTGCAAGCCCCATTGATAGACTTGAGAGAAGAAAAGAAGACACCCAAAGTTTATTGTTCTTTGCTTTATAGATTGACAGGGTTTATATTATTGTTCGTTTTCTTCATCCATCTTTAAGAAGTATGTATACTTATCTCTAGTTGTTTTTGTTGAATAGAATAATATAATTTTGCATGGTCTATATCATGTTATCATTATTTTGTTTAAATTAATGATTATTATATTTGAATCTTTTATTCTAACAATTGGTATCAGAACGCAGACTCGTACTATGCTTTTCTGTTATTCTAAACGGGATTAATCTAGAGATGTTATTATATTTATTTTGTTTTAATTATATACAATCTTTCTGAAATTTTTGGGGATAAAATCATACCTTTTATTGAATTCGGAATGTTTCAATTGCTAAAGGAATAACCAACAGAATTTTTAAAAAACAATTTAAAAAATTTAGGTTTTCTGTCTTTTTTGGTTGGATGGCGATTCCGCCATCATTCGTTGCCAGCAGAGGCTGCTGCTGGCAAGGTTTTGGTTGTCGGAGTGTGGCCGAACTTTTGGCGCTGGCGGCTGCTGGAATGGTGGCCGTTAGGGTCCCCAACAAAGGGGATTACAGTCAGCAGTTGGGGTTTGAAACAAATAAAAATAAAAATAAAATAAAAGTGATCTATTCAGGTGAGGAAGACAGAGTCGTGAGGGTCAACCTGGCCCTATTGGATCATATCAGATCCGACCTGACCTAACCCGACTCGGATGGGTTTCAACCTGACTCAAATAATATCCGACCGGTTCAACCGGGCCGGTGCCATAACCAGACCGGACCGAGCCGTTTTCAATAGATTGGACCAGACCGCATAAGCGCATCAAACCGCACGTGTGTGACGCACAATCCGTGCGTGAGGTCTAGTTCCCACACGTGAAGCGTTGTTCAAGCGCGTGAGATGCGCGTGCCCTGCGCGTGACACTTTCCCAAGACATGTCCATGGAAGTAACCGACTCTTTCTGGGTTTTTGGTCTTCTAGTTCCATTTTTGGGATCCTTTTGGACTTCTGAGCACTGTAAAATACTATTTGAATGCAATGTTAAGGTTTAGGTCAATCCTATAGGGGTTTTAGGAATGACCAATAAAGTAAAAATTCGAATGAGCATAACTGAATTATGTTAGATTGTCTTACTCAAAGGTGACCGTCCTCAATAGGTTATGGTCTTTCGAATTAGAGATTTTGGTCTCCTTTAGACTGCAAGTTTGCACTTAACTATAATGAATAAACAATCTTGCCCAAAGGTGTCTAAGGACTTGTAGACTAACTGGGGCAAAATAACTTATGTGTGGAGGTGAGAGAAGAAAGATAACTCTTTTTGCCCAAAAGTGTGGAAATGTCCTGATTAATTCAAAACATGAGAGGTTAGTTCTGTAAGCGACCATGTTGTCATTTGGAGGGTGAATTACATGTCGAAATCTTGTTAATTAGATGATGCACCCACCTGTCACATAAAGTAGAAGAAAGTATTTTAAAATTAAACAACTTAGCTAATCCGGCTCAACCCCTAGACTGGTGGTAAGAATAATTAAAGTTGAACTAAAGCCGATCAACAGCCGTGACATTCCCGAAAGGATAAGCAAACAGATCACAAGTCCTTTGTGAGAGGGGAACAAATCCTTACAAACTACAAAATCCTAGATGGTAGCGCATAAAAGTCACAATGATCAACTAAAATAACCAAATTCGTAACTAAAATGTTCTGGATCTTAAATTTTGTGAGAAATGAGAGAAACATTAGCAGATCAAACCAAATCAACGAAGAGACAGAACAATAAAATCATGAACATCAGTTAGAATCAAAAACCCGATTCTACCACATCCGAACCAGAAAACAGATCTCGCACTAAATATACTAAATTGATTTCAAATTTCTCTCTAAAAAACTCAAATCCAAGCATTTCTGCCAAAAAAAAAAAAGGGTAATAGAGTTCTAACACGAAAAGAAATCGATAGTGGCATAAATTTGAAACAACGCAATTAACAGAGACCAATCACTGGCTCTTTCAGTTCTGCAGCAGAGATCTCAAACCTTAAGACAGTAAAATGAACAGAAATAAAAAGGCCATTAAAGCATCGAGAGCTCGATCCAAGCCCTAACTCACATTCTTTTCTGGATTCAAAACCGGAAACCAAAACCAGGCGTGCAGAAAAGAGATTTTGGACTAGGGTTAGCTTTTTTGAGAAGAATCAACGATATTTGGCTGTTCCGGGTGCGATCCGCTCGGAAAATCCGGTGTGATCCGCTCGGTTGTTAACGTCCAAGTTCCAACCATCGTGGGCTCTTGAGGTTAGGTCTCCATGCTCCAACAAGGAGAACTGAAATTATGAGGCTGAACTGTGTTATCATGGGTATTTTATTGGATAGGGGCATAAGAGACTTTCCATATTTTTCTCTTGGGAGTTGGGATGGAAATGCATTTCAAACCTTCCATTATAACCAAACAGGTAGTGGAAGCCTCTAAACCATCTCCAAGTAACCTTAACCAGGCAACGTTTTTCCCCTCTTGGAATATCCTCTCCCCTAAGAATATCCTGGTCTTTATTTAGAAATTGCTCCACAATGTTGCATCTAATCTCCGCCATCGAAATATGTTGGTGGATGAGGTATGTCCCCTTTGCAGGAATGCTACAAAATCAATTAGGCACCTATCTCTAGGTTGGCATGCTCTCAAAGTGTGGGGTTCGGTTGCCAGCTCTCCATCCTTATCCAAGAATCCGCTGACCACAATTTTCAATCTTGGTGGCTTTACTGGTCGAAGCACCCACACTTTGCATATGAGAACAATAGGGAATTGGCAGTCGGATTATGCATTGTTCTATGGAGCATTTGGTTATTGCGAAATGATTCAATCTTTTAACGGTCTTCCCCTAGATCTCTTGATGGTTACCTCACCTGGGTTGACCGTCTTGAAGGTATGCATTTTTTTAATATTAGAAAAATAGTTCTTGGGGGGAGGGGGGGATACATCTAATCTCAAGATCTGACTAAGATTCTAATTGATTTTATTCAATGAAAGTTGAATTAACAATCATCTTTGCGACTTTGAAATTGTTAAGTCAAATTCACGATAGAGTAATAGACCGGCAAAACTTCACAAGCGTCAAGTCTTTTTCGTAATCCACACGAACCTTTATCTTTTTCTTTAAAGCTTTTTCTAATAAAAGTTAATGACCTTTTCAAAAATTCTAGCTCTTGGATCTTGATCTAAAGATCCTTTCTTGATGAACAAGATTGGTTTAATCTTCTTCTTCTTGATAATCAAAACTTAGAATACATGAGAGAAGAAGAGGGGAAGGTGTGACCGTACACTCCTAGAGGGAGAGAGAACCTAGAGGGAGAGAGAAGTGAGCGTGAGATTGAGGAGAAGAGAGGGAGAGAAAAACTTGGAGAGAATTGTGTTCTCCCAAAGTGGGCGTCCACTTATTTATAGGGTAGGGATCTCTTGGATTGCTTGCAATCCAAGACTCCTAATCTTAACCCAATTAGGTTTCCTCAATTGTTTCTTTTCTTGATTTCTTTTAATTAATTAGGATTAATCTTTAAAATATGTTAAACTTATCCATTAATAACTAACTAATCTTATCCGTATCCAATAAGTAATCTTGATTAGTAACAAACTAATGGAATCTCATTTAATTAGGGAATCGTTAATTAGTAACTAACTAACAAACTAATCTTATCCAAGAAGGAGTTTAATAATTAGAAACTAATTAAACAAAGGCTTCCTCTTTGAAGTAGGCGTCCCACCCTTGGTGGGCCCCACTTCACACGCCCCTTAGGGTTTCCTAAACCCTAAAGGTTACTTTTGATCTTTGATCAAAATCCTCAATTGGTCCTACCCATTTGGTTTATCAAATCCAATGTGATTTTACCTTTTAGAGCTTCACTATACCATATAGTGATTACTTAGATAAATTAATTAATTTAATTAATAATTAAATTAAAAGCTTTAAAGAAGTCCTAATGTGTGAGATTTAAAGAGATTGTTATTATGAAACCATTTCCTCTGACTCCATTAGGATTATAGAATTTTATCTATATCCCTAGACTTCCACCACTCACAGTAATGTCCATTAACACAATGTGATTAACCTCCAGAAAATAGAGAATTACTTTCAGGTATTTCTATCACAAGATTTGTTTACAGATGCGTCCCTCCACTTCTAATATTGTTATAAACTTACGGGACAATATCTAATATTGTCTTTAATCCCTAGCTTATATTAAGAACCCATTTCTCTTTGATACTTTTAGTCAAATTTGGACTTCTAAAAATATTTTAAAATTTTTTTAAAAGAAATAATAATAATAATAATTATATTTCTTTTATATAAAAAATAAACTTCTCGATAAAACTAATATTGCTTTAAAAGTGTTTGCTTTTCACGATTATCCTTTGAGAATTATTGAATTCTCCTATGTAAAACTTTTATTTTTATAAATTTTACTAGAGTTTTCTTCATTGCATAGAACCCTAAAGATCACGATTATCCACACTTGATTTGTCAACACAAGCATGTATCTCTGTCTTGGTAAGTTTTATATTCTATTCGGACAGTTGGATCATATTTTCAACTTTTGCTGGCCACATTCATTTCCCCTGTTTATCTGTTTTGATTGTTTAATTTTTCTTTTCGTACTTTTCATTCTTATTCTATAATTTTTCTTAGAGAAATGCTATGGAAGCCCTAATCGTGACCTCGAGCCGGATTTCAGGTGAGGCCCACCATGTGAAGATGGGCTCCACATGAAATCTCGTGCACGAGCACGAAATCTTGGTGGTCTCGGCTCTAACACGGTCTTTAAATCAGTTGGATCATATTTTCAAATTTTTCCTGCCGTAGAGAATATTTAACCCCTTACACGCACGTTCAAAGAAAAAATTGTGCGGCGTGTGCTGTGTGTCATTACTTAAAATTATAAAAGAAAAAAAAAAAATGTGGCCACTATTTATAATTACAATTATAACCGCAAAGTTAGTGTTGAGAATATTTAATTGGGTGGCCCACGAAGTTGGTGGGGGCGTGTGTGTGCTGTGTGTATTCTTTTCCCTCCCCTCTGATCAGTGAATTTTAATTGAGGTTAAACTTTTTTTAAAATAATTTTTTCTAAAAACTAAAATTGAGTGGATAAACTCGACACATGCTTAAATCTTAACAATAGTTGAGGGGTATCCAAAGGGACACGTGGCAACATCAATGGTGTTTATAACGGAATTAGGATGACTGCAGTGATGTCCACGTGTCCCTTTTAACACCTTTTAATTGTGGTTAAATCTACTCACCCCTAGGGTTCACTATATATTAAGGAGCATATTTGAAAGGCAAATAGCAAGGAAGTTAGAATGCGCAATGAGATGTTGCCCATTTATGCCTAAAAAAACATGAAACCCAGTCCACCCTGTTGATGTGAGGATCGGTTCAGACACAAACAAGCAACAAAGTGTTGTTGCCCATCCGAAGTCCAACCAAGGAAGCTGATAATCAGTTTATTGTTTTGATTCCCGTGCATCACAAGCACGGTCTCAATGTGGTCTCGGCCCTTTGCGGTCTCACTAGCAATTTTTGTTTTTTTTTTTGAACGTCATAATAAGGCTAGCAGTCCCTTTCCTTTTAGTCAAAACACTTGCTTAAACTGCACGAAGATAACAGTAAAACAGCCTCACAAATCCTCCACAACTAATCCCAGATAAATCCATATACAAATTTATTTCAAGCATCTCATTATAGAAAAAGAAGAAAACGACTCAGACACATCCACATCGTCCATAGTTCTTTGCTCTTTTATTTTCCATGATGGTGTACTATACTCTTTCCTGCACATAAAAGCCAATAATCATCATCATCATCATCAGGGCAATTACAAACCCTACTATCACGTAAGCCTCTTCACCCTTTTCATATTAGTTTATCCATATGCTATACGTATTCAGATGCATACATGCACGTGCTTAGAGATGGATTACCATGGGAAGGACTTAGATGGAGAATGGGATTCAAAAGAAGAAAGCTCTTGTACGTGTTCAGAGAGAGAGAGATATGGGGTTTCTCTATATATTAAACAAAGAATTCATATATGGATCTTTGCATATACATCGAATTCGGACCTGATTTTTCCCCAAAACGAACTTTCAATCAACATAAAACACGTAAAAGAGCTTCGATTACATAAGTTGGACTATATACTACAACATACCGATAGCTGAGCCATGGCCGAGAAAGTTCATCTACGCATAGGTGGACATCGGCCGCCACCATTTTGGGGGGGGATGCGTGTGCAGCGCGAAGGCTCAGAAGGTGGCACCGGACCTTTCTCATCATGCAATATTCCATCCTTCAACGAAGGCCGCCCTCCTTCCAAAGGCCTTGCCAGTACCGAAAGACCTTCCGAACTCAGAATCAAAAAACTACAGATAACCACTTGAGTCATCTTGTAGAGAATTCCACTGCAAAATCTCATTGCCATATGGAGAATAACAAGTTGTTGATTATAATCCTAGTTAGAGAAAGATGGGAGTTGGTGTGTATATATAGAAAAGGAAACACAAGTCGACAAACTTTTCAAATTCCAAAAATGCTCTTCGCTTGTCCAAATTTCAAAAAAATGCGGCGTTGAGTACCTGGTTCATCAAATGACAGAATTCGATTCAATGATATTCAACGATAGCCGTCACATTCACATTGGGTTGAGAGAACAATAATCAGCCGCAAGGGGCCAGTAGCACGTAAGCACAAAAGGGCACGTAAGTACAAACGTTGCATTATAAAATTATAAAATTATCCAGGGTCAAGTAGCCTTAAATTGACTTGGAGCAGTGATCAGCGGACCCATGGATCCACTAACTTAACTTACTCCGTGTCTCTTTTAACACCCCTTAGCCTAGTTAAGCTTTACTAAATTAAAATTAAGATTTTAGTTTGTTTTTATTTTTTGAAAAACCAAGGTTGGATTGCTTAATCATAGGGTGAGTGAATCCTGACCACAATTAGTGAGTAGATACAAATTAAAAAAGAAAACGCTTAGGGTTGCCATTATGTAATGAAATAGATGGTCCTTTTTGATCCACGCCCCAACGTTTTTACACTCATCAATTGCCGTTAAGACTCACTCATCCCTTAGTATTAAGCAATCCAACCTTCGCTTTTTTTAAAATACAAAACAAAACAAAAATCTTAACTTTATTTTAGTTAAATTTAATCAGAGTTAAATGGGATTAAGAGGGATACTGCCAACTTAAGTAGTATCTAACTAAATCCAATTCTCTCTCCATACGTTCCTCAAATAATCCAATTCGTGCGACCCGAAGGAGGTTGACGATCTAGAAGTTCGTTACTAAGATCGTCCATTTTTTTTTTTTACGTAGTGGTACGCGCTTAGAAGTGGATTCGAACCACTGACACAAGGATATTTCAATCCTTTGCTCCAACCAGTCATTGCTCAATTAAAAATAATTAGATACTGTGCATGAACTTAATTTGAGCGAAAACTTGTAGAACCTCATTTTCTTAACCGCGAAGCTAGTTGCTTCTGAATGTGTGGACAGAGTGTAACAATATTCCTCTTCTCTTTAGTGGTCGTGATAGATGAAACTTCTCGAAACCTGTTCCTCTTCTCTTCAGTGGGGGCCACGGCCGCCACAAATAACCACAAATCCCGCCGCTATAACCTTTTACCGGCGGCCCCATGGCCGCCGCTGATCGTCGCTAAATAACTTGACGCTAATGATATTAGTGGGGGCCATCTGGCCGCCGCTGTTAATAAGGACCTTTAGTGGTGGCCAAACAAGCGCCGCAAATAACTCTTTTCTAACCGATTTTGTCGAACCTGTAGCGGCGGCCATCGACCCCCACTAAATGTTTCCCTCCATTTTCATGCCAAAAAATCCAGGTAGAATTGACTTTTAGTGGCGGCCTCTGGTCCCCGCTAAATTTTTTTTTTAAAATGAATTTATTTTATTCACTCTTCATTACATTTTTTTTTCCTATTCATTAACCTGTTGTATAAATACATTCAATCAAAATATAAACACAATTCATCCAAATCAAAATACACCACATATTGCACCAATGTATAAAAGCATATATACAAATCGAAAACTTTGTTCACTAGCTATTTCAAGCCAACTATTTATACAAAAAAGTCATAACAAAAAAAAAATCTATTCACTAGCTATTTAAAACCAACTTTCTATACAAAAAAGTCATAACAAATAAAAAACAATAAAAACTCCATCTGATCAACAATCTTCATCTAGTCATCAATCTTCATCTACCTCCTGTAAAGGAAAGAAGGAAAAAATAATTAGATTATCTTTAAAAATTCATATAATCAAATAATATGTTGACTGTAATGATATTTTACCTTCTTTTGGTTAATGATATTTTATTGATGATATAGAAGTTTGAACCCAACAAACTTGCAGATGAACTCAGTGTAACGCACCCAAATCAAACGCATTGTAAGAAATACCAGATAAATAGGTAACAAAGAAAGAAAAAGGGCACCCTTGTCAGCATAGTAAGTGATTCTTTCACTTTGGCTGTTCCCTAGTCTGTACTGAGTTAGTGGCCCCCACCTAGGCTGAACAAGAATCAAATTTAAATCATCTTATGTTGAGAAGTCTTCTGTTTCATGGATGCCAACATGTGCTTCAGAGATGGAATGGAACTTGCTTTTGGTAGCAAAGAACAATACTTCAAGTTTGAAGAATGATTGTGGAAGCTCACCTTGTCTTAATCTTTCAGCCTAGATCCATACTAGCTCTCTATTTAACATGAGAATATTGTTTGTAATTGTGATATTCGTCCAGCAAGTTGAGTTTTTCTGTGACAGCTGTGAACGCATAAATTTACCACCTTTCCTCCCCTCTCAACTCCAAGTATCGGAATAAGGTCCGAGAGTGGAGGAATAACGCTAAATCTATTTTTGAGAGTCGCCACCTACTCAGGGGAAGTAGGATCCCGAGATAATCCAAATGAGGGGGGTCTACGGTCCAGAATAGTCTAGGTAAGAGATCCCTTTAGGTCCTGGGGAAGGGGTTAAGCACCCCAGGACCTCCATCCGATGATGGTAACCTACTCGTTAGGTCTAAATCAAACATAAACAAAATCACTTAACATTTCCTAAAATTTATTAACTTTGCTAATCGAAATCAAAAGGGGGTGTAAAAAAGTTTATTTTTGGTTGGGGTTGAACCCTGATTGGGCTGCCTACTTATCCGATTAGTCGGAATCAGACCCTCATAGTAGTTCGGGGGCCGTGACTGTTTTTATACTCGTTTCGGAGTGTGGTCACTTCCAACTCGTGTTTGAGTTGGGGAGGGGAAGTGGAATTGAGATTTATGAATCTCATTCCGGGTGATGGTCGCGTGGCTAGGTGCTCGTGGTGGAGCTCTAGGAGGCGTTCATTTATTAGGGTAGATTTCTTTTTCATTTTAGATTTTTTTTGAATGTTTTGTTATTTTGTATTTTATTATTTTGTATTTTTTATTTTTTTTTTATTTTTTTTGTATTTTAATTTTGGCAAGTTTTAACTAGTCAAGGCTATCCTAAGTGCCCAAGGTAGGCAAAAGGAAAATAAAGTCTAAATGATTTTAATTATCTTAAAGGCAAAGAGCATGGCGGATCGAGCGGCCTTAAACCAAAAGAGGCTATGGTTTAAATACGGACCCTGCTCTAGGTCCCAAGAGAGGATAGACCAGTACCTTTAATTTATTTTAATCTTTTTTTTTTTTTTTTTATATTTTTTTGATTTTTTTGTAAGGCTAACTAACGAGGGTAAACCAAATATTTAGGGTTAAAAGAAAAGAGAACCTACCTAAGTGCCCAATGTAGGCAAAATATATATAAAAAAAATATCGGCCTAAACTTATTGCGCACACCCATATACATGAAAAAAATAAAAATAAATAAATAAATAAAACAAATAAATAAGCATGGAAGACACGTACCTACGTGCGGTTGATGGGGGGATGTGCGATATTGGAGGCTGCTCCGTTGAGAAGAAAGTGAGGTTAGCGTGGTTGTTCTGTTGATCTAAAACGAATACTCACCTCTCTCACTCACTCAATCCCCAGAACAAGGGATTACAAAAATAAAATAAACAAAATAAAAAAATAAAAATAAAACCGATCCCGATCAGCTTGTTTCTGTACAAAAAGGAACAAGAAGATATGAATTGCAGAAATAACAATGTATATACATAACAGAAGTTAGATCTATAGAATAACGATCGAAATTGATCAAGATCTATAGATCCGAATCTTAAAGAAAACGATGGGTAGATGCATGGTTGGACCAGATGAGAACCAGAAAGCGAGTTGAATACCTGAGGAACTTGAAGAGCTATTGGCTCGAAGAGGATGATGCTGCTGGATCTCAACAGATCTGAGATAGGCGAACTAGGAGGTACCAAAAAAATAAAATAGAGAAGAATCAAATTCTAAATCTAGATCTGAGGAAGAACCGACTAAATCGCAGGTAAAAAAAACCTGCAATATAGATCTGGAATTTCCAGATCTAAAGCAAAGAAATATATAAAATAAAATTTAAAATTAATTTTAAAAAAAAGAAAACAGAGGTGAAATGGGGGTTTGGCTTACCGAAGAAGACGACGGTAACAATGAGGAACATGGAGCTCGCCGGAGATGAAAACGATGGTGGAGGTACTGGATGAGGTAAATCTTGGCCTGAGAAGATGACCGGAGCAACTGCCGACTCTGTCCAAAACAAAGGGAGTTTCGGATGAAAAAATATAGAGATCTAGGCCTGGGAATTCTAGATCTAAATCTGGAATTTCCAGCTATAAATCAAGAGAGGACTGAAACGGGAAGACGAAGCAATTACCTGAGAAGAGAAGGGATGCTAGACGCCAACCATGCTGCTGATTGAAGAGATTTGACGCTAACTTAGTTCGCCGGAACTGCTGGTCTGGCCGAAACTGGATGGCATCTGATGAAGATGGAGATGCACGATGGCGGAGGCTCTCATCAAAGGTAGTGCCACTGGCGGTGAAGAGAAACAAAGGGAGAGAAGGTTGCTGCTGAGACGGTGGGTCGCCGTTGGACTGAGATCGGGAGAGAGAAGAGGAGAGAGTGGGGGCTGTTGTTCTCAACCGAATGAGGTTTTTTTTTTCTTTTTTTTTTTGAACCCTTTCCTTTGCTTTATATAGGCAATAGCAGTGGGCTTCGGACCTTAGGGTTCAAACCCTTTGAGGATTTGGGCTTAGGTGCACTTGGGCTACTTTGGATCCGGGCTTGGGCTTTAAGGTTGGACTCTGGCTTTGGCTCATGGGTTTTAAACATGGGGTTTCTCTTTGAGGGCTTTGAACAATGGGTAAAGGGGATGATCTCTCTCTCTCTCTTTCTCGGATCTAGACCCTCGACACTCGAATAAAATAATAAAATTAAAATTAAAATTAAAATTACAAATAAAATAAGGGGATTAAGGGGTGTAAAAATGGGGTGTTCACAGTTGCCCCTCTTTGTCGGAGAGTGCTAGCAATTGAACGACAAAGACTGAAGAACCCGTCATTTTTACACACCTAAAACCTGTGAAAACTTGTGAAAATCTAAGATAAGAAAAAGGGAAAGCCTAGTTAAACTTGCCAAGAACAAAAAGATGGAGTAGGGATAGTAGTTTATGACCTCATTGCGGAGGACTGCTGGGGAAAATGGGTGTACATGGACCATGGATTGATGGATTGAAGGGAGCTCATGAACACTATTGCCTGGAGACTGATATAGTGTCTAGAACACTGGGAGTGCTATAGCATGAAAGTTGAGGTGCACATGGAGCATTGAGAGTGCTTATGGAAAGCTGAGATGCGCACGGAACGCGGGGAATGCTCACGGGTAGCTGTGATGCGCATGGAGCGCGGGGAATGCTCATGGAGAGCGGGAAATGCTCACGGAGAGCTGAGAATGCTCACGGAGAGCGGGGAATGCTCACGGAGAGCTGAGAACAACACATTTCGATGTCAGACAGAAGAGATGAAATGGATGACAACACATTTCGATGTCAACCAAGAAGAGATGAATGACAACACATTTCGATGTCAAACAAAAGAGATGAAATGGATGACAACACATTTTGATGTCAACCAGAAGAAATGAATGACAACACATTTCGATGTCAGACAGAAGAGATGAAATGGATGACAACCATTTTGATGTCAACCGAGAAGAGATTGAATGACAACACATTTCGATGTCAAACAGAAGAGATGAAATGGATGACAACACATTTCGATGTCAATCGAGAAGAGATGAAATGGATGACAAGACATTTCGATGTCAACCAAGGAGAGGTTGAATGACAACACATTTCGATGTCAAACAGAAGAGATGAAATGGATGACAACACATTTCGATGCCAACCGAGAAGAGATTGAATGACAACACATTTCGATGTCAAACAGAAGAGATGAAATGGATGACAACACATTTCGATGTCAACCGAGAAGAGATTGAATGACAACACATTTCGATGTCAAACAGAAGGAGATGAAATGGATGACAACACATTTCGATGTCAATCGAGGAGAGATGAAATGGATGACAACACATTTCGATGTCAACTGAGGAGAGGTTGAATGACAACACATTTCGATGTCAAACATAAGAGATGAAATTGATGACAACACATTTCGATGCCAACCGAGAAGAGATTGAATGACAACACATTTCGATGTCAAACAGAAGAAGATGAAATGGATGACAACACATTTCGATGTCAACCGGGATTGGATGAATGACAACACATTTCGATGTCAAACAGAAGGAGATGAAATGGATGACAACACATTTCGATGTCAACCGGGACTGGATGAATGACAACACATTTCGATGTCAAACGGAAGAGATGAAATGGATGACAACACATTTCGATGTCAACCGAGATTGGATGAATGACAACACATTTCGATGTCAAACGGAAGAGATGAAATGGATGACAACACATTTCGATGTCAACCGAGAAGAGATTGAATGACAACACATTTCGATGTCAAACAGAAGAGATGAAATGGATGACAACACATTTCGATGTCAACCGGGATTTGGATGAATGACAACACATTTCGATGTCAAACAGCAGAGAAAAGATAATTTGCTAAAGATTTACTTGTTTCCTTGCTAATCCACGATCGCAAGAGACGTTGCTTGCCATGAGCGAGAGAGAACTGCCCTAGTCAGACCATGAGACCCAAATTTGAACAAAAATTTAGATTTTTTTTCTTCTTTTTTTTTCTTTTTTTCTTTTTTTTTAAAAAAAGGCTTTTGAAATCTTGTGAAATACTATACTTTGCCTTCGAGTTTGCAAGGGCATTGCCTTTTGGATGTAGCATTTGAAAATCATGAAAACATTTGGCGTCTTCGAACAGTACAGTATGACCAAAAGAAATCATGACTTCATTGATCATTATTGTTCAGGATAAGTAAAACTAAGTTTGGTCTCACCCTGAGCTATATTGGCACTACACAGAGTCTTGTGAACAAATGGATTGTTGAGACGAATCTGATTTGCTTGAGAAGTGAAGCGCGAATGGTCTTCTACAGATTTCGCTATTGAACTGTTTTTTCAACTTTTTTCCCTTTTTTGCCCTTGGAATGACCAAGTCACGGGTTTGCATAATTTTTGCGCGATGAGGCCGTTTCCGGTTTTCACTCATGCCTGCGAAATTGATCAAATGATTTTCCCTCTTTTGCCCCTAGTCGCAAGACTAGAGCTGGGGTTCGCGTGATTTTTGCGCAATGAGGCCGTTTCTGGTTTTCACTCATGCCCGCGATTTATTTGAAGTACGATTCTGCTCTTATTACAGTGACTGATTGCCTGAAAAACTGATGCACAAATGGTCTTTGTCAAAATTCGCTGTTTGGACCACTTTCAACTTTTTTTCTTTTTTACCCTTGGAATGACCGAGTCACAAGGTTCGCATTATTTTTGCGCGATGAGGCCGTTTCCGGTTTTCACTCATGCCTGCGAAATTGATCAAATTATTTTCCCTCTTTTGCCCCTAGTCACAAGACTAGAGCTGGGGTTCGCGTGATTTTTGCGCAATGAGGCCATTTCCGGTTTTCACTCATGCCCGCGATTTATTTTATACAGAGGCTTTACTCCCTTCATTGCCTTGAATGGCAGTGTTCTACCTCGGATACTATTCTGATGACTGCTTGTACTCTTAGTCTCTAAGGGATCTAGGAGGACTTGAGATGGGACGAAACATTGGCTGAGGGGACTGAAAGTTTGGGACACCCTTTCTGCTTATCGGAATTCTGTCTTTTCTTAAACACCTCTTGATTGTTTTTTTTTTTTTCTTTTTCTTTCAATCAACCTCTCTATTCCCTTTTTTTTTCTTTTTTCTTTTTTGTTGGATTTTTTTTTGATTTTTTTTTTTTGTTGAATTGGAGCTGCTTTGTCCAAATGGTTTGAGAATTTTGACCGCACCTGATTTCCAGGTTGCCTACGTACCTTTTTCAGGATCAGGTCATGACGTAGTTCATAGCAGACTAAGTGCAAGGTGTCCCGATAAAAGGTGTTTGAAAGAGAGGTTATTAGGCTCGAAGGGTTAACTAACGAACTTTATTGATATATTGTAGGTGTTACATGATTTATAGGGAGAGCAGGCACCAAATACGGCCTCTTATCATTTTCCAAAGAAGCTAAGAGTACAAGCAGTTATCAGATTGGATCCTAAGCATAATACTTTTTAACTTTATCTAAGTTGATTGGCTCAGGAAGATCCTCATCATCCATACGTCCAAGTCGAAGGGCACCTCCTGAGAACTTTTCCCTGACAATGTATGGGCCTTCGTAGTTTGGTGTAAATTTCCCTCTCGGATCTGGACGATTTGGCAACAATTTCCGGAGAACAAGGTCACCAACCTCAATATCTCTGGGCTTGACTTTCTTATTGAACGCCCTGGCCATACGCCTCTGATAGGCTTGAGAGTGATCTATGGCTTTCAGTCGCTTTTCTTCAATCAGATGCAACTGTTCATATCTGGCTTCTGCCCATTCTGATTCTTCAATTTCTGCTTCCATGAGCACTCGTAATGACGGAATTTCTACCTCAATAGGCAAGACAGCTTCCATACCATATGCTAAGGAGAACGGTGTTGCACCAGTCGAAGTGCGAATCGATGTTCTGTAGGCCATGAGTGCGTAGGGGAGCATTTCATGCCAGGCAGAGTACCTAATTGCCATTTTCTCGATGATTCGCTTCATATTTTTGTTTGCGGCTTCGACTGCGCCATTGGCTTGAGGTCTGTACGGTGTAGAATTATGATGCTGGATTTTGAATCTCTGGCAAAGTTCAGTCATACCTTTGTTGCAGAAATTGAGAGCATTATCTGTGACTATCTCATACGGAACCCCATATCTGCAAATGATATCTTTCTTGAAAAACCGCTGAACAACTGAGGCTGTGACATTAGCAAAAGAGGCCGCTTCAACCCATTTTGTGAAATAATCAATAGCAACAAGAATAAACCGATGACCGTTTGATGCTTTCGGCGTGATGGGCCCAATGACATCTATGCCCCAAGTTGAGAAAGGCCAAGGTGCAGTAAGATTGTGCAATGTAGTAGGTGGTGCATTGATTCGGTCTGCGTAAATCTGGCATTGATGACATTTTTGAACATGACGACAGCAATCGGATTCCATAGTAGTCCAATAGTACCCCAATCTAAGAATCTTCTTTGACAGCATTAACCCGTTCATGTGGGGACCACAAACTCCCCCGTGAACTTCTTCAACCACTTGTGCTGCTTCCTTTTTATCAAGACATCTCAACCAAACCAAATTGGGTGACCTCTTGTATAACACTCCTCCTGAGAGAACAAACTGAATAGAGAGTCTTCTGATTGCTCGACGATCTGTTTTGGTGGCTTCCAGAGGAAAAGTGCCGTCATCCAAGTATTGCTTGATATCTGTGTACCATGGCTTGTCATCTGGGCCCTCTTCTATAACTAGACAATAAGCTGGCTGGTCTTGTTGCTGAATCTCAATAGGCCAAATTAGACTTCCTTTAGGAAATTTAACCATCGCAGCTAGGGTCGCAAGAGCATCGGCGAATCTGTTATGCGTCCTACACCTGTGATTGAAAGTGATCCTTCTGAACTTAGTGATTAAAACATTGAGGCATGCCAGATACGGAATCAGCTTTTCTTCCTTGATTGCCCATGACTCATTAGCTTGACAAATTACCAGTGATGAATCACCATAAACATCAATCTCTTCTATGCCAATACAATGTGCTTCTCTGAGTCCAGCTATACATGCCTCGTATTCTGCAGTATTATTTGAATATCTGAACTTTAGCTTGACTGAGATAGGAAGGTGAGCTCCTCTTGGCGAGATTAAGACCGCTCCTGCCCCATTCCCATGTTGGTTTGCGGCTCCATCAAAGTACATTTCCCATCCAATATAATCAGGATCTTCTGGTTCTAAACTTAGAATAGCTTCATCCGGAAACTGGTCATGCACTGAAACATAGTCGGACGATGGGTTATATGCCAAATGATCAGCAATTGCTTGCCCCTTGATTGATTTCTGCGTCATGTATGTGATGTCAAATTCTGATAACATCATGAGCCATCTGGCTGTTCTTCCTGAAGTAGCAGGCTTCTCCAGTAAGTACTTGAGTGGATCCATTCTTGATACCAAAATCACAGGATAGGACAATAAGTAATGTCGTAAGCGCTGGGTAGCCCAAACCAATGCTAGACAAGTCCTCTCTAATGCATTGTACTTCTCTTCGTATTCATGCAAACGCTTACTGATGTAATAAATGGCCTGTTCCTTTCTGCCTGATTCATCATGCTGAGCTAGCACACAACCCATAGAAGTTTTTTGGATGGAGATGTACATTAAAAGTGGTCGTCCGGGTGTCGGAGGGACAAGCACGGGTGGATTGAGAAGATATTGCTTGATCTTATCAAGGCTTGTTGACATTCATCTGACCAGACTGTCGGCACATTCTTTCTAAGCAATTTGAAAATCGGCTCACAAATCGGAGTAAGCTGTGCAATAAAACGACTGATATACTGAATCCTACCCAGAAATCCTCGAATTTCCTTTTCTGTCTGAGGTGCAGGCATCTCGATGATAGCTCTTGCTTTAGCTGGATCGACTTCAATTCCTCTTTTACTGACAATGAAACCAAGAAGTTTTCCTGACGTTGTTCCGAACGTACATTTCGCTGGATTTAACCTTAGACCAAAGACTCTGAGCCTGTCACATAATTTCTTCAAATCTTCTGGGTGATCTTTAGCCAATGGGGATTTGACAATCATGTCGTCTACATAAACCTCTGTACTCTTGTGCATCATATCATGAAATAATGCGGTCATTGCCCTTTGATACGTTGCCCCTGCATTCTTAAGCCCAAATGGCATGACCTTGTAACAGAAGGTGCCCCAAGGGGTAATGAACGAGGTCTTTTCCATATCTTCTTCGGCCATTTTAATCTGATTGTATCCAGAAAACCCATCCATGAAAGATAGGGTTTCATGTCCAGCTGTGTTATCGACAAGGATATCTATGTGAGGAAGTGGAAAGTTATCTTTTGGACTAGCCTTGTTCAAGTTCCTATAATCAATGCACATTCTGACCTTGCCATCTTTCTTAGGCACTGGTACGATATTGGCTAGCCATTCTGGGTAAGTTGCCACTGCTAGAAAACCTGCACTTATTTGCTTTTCGATCTCCTCTTTAACCTTTTGAGACCATTCTGGCCTTAACCGCCTGAGCTTCTGCTTAACTGGTTTTACCCCTGGGTTCAATGGCAATCTGTGGACTACTAATTCTGGATCAAGGCCGGGCATGTCCGCATATGACCAAGCAAATACATCCATGTAACTTTTGAGGAATTCAATCATAGCGCTCCTTTGCTCAGGACTCAATGCAGTGCCAATCTTCACACACTTAGGATCATCTTCGGATCCGAGATTTATGGTCTCGGTGTCCTCCTCATTAGGTTTACATATCCCTTCGTACTGTTCAAGGAGGTCGAGGATCTCTTGTGGAGGTTCCTCTTCTTCCTCTTCGTCATACTCTACTTCTAAAAGTTCAAGATTGATTTCATGATTTGAGTTAGCTTTATCCTGGGCAATTCCCTGGCAAACCAATAAGCTCGGTCTTAGTATTTGAGTGTTGTTCTTTTTTTTTTTTTTTTTTTGTTTTTGGTGACTTCAGATCACTAAGCCTTTTTTGGAGACTTAGGTCATACCATCATGAGCCAAAAAAATTTTATGTATATGCAAAAGGAAACAAGTCTTGAGACAAAGAAAATGAATTTCATTGATTTTCTGATGTTTTGTAATATTTACAAAGATGCGTAAAGCAAAAGACTATTGACTATTTTGAAATGACCAACAAAGCTGCCTAGAAAATAAAATTTTTTGGTTTTTCTCTTTTTGACCTAAAGATGAAGAGAACAAATAAAGAAAAGAAACTGGGTCATGGTCTGACTAGTCCGACCTTCTTTCCCTGCCTTCCTCTGGCTGCTTCTACCGTGATGGGATCGGTCCACCATACGAGAGGAGAGGAACTGGCTCGTATGAGCGGAACACAACTGGATGATGCTTGCGAAGCACTGGAGAGGGTGCACACTTGTTCCTCTGTCGTGTAATCATTCTGGACTGCATCTTCAACAGCGAGTTCCTCAAACAATTGAGCCACCTCGAACATTTCAAGAAACCTTGCAGGATCGTCCTTTGGCTGAGGTTTGGGTGCAGGGTTGACAATTGGCTCTAGGTCTGTTTCCCCAAACGGAAGGTTTTTATAGATTTCAAAATCAGATGGTCTGGGGGTACTGGTAGGAAAGGTAACAGATAGGGGAGGGGGAGGCATCGACTTCACTGATGATTTTCCTTTAGTCAGCTTGTTCAAGAAATCCTCCAACTCTGGTTTGTATCCTATTCCGAAACGAGGTGTGTAGCGAGGTGCTACATATCGCTTCTTCATTCCTTGGTGGTGGGCGCCCAAACCCAAACCAGGTCTGTACTTCATTTTTGCCATGATCCTCACTGCTGCTGGTATATATTCACTTTTCTTGCTTTCAAGCTGAGCTATACAAGTAACCTCCTCAAACTGGTAAGTCATAAAAGCTGCCCCTTGTCCCAATTCTTGGACATCCCCAAAAGAACTCGCTAAAGATTCTGTTGGAATCACAATCAGTTGGTCACCTTGAATGAACTTAATTCTCTGATGAAGTGATGAAGGGATGGCTCCGGCCATGTGGATCCACGGCCTTCCAAGAAGAAGAGTGAAAGAAGCTGGCACATTAACCACTTGAAAATTGGTCAAAAATTCTGATGGCCCAATGGAAATGTTTAAGTCAACGTCTCCCAAATTTTGACGAGTTGAATTGTCGAAAGCTCTAATTGTCATAGGCCTTTTCTTGACGTGACTGATATCCATTCCCAAGCCTTCCAAAGTAGTTAATGTACAAACATTCAAACCAGATCCATTGTCTACCAGAACTGCTGAAAGTGTTTTACCCCTGCACTGCACTGAGATGTAAAGAGCTCTGGTATGTTCTTTATCACTGTCTGGGATTTCCTCTTCACTGAAGGTGATGGTCTTTGGTTCCAGAATCTGACCTACCAGTTGCCCCAAACGCTCGGGCGTTATATCCTTTGTGACATGAGCATTGTTAAACACCCTGAGCAATTGCTCCCGATGGTATTCTGAAGTTAAGAGTAATCCCATCACCGAAATTTGAGCTGGGAGCTTCGTAAGTTGATGGGCAATATTATATTCCTTCGCTTTCTCCAAAATTTTCAATAATGCCGCATCTTCCTCTTTTTGTTGCTCAGGACTCGGACATTGCTCTTTACCCTTGGACTTAGGCAGCTCAATTTCTGGTTGCTGGTAAATTCTTCCTGACCTGGTTATTGCAGTGATGTTCTCATTGTCTAGAACGAGGGATGGAGGGGCCGGTAAACGATTGAGGGGGTGGATTGGTGCTGGAATGTATGGGATCTGGACTGGACCTTTACCAAAGGGTAATGGAGATGATACAACTGGGGTCGTAGGCCAACCAGCAGGGCAAGGGATGGTATAGACAATTTTCTCTTTTTCATCAGGAATAAAAGGGATTTGTATAGGATGCTGAATGGGATGAATGGTAGGTGACCGGATTGGTGACATGCAAGGTATTTGAATCGGTTGAAGCATTGGGGATTCAAGAGACGACAAAGACTGAGGATATGGGATTCGAACTGGGACTCGGTATGAAGGACGAATAGCATCATTGATCTCTGACGGCCCAACAATCTCCACTATACTACCATCAGACTCGTCCCCGCTCAGAAAATTAATCTGCCCTTGATGTGGGGGAAGAGGAGCTTGGATGATGCTAGTATTTCCAGGTGTAAATTCTACTCTGCCTTGATCTAAAAGATTTTGAATATCATGTCGAAGAGTGTAACATACATATGTAGCATGACCAGGGCCTCGATGATATGCACAATAATGGTCTGCATGGTAATTTCGATTTTGCTTATCAACTGGAATGAGAGGAGTCGGTCCCTTTAGAGTTACGAGATCCTGTTTGAGAAGGAAAGTCAGGAGCTGACTTAAAGAGTAAGGTAAGGGAGTGAAATTTCTCTGAGGGTTTCTCACTGGCTGTCGCGCCTGTTGGTACTGATTTTGTCTCACCGGCTGAGGATTTTGAGGTTGAGGATGTTGTCGAATCGGTGGAGCAGGCAACATCAAGGGTGCACTGGGTGCAATCCAATTAACCTCTTCTCTTTTCCTGATATCCTTCTGCCCATTGTTCCTATTAAACGGAGCACTTGACCTTGGAACTATATGGCTAAGACTGGCATGTATAGTACCGTTTTTAACAGCTGTTTCAATCCTTGCCCCTGTTTCGACAATTACCTTGAAATCAGTGGCCGGTAGAGTTATCATCAATGTTGAATATGGTTGCTTTAAGGTTCCCAAAAAGGTAGAAGCCATTTCTTCCTTTGACAACTGCACTGATAGTCTTGATGCCATCTCCCTCCATCTAGCGGCATACTCAATAAATGATTCATTATTCCTCTGGGACAGTTGCTCTAGATCGCTCTTTTGAGGGAGCACCTCCAAGTTAAAAGAAAATTGATCGATGAAGAGATCGATCACATCCTGCCAACTGGTAATCCGCTTCTTATCAATTGAAAGCCACCATCTGAGAGCGGCATCTTTCAGACTTTTCTGGAAATATTGGATAAGATATGATGGTTTATCTCTGTAAGCCATCATGTCTCCCACATACAACTGTAGATGCTCTTTCGGACATCCTTTGCCCCCATATTTGGTGAATTCTGGAACTCGAAAATCTGAGGGAACCAAAGTATCAGAGGAGAAGAGTAAGTCATCTAGAGTTATCCCTGTAGAGGAGGATGATGCCCCTTGCACTTTTTTCATCATCTCTTTCAGCTAACGAATTTCTTTTTGTTGGTTCTTGAGAGACACCAATAACTCAGAATCCTGTGGCATTTTTGGATTGTGATGGTCGCAACGTACAGCTTCACCAGTTTTTCCATCAAATCGGGTATAGTCAAAATCACCATCCTCACCCGGCTGATCATGAAGAGGGTTGATAAAGGTAAAGTTTGGGGCAGGAATCTCAACCCTAGGTTGATCCGGTTGGAAAGGTCTAAACCCTGAATGGTCTGGTTGATGCCGAAAGGTTCCAATTCCGGGTGGGTCTGGTTGAAAACTTTCTGGTTGGAATGAAGTCCTAGGCTGTTCGGGTTGAAATGGTCTGGCTTCTGGTTGGTGAGTAGGTTTGTTAAGCTGTAAAGCCATCAGAGCCTGCAAGGTTTCCTGAATACTGTCCAATTGGGCTTTCATCCCATGTATCTCCTGATCGTGTGCTTGTACAAGCTGGTCTGTACTTGAATCCAAACGATTGTTGGGAGCAGCCATGTCTGCTGAGCTTTGAGATGACCAGTCTGCGACTTCAGGACTGTCCAGATCTATTATCGCAGCTTGGGCAAGGGCACGAGACACAGAACGAGTGACAATACGCTGTTTCATGCAACACTGAGAAAGATGTAACGATTAAACATGAATGCATGATTTGACAGCAAAAAGATGAAAATCACTTCTTTATATATGCATGTGTTTGTGTGATTCTAAGACAACACTAAACCAAAAGTAAAACAATAGACAAAAGACAAATAGAAAGACAAAAGGAAAATGACCCAACCCTATACAGGTCTCTCAGGAATAATAAAGTCGGGAGGCAAGGGGTTGCCCCCAAGGTCTATCACTTGTTGACGGAGGATAGCAATCTCACTTTCTAGTCTGTCCACCGTGCCTGACGCACATTGAATCCTGTGGTCGAACTCCAGAGCCTCAACTTGAGCATGGTGTCTGACTGCTTTCAACTGTTCTTGATTCTGACGGAACTGGACTTCAAACTGGAAAGACTCCTCAGCATCATCTCTTTTCCGCTTTTGAAACTCTCGGAGTGCTTGCTCTAACTGATGTTCTTTATCACGGGCCAACTGACGTCGACTCCTCAAGTCATCTTCCTGTTGTCGGAGGGTCTGTTGTGCCATCTCCAACTCTTCCATATCTCTCAGAATCTTGACTTGGATCTCCTCCAACTGTTCCTCCTTTTGCAGACTTCCTAATATCCCTTTTCAACTCAGCTTCATGTTGCCGGTGCGCCTGTTGCGCTGATTTGAGCTTCTTAGTATCCCTTAGTATCTTAAGACGATTACCGAGGAAAGTATCTTTCCACGGTACCACTACCTCAGAAAGGGGAAGACTTCCCCTGGACGGTGCTGTAACTGGGGTGAGCAATTCTGCTGGCTTTGGCATTTCTGATTGTATGTCCGGGTTCTCCAACCATAAATCATACTCTTCTTCAGTCGACGGTTCCCCTGGTCCAAGCTCTACTATATCATCTGGAAATTTTCCCTTTTAGATCGTCTCCATTCATTTTGGAAACGCCTCTCTAGAAGTTCAGATGTAGTAGAGAAAACACAATAATCTTTCGCTAAATCATCACTTACTGGGATAAACTGTCGGTATCCAAACTGTCGGAGTACTCTGAGTGGAATGTAGGGTGAGGAACCAGTTAGGCCAGCAAGAACTATACATCTTCTTCCAAAAGTAGTTAAAAGAGGAAGCCTTTGCTTGTTGATTACGAGCCAACGACACCTCCAAATTACCTCGTCCTCTGATAATTGCTGGAGCTTTCTGTAACAGTCTTCCATTTTTTGAAAATGAGCTTGGATTGAGTCTGGCTGAATTTTCCACTATGTTCCGAGCCATCATATGCAAATTCTGAGGGCACAGCAACCAATTGATGGTAAATGCTCGACCAACCATAAATGTAAAAGAGATAAACTGGCATTGAATGTCCCTTTTTCTTTCTCATTGTTGTACTTAAGACCCCTAAGAAGCTCTCCCAGGATCATCGGGACGACTGACCCTCCACTATGCATGTCTTTGAACTACCCCCACCAATACAGATTCAGCAATACTGAGGTTTTTTGGGAAAATAAGCTGAGCTAGAACAATCGATGTAAGAACATTGAGTGTTGACCTCGGATTCAGCTTCAGATGCGCTAGGATCCCATGAAGGTCTATAAATATCCCACAGTTTGTTCATTTCAACCCTTGAGTAAGTACCTTTGGCATTGTTGGGTAATCGGTCAGGCTTGATGTGTAAGAACTGCGCAAGCTCAAGCTGGTAATTTGTTCTGTATCGGGGTAAGATAGCAGGACCATCAATATCAAGCCCTAAGATGCGTTAACCTTCTTCGATTGTCGGACACATTTCCATTTTTCCCAAAACGGAAAACCACATTTTTAGGATCCCAACAATAGAATCGCCGCCTGACTAAACGCCAATCAGGATCGATCAAAGCAAGGTCTAAAATATTTCCCACATGGTATCTCTGTATCCAAACTAGGCGACGGGCAGAGTTAAGGCTTGAGCCGAACTAAAGATTGTAGCTGTGTCTCTGAGTTTGGCATCGCAAGCAGCACGCATATCCAACTTGATTGAAGGACCTAGGCCTCCCGGCTTAATTATTCCTGAAGGGCCTGCCATCTAACAATAGTGCACAGTGAGACTCTATACAGGTGCTGCATGATGATGCAAAACTTTTGAGAATGTTTTTTTTTTTTTTTTTTTGTTGAATTTTTTTTTTTTTTTTTGTTTTTTTAGGTGTGACATTACATATGTAAACTAATAGGGTGGTGGACAAAAGCCCAGTCCACTAACTTGGGTTTCCAAGACCTATTAGATTAAGATAATAAATGAATAAGGGATATCCATTTATATCTGGATTTTGAATCCCATATGCAGTATCACACAGAATTTTTCCTCTTTTTTTTTTATTATTTTTTATTTTTAGTCAAGACATTCGTAAACCAATGGGGTAGGTATAGAGGTCCAACCTACTACCTTGGGTTATGGAAACCGAAGCCCATTAAGTTTAAAACAAAAAGGGATAAATGCATACCCATTTATATTTGAGGTTAGGACCCCCATATGTAATGATTTAAAGAGCGGGTAAGGGGTTTATTCAATCACACATGGCTCATCAAACATGGTTCACACATGCCCTCTTTCTTGAATGAACATATGGGTACAAAAAGATACCCAAATATACAACCAAAAAGGAGGGCGGTATAGGTTATAAGAAGGGTAGGATTGGGAGAAACCATCCTAATCTACTGCTTAGAAACTATATCACAACCTAATCTATATGCGTATGCCGGGGTAATGCAGGTGTTCCTAAGGTGGTTAGGGGACACTTGGCCGTATATGCGAGCTCCCAAAATGGAACGATTTGGCGCAAGTGGGAGAAACCGAATCCGTTTCTACGGTACAACCCATAAGGCGTGATCCAGCTGAACTCCACAGATCAGAAAGCCCCTGGAACTGAAGATATGTATCAAACAGCCGTAGGCCCCATAGATCCACTAATGGGTTATAAGGTGATTCACTAAAATGCAATGAATCTGATATGCACAAGAAAGAGGAAGAACATGAATAAGGACATACCCACAATATAGAAAGAATTAGCAAAAATAAGTAATTGATTTAGGAATGACTGAGTAGGATTTTCTTAAAAAAGTTTGGCTCTTTACCATAATTTTAGGGTGGATCAATTACCAGCAGAGGCGCCAAAGCTGAACGCATAATTTAGCATTCCTCCCTCAACTCCAAGCATCGGAAATAAGGTGCGAGAGTGGAGGAAAACGCCATATCTATTTTGAGAGTCGCATATCAGGGGGAACTAGGAGCACGAGATAATCAAATGAGGGG
This sequence comes from Tetracentron sinense, assembly GCA_015143295.1. Lineage (NCBI taxonomy): Eukaryota > Viridiplantae > Streptophyta > Magnoliopsida > Trochodendrales > Trochodendraceae > Tetracentron > Tetracentron sinense. The sequence continues at coordinate 29,901,497 of CM026566.1, forward strand.
GGGTCTCGGTCCAGATCCAGAATAGTCTGGTAAAGTCCATTTAGGGTCCCTGGGGAAGGCAGGGTAAGCAGCACCAGGACCTCCATAGATGTGATGGTAACCCCTACTCGTTAGGTCCCTTAAATCAAAAACATAAAACAAAATAAATTAACATTGCCTAGAAATTTGTATCACTTTGCTAACGACAATCAAAAGGGGGTGTAAAAGTTTATTTTGGTTGGGGGTCGAACCTGAGTGGGCATTGCTACTTGATTCCGAATTAGTCGGAATCAAGACCCTCATAGTAGTTAGGGGGTCGTGATGGTTTTCTACCGTTCGGGGTTGGCATTCAACTCGTGTTTGTTGAGTTGGGAGGGGAAGTGAAATTGAGATTTATGAAATCGTCATGCGCGGGGATGGTCGCGGGGTAGGTGCTCGTGGTGGAGTCTAGGGGGGAGTTCATTTATTAGGGTAGATTTCTTTTTCATTTTAGATTTTTTTGATGTTTTGTTATTGTGCCATTTATTATTTTTAGTTTGTATTGATATTGTGATTTTTTTTGTATTTAATTTTGGCCAAGTTAGTTTTGTAATAGTCACGGCTATCATAAGTGCCCAGAGGGTAGGTTAGGCAAACAGGAAATATAAGTCTCTAAATGATTTAATTATCTTAAAGGCAAGATAGAGCAGGGCGGACGAGCAGGCCTAAACCAAACGAGGGCTATGGTTTAAATACGGACCTGCTCTAGGTCCAAGGGACAAGGAATTAGCCAGTACCTTAATCTATGTTTAATCTTTTTTTTTTTTTTAATTATTTTGTGAGTTTTTTTGCTCCAAGGCTAACAACGAGGGTCAAACCAATCTTAGGGTTTAAAAAAAAAAGAGAAACTATAATGCCCAATGTATGGCAAAAAAATAACAAAAAACGATCGGCCAAAGTAGA